>CM063736.1:0-600000 GCA_032441825.1 Chaetogeoica ovagalla | reverse complement strand
TATTTATTTTTATTTATTTATTTTTTTACCTTTCAGTATTTGGCACCAACCCTTCACGTATTACTTGTTTTTTTTTTTACGAAAATTATTTCCTAACTACCCCGGAGGAGAAAACGATTAATCACGACTGGCATCCAGATTTGTTGTTTAACCTCGAGGATACAGAAAGAGAAAAAAAATCGGTAACGGGTGTGCAGAATCAGAGAAGAGTGAACGAAACGACAGCGGGTAAAAAGATACACCGCGAACTTTTGGCCGACTTTCAAACTTCGATTCTTGGTCCGGTGATATATGTGAACGGGCCAACCTCGAGATAGTTTTTCCACGGTGAAAAATCGTTCACAACGTATTAAAACAATATTGTAACAAAACCTCATACGCGCGATAAATCGATAGACGATCGTATATATATAATATTTCAGTTCATAATATATTCAATGACCGAAATCGGACGGTAAAATACATCGATCGATTCCCGAGGAGTAGTGTAGTGATTTTTTTTCTAAATTTTTATTCCAATTAGCGATTGTGTCGAGTCAAGCGGTTTATGGGGCATATACCGTCGTCTATACGACGGAAGTAAATAAACAAAAATACGATATCGATAATATTAACATTATAAAAACAATCTTAAAACGAAATGACACGGACACGCGTCTCCGAGTTCGGCGACACGGTGAAATTTGCCGAATCGAGACAGGAATACCCATGACACAAATATATTATTTATTTGGAAAATAATTATAATAATAATATCGTGTTTTACGATTCTACAGTAGGCACCACTCGACGAATATATTCACACGAGAATCGAACTATCGTCCCGTGTATTTGTAAATCACGACGTCCTATACACTAAACGAATTATGGTATCCCATTTACGGCATGGTTTTTCAGTTTTGGAAACCACACCGTCAACGGTACGCGCGACCGTTTTGAAAATATTATGTGCACGCATAATATTGCTTGTATGTACAGTGGTAAAAGTAGAATAAGTTCAGCTTGTTCACGGGGGGAGGGGAGGGAAGGGGAGGAGAAGAGAAAACACGGTGAAATGGCACGCGCTATGTGCGATATGAACGACGGGACGGGACGGAGATGGAGACGGGCGTACTCGCGTGTTTACCCTAAGAACGGGTAACCGCCGTACGGTATGAAGTTCGGGAACGGCGATACGGTCGGCTGGACGGCCACGGATTGCGTGATGTACGACGTGACCTGGGTGGGCACTACCGAGCTGGAGTAGATGGTTGTATACGCTGTCTTTGCGCCGAACGTGAGCTTCAGCACGCGGCTGTCCGTCTGCGTTACCATTGATTGCGTGACGACCGGCGTGGACGTAACGGCGAACGACGGCTGCTGTGGAAACATCGGCGGTTGTTGACCGGGGAAAATGGATTGCTGCTGCGACGGGAACAGGGCTGCCGCGGTGGCCTGCGGGAACAACGGCGTGGGTTGCGCGAACGGTTGCATCTGTGGCACGGCAAGCGTCGTGGTGACCAGTTCGTAGTCGGTTCGGGTAACCGTGCCCACGGGCCGGGATAACGTGGTGTAGTACGTGCTTCCGCCGTTCGCCACGGGCAGAGCGTGTGTCTCGAAAACCGTCTCGAACCGCAACACCGGTCTAGATGTAGTGATGACGGGCGCGGGCAACGGCATGTTCGGGTTCAGGAGCCTGTAAAGCGCGAACTGCTGGAGTTGTTCGGGACTCATCGTCGGCACTTGTTGCTGATGTTGTTGCGTAATCGACGAGTTGTTCGACACTGTCCTGTGCGCTTTCTTCGACCGCAACCCGTTGGTCGACGCTGCGACGGGTCTGTCCATTTGAGACACGTCAAAGTTTGAGCCCACGTTGGCCAGGTCTAAGCTGTCAAGGAACGCCTTGGCCGCGTTCGGGTGTGACGATTGCTGTTCCTCGTCGTTCTGACTATCTCCGTATTCCAGTTCCAAGTGCAGTTCCGATCCGGCCTCGTCCAGCCTCGTGTTGAACTCGTTCAGCGTCTTGCTGGGCACAAACTGGTACACCTCCATCGGTGGCAGAGTCTTGACCGCAGTCACTTGTCTGGTCACACGGTACGACTGGATTAGCGTGACGCTGCTAGTATCCGTTCCCCGAACGACCGGTAGAACGTGCGTCTTCAGCATGAGTTCGGTGGTACTAAAGCTCTCGGTCATCGTCTCCAATGGCGGAGTGGCCTGGTCCGGTGAAAGTGCGATCGGCGGCAAAGTGGCCACGCTCGAGTCAAGCTGCTGATCGCCCCGGCCGTATGGGTTGGGCGCCTGACTGGCCAATATGTTCTCGGTCAGCGGTTCCACTCTGGCTGGTACCGGGGTCTCGGTCTGGTCTACGAGGCTCTTTTGAATCGTCGACGTCACGGTGATGAATCTGGTGTTCTTCACGGAACCCACCTGCGAACAGACAGAACGTATTACTATTGAAAAAACGAACAATTGTTTTCGACTGTCGTTCCTGTTTATTTCATTTCTTATCTCCTATTAACGTTTTTCCAAAACGAAACAATCGAGAACACTGTATTGTATGCTTTCGGTGGCGAGTTAATAAATCATCATTATCTCTCGTTCTTATAATTAAAAAGAAAAAAAAAACGCAAAAAAATTACTTGGAAAGAATACGGAGATTTAATCGTGGCGATTTCGTAGTAGACGTCTTTGAATTCGGCAGGCGTAGAGATTTCCACCCGGATCGTCTCCGCGTTCACGGTCGGGCTCACGTCTTGTACGAGAACGTCGTTGTCGTCGTCGTGTTGCAGAGCTGGCAGCAAGCCGGATCCGGCCAACGCCTGGTCGCCGGAGTCGACTTGCACGTCGGGGAAGTGCGGAGTCAACGGCGTGGTGGCGTTGTTCTCTTGTGCGCCGTGTCGGTTCTCGTCGATGCGCCTGATGGTGACGCGAGGCTTGGGCGACGTTTTGTACTCCCAACGGCCGGTGGGACGGACCAGTTTCGATTTAAACGACAACGGGGCCGTGGGAACGGGCTGCGGACCGGATTGCTGTTCGTGTTGCTGGAAGTGTTTCTTGAACGTCCTACGGTTGGCCGGCGTGACCACGGATGCGACGGACGTGGTGGCGATTGCGGCGCCGCCGTTGTTGTTGTCGTAACGTTTGGCACTCGGCTGGAATCTCCTCGGCGTTGTCGAGCCTTCCGTCGATTCCGGTTCGGGCGCGCCGGCGGTTGGTCGGTTGAATCGGTTTTGTTTGAAACCGACCGTCCTGTGTGTCGTCGTCGTCGTCGTCGTCGAGCCCTTGGTCGTAAACTTGGCCCCTTTGTTCCGGTAACTCGGCGTGGTCGGCTGTTCGTTCTGGCCAGACGTGTAATCGTTCGGTTGGTCTTCATCCGCCACGGTCGAATAATAATAATAATAATCGTCCGACGACTCTCTGGTCGGTGGTTTGCTCTTGGGCGCGGCCGCGTACTTTCCCTTGCCGAAGCCGCCGCCACCAATGGACGGCCTCCTGGACTGCCGGACTAGCACGGAGCCCTGTTGCGAGCCGACCAACGATTCTAGGGACTCGTCGTCCAATCCGGCCGGGGTGGATTCTACGTTAGGAGACCTGGCGGCTGCTTTCGGCGCAGCCGTCTTGAGAATCCGAACGCCACCGGACGGCGGCGACGGCGACAACTTGACAGTGTGTTTCTTTGACTTGTTGTTGGTCACGGGTGGTTCTTCGTCCGTTACAGCGCCAGCATCGAAATGAGCCACCGAGTTGAATGCTCGAAGTTTACTGTCGGATCCGCGACTCTTCTGAACACCGCCGGCCGCGTGCCTTGAACTGCTGGGTTTCAGGTCGATCACTTTGAACGTCTCGTCCACCACTTCGGACGGTTGCCGGGACAGGAAATCGTATACGGGCGTCGGTTGTAAACGGTTGACGGCCACTTCTGCCGCGACCGGTTCTCCAGCGATCACTTCCACCTTGCTGTAGATCGATTTTTCCGTCACCACTCTGGACGGCTCCAGAGCAGCATCGGCGCGGTCTCCGGTCACGTCCACGCGAGTCACGACGTTTTCCACCACCTTTGAACCGGCCAGAACTACCACCTTCGAACTTATCGCGGGCCCTCCGTTCACCTTTTCCACGGGTTTCGATTTCGGTGACGCCGGCGTCACAGGTTTTGCCCCGGTAGTCTTTTTCGCCGTCACGTCTGACTTTTTCACCGTGTTTTTCGTCGTCGGCGCTTCCGAAGTCGTCGTCGGTTCCGATGTCGTCGTCGTCGTCGTCGTCGTTTCTTTCGTGGCCGTTATTGGCTCGTTCGTCGTACTCACGGTGTCTTCCGTTTGCGAATCCGTCGTCGGCAGATTCACCGGTTTACTGGGACTGATACCGAGCGATTCCGCCGTTTCTAAGTGTTCTATAGCGATCGGTTTCTCTTCTATGCCGGTGGTCGACGTTTCGATAGTCGACGGCTCTTGTTCGACGGTTGTGGTTACGCCTAAAAAAAAAAAACCGAGAAAAAAATTAATTCCCTTTTTCTAAGCGCGTAGTACACCGCGATCATTTTTATCGTACGTCATCATCCTTTTATTATTATTATTTTTTTTTTGAATCACCCGACCCTCGTTACTTACCCGGTGTAGTAGACGCACTTTGCGGCATAAACACCATGACGGTGTTGCCGATCGTTGTGGTGAAGTCCAAAAATCCATACACGGTCTGCGTGATTTGCGAGTCCGGTGACTGTACTTGCGAAGCGACCGGCTCCGGTCTCTCGTATCGTACTAAATCCGGATTGACGTACACGGGTCCAGGCGACGAATCGCCAGCGACCAGTCCCAAAATCAAAACTGAAACGTTAAACGTGACAAATGTAATAGAAGAAAATCGCGTATAAAATAATTATATCATTTTCTTTTACGACATATCGCGCAGTAATATTACATTGTACAGTAATATTTTTGCATTCAGAGAATCCGAATGGAAGAATGTCGTCGAAGAGAATCGCTATAACATTGAAAACGACGAGAAGGCCAAAAACATCAGTGGATTCGTACATATACGGTGTATTGTTATACTATAGCGCGATTTATTTATTAGCGGTTTGTTAAAAATGTACATTTATTTTTTTTTTTTTTTGAGTGAATCGAAACTGGAAAAGGGAAACGAAAATAAAACTGGCCGGAGCTGAAAATCCGGTCACAAAACAACAAAAAAAGGATGCCGTCGAATACTGCGGAGAGTTAAAAAAAAAAACGTAGTCTCACAAAACAATTCGGGCACATATTATATATATATATATATATAATACACACAACAGAACGCATATTTTTATTGAATAATAATATAATAGCTCAACCGACATATGATGGCATTGCGTTTCTTGTCCGTTATAAAAAAAAAAACTTTACATATTTCAATTAATTTTATTCGCGTAACACCTCGTTAAAAAACATTATTCCTCACTCTATTGATATAATATCGTAGACGCAATATAAATACACATTGCGCGTTATTATTCTTTACATTTCCTAACTTCTCCGAAAATCAAACTTTATTTATTAAGAGTTCTACTGCGTTCCGTATGAGTCGTATATTTCCATGGGCGTGCTCAAATGGTAGGGGGGGGGGAAGGAAAACGACAAAGGTACCATTCAGATCCTTATTTTTACGTTATGATTTTCTTAATAATCTGTTTTTAAAAACGTCAATCGGTAAAGTGTGCGCAAATTTTCGATTCTTTACTTGACCCCATTTCAATCGACAATTTTTTTCAAGTAAACGACTTACCATAATAAAAATTAATTGCGTTTTACGTAAGTGTATAATATATTATTAAATATGTTGAAAATTCGTCACGTGGATATCTGGAAATAATGTAACGAAGGGGACGTAGAATTCTAAAACCTCGTATCATTTTCGCGTATTAAATACAATAAAATAATTGTTATCCAACGGCGGTATTGTCTGTTTTTATTTTCTATTTTGCTTTCTTTTATGAATAGAATGGAAAAAAGTTCCGTGAAAAATAAACCGCGCTGATATTAAAATAGTTTGCGCCCTAAAAATAATCAGAAAAAAAATTCGAATAAAACCGCCTTGGGACGTTTTAGACACTAAAATAATAATAATAATAATAATAATAATAATAATAATAATAATAATAATAATAAAATACACGCGAAATAACTACGCAATTTTCGTTTTCCCGGTTGTGGCGGCGCGCGTATAAATACGAAAATATTCTAATTCGACATGTGCAGCAGGTGGACTGTCGCAAATTGCGTCAAAAACACGTAAAACGCATTAAAAACTTCATCGGCTTCCTAATAATGAGTACCAATTACCGTTATACGCTCAACGTACATTAATATGCCAAATATACGATACAATATGTCGTTTTAATCGCAAAATGTGTTATATTATTATTAAATACATATAAAAAAAAAATACTCGTACCCGTGACAAATTTTATAAACCGACCGAAATTCCAATATTATGTTGAAATAGGTGGCATACGCGAATCACGAGTCCCACATGTATAATATTATACATACAGTTCGAGGCCAGGTTTTTTCCGCTGCAAGTTTCACATTCCGCATTGAGTTATACAAAATTCCTTTTATATATATATATATATTTTTTTTTTTTTTTAATTATTACATTTTTTTTCTTCGTACAAAATCAAAAATTTAACGTTTAAACATTCTATTATATAGCAAAAAATATACGCACTTGTAAAAAAAATAATTATTTGACGCAAAACGATAAATGTATAAAGTGAATAGACTTCCAAATTATAACAGAATCCGTAACGTGTATGCGATAACCGATTACGGGGTATTATTATAAGTCCATTAATCCATCGCCCATCCCCGAGAAGAAAAAAACAAAATAAATAAAATTTAAACTGAATTACTCCCGCGACCAATTTACGCCAACCATTATTATGTCTACCCACCCATTTGTTGCGATTCAAATTCATATATTTGTATTGTAAAACCGCGACGACGTTTCTATACGTACAATACATATTTAAATTACATGCGTTTTTATAGATTGAAATCGTTATTATAATAAAGTGATTAGTTTCTATTTTTTGTTTTTATATATATAAAATAAAAAATATATATATGTACATAATTGCATTTATAGGTGTATAATACGTTTTGTGCAACGTCACAAAAAAATTTAAATAATAATAATTAAAACTTTAAAATGTGTCTACAAAGTCTCGTATAATAATAATAATAATAATAATTAATAATATTTAAAATTGTGTTATATAAAATGAATTTTATATATATATATGTGTGTGTGTGTGTGTGTGTGTGTGTGTGTGTGTGTGCTATTTGCATTATAGTATTAATTGAAAACACTCTGCTATAACTCTTTGCTGACTTGTCGTTATATTTGAATTTTTTTTTTCTGGTTGTCTAACAAATATTCAGTAACATTTTCATGGCACGTTGAAACCCATGTAAAAATTCGGTATTCATTTTTATCAAAAACACGGTGCTTGAACCATCATTTATTGATGATTTATAACGGCGCGCCGCGGCGTCTGCACCTACAATTCTACTCTGGTAACATCATTAACAAAACGCAGTCGTTAAAGCGAGCCGAATAATATTATCTTTTGTTTTATAGATAATACTCAAAAAATAATAAAAGTAAAAGAAAACGTCATGAAATCTCGTTCTTATGTAAACGTCGTGAAAAGTAATGAATTTTCTTCTTTTTAATAACATTGGAAGAACTATTATTACGACTGTTATTCAAAAGTGTAGAATTTTATAATATCCAATATATATATATATATATATATACACACATTTTTACATTATATTATATTTTGTCGTATAAATCACGCACATAAAAAAAAAAAAAAAAAAATACGTCGCTTCCGAGAAAAATTGAATTTCATTTAAATACACCTTGGGGGTATTTTCTAACTTTGAAGATTTAAAAATTCGAATTCAAATCCTCAGTGAATCAAATATAATCACGAACCTCTTGTCGTCTGTTCGTGTGTGTGAAACGCGACTTTATTCACTTAATTGTGTATTAAAAACGAAATATTTAACAAGTCCGAGCCCATCGCGGTATAACAAATTATTTTTTTAACAGTATATGTATTACGATGGATTTGGAACAGGGGCTCATCGACAGGCCGGACCAACACTGAACATTGGAGGGACTTATGAAAAAAACAAAAAAAATAAAACAATTGAAATGTGGAAAAGTCGACATCGAGTTCACTTCACGGCGAATAATAAAATTAAAAAAACTCGATTCCACAATCAAATACATTTACCTTTATTTGGTAAACATTTCGTTAACTGCGTTACCATCATCAGTACACAACGACGACTGCCCGCCAGCCATCTATAGGATTTTTCAAATTAGAACACAACCGGACGGCGGACGAAAACAAAAGTCGAAACTCGCGCACGTCCATCCTCCACTCATGGCAGTTTCTTCGACCGCACGACGGCGTCGATAGTAGTCGACCAGTTTTACAGGAGATTTACTCGTTTTGTGTGTTTTGCGGTGTGTTGTTGCGCGCGGCTGATAACGGCGACGCGGCGAGTTCGTATATAAAAAAAATCCTATAACGGCAGCTGACAATCCCTATACAAACAAACTGGTTACAGCTCTCGAACGACTGGTCTATTGGACCGATGTGAATCATTAAACGAATACGTTTCCTAATATCGTTTGCAATGTTAAATTTATTTCAAAAATCCAAACAAATTATTATTTCGTAATGCATTTGAATCCCGAATCAATGAATTATATTTTGTCATTCCTATAGCTTCCCTAACATTAAAGTCCTTCCGTCGCTGCTACTTGCCTTTTTCAATAATATTTTATTGAATTTAAAATATATATTGCGATAAATCGCCTACAACTTTGAATAGGAATATAATACTTAATACTATTATGAATTCAGTAACGGATTTGAGAGGGCGTCTCTCCCCTTGGGTCGTGCGCTTTTCTTGTCTTCTCGCGTTTTCAAAATTTCAACGAAAATTTTGGGAAAAAATACACAAATAACGAATTTTGTTAGCATACATTTATATAGTCTTGATAAATGGAAAAATATGAGCAAAAACGAATACTCTTTTAAAATACTCAATAAAATTGTTTTTAAAAATTCGCCCCTCGCCATTTTACGCGCCATTCAGATATTCCGCCATTGGCTGGAAAATCTTTCTTAGGGATACCTATACGCATTTCTGAAATCCTATAATTTGATCAACAGTACTCTTTATATTTGCATTTTAAAACCGTTGAATTGAATTTAAACAATTTCGAAGTTAAATAATATTGAAAAAAATTATTTTAGATATGTTTAAAAATTATATAAATTACACGTTATTTTATCCGACGCCTTGTGTGCCCCATTCATTAACATCAATTAATATGCATCGGGTTATCCACTCCAGTTTTAAGGTATACTTTTTACTTAGCTAAAATATAAATGCGTGCGAATGAATATAAGTTTAAGTTATATATATATATATATATATATATAGTTTTGATGTATTATTCGCTTTCCAAAGTTACGTACACTGCGGCTTAGAGCACGCGGTAGATTATAATGTACTGGTGGGTTGGTGTATCAAATCGTATAGATTTATCTCCTGAAGTTTTTCGAACAATATACGCGAAGGAATTCAGGACGTTTCATAGACACCATTTGTAAGAAATACATTTATTAACCAGTCGACGCGGTGATCAATCAATCATCCGTCGATCGATAATAATTTAATTCGGATAAATAACAAAAAAAAATCATTAAACGATCCATTAATCATTATATTTGAACACTTGCAGCAGCAGCAGCAGCAAATTCGAATACAAGGCACGTATTACACGGTCGGTGTACACTGCAATAATGTCGACGATGAGAAGACAATTATATATTATTATAATTATTATTATTATTATTATTATTATTATTATTATTATTATTATTATTATTATAATTACCATCCAAACGCCGCAAACGAATATATTTTTATTTTTTATTTTTTTGTAAAGCACGTTCCGAAGTGTTTGCGCTTAGTGACCGAATTTGCCGATTTGTGCAATTTGTGTGTATCGTTTTTTTAATTTTTTTATAACATACTCTGATACGGAGTTGAGAAAAAAAATCCTATACATCATAACGGATCCGTAGTCGCGTCGACAAAACACTGAAAACGATCGGTGATAATTTATATAAATAATAATTTTACACCCATATCGATATTTTATATACGGATTTCGGTACGTGCGTTTTATTTATGTATAATTTTATACATATTTATAACTCGTAATATTAATGAATTTGAATGGGACGGGGGGTTTTTTTTTACGCTCGTTTATATATGTTTCTTTTTTATGCAATTCCGAACGCCATTACACTCGCGATATTTATTCACGTTTAATTATTTATAACGACCGTTGTGATAAACGTTATGTACGCGTCGTGTGTACATACTCGTATATATATATAATACGATAAAGGTCGTAGAACACGCGAAATCAAAAATTGTATTATTAATGTATCCTATAATAGAATATTTCTGATTTTAATATCGTCTCGTTTTGTTTCATTTCTTTATTTCTCTTTTCGAGTTGGACGAGAGGAAAATTCCACGCGACACTACACGGAAAAATAATTTTATTATTTTTTTTTTTTTTTATCTTTTAGTTCAAATGGTTTTTAAACGATATTTGTGTAATATCGACGTTTTTATTTATGGCTTTCAAGAACATTCTTTATGAACAGAAAAAAAAATATTTTTTTTTTTTTCAATAGTTATTGGCGTGCGAGGGGAAGAAGAAATAAATATTGAGTGTTCCGAATATTATTCGAAAAAACGCGTAGTGCACGTCGACGCGTATTTGTTTTTCTTTTACGTTTCGATTTTTTCCTACAGAAACTATTTTAAATTAAAATTCGCGCGAATCGTAAATGTTTGATACACGATGAAAAAAAAGAATTAATAATAAAAACGTATTTTATTATTGTCATTATTTTTTTGTTTCTTTTTTCCGCGTCGTCAAATATTTATATATTTTATAATGCGTTCAAAGGAAATCGATTTCGTGAATTATTATCGCCGTCGTCGGCGCGATATTGTACGCGAAAAATACCGTTTTCAAATAGCCAATCGAACACTGCCACGAGTGCGATGGATTTCGAATACCTTATTACATATAATGTAATAATTATCGTTCTCGTATATCGTATAAATTCCTTGGAAATACGCAACGTTTCGTTTTTTATTACCCAATTAGATAATAATATTAAATAAATATATATATATAATATATATTTTTAACGTTTTTCAATCGATTTTGAAAATAATATTATCACCAATGTAATACAGTGGTAGAAAATGAATTTTTAAATAAAGACAAAAAGAATTACGAATTTAAGTTGTTAATAAAATATTTTTAATGTTTTCCCTCCTCTCTGCTCCACCAAAACGACGGTTGAATATTTGTGTTCAAACCCGACGAAATATAATATCGAAATAATTGTTATCGATTTGTTAAAAAGAAAAGATATTCAAATAATACATGTTTTTATATTTTCGGAAATATTCTTTAAAAGCCTGGTTTTTTTTTTTTTTTTACGAAACGTATTAAATAATAAAATAGTGCGAGAGTGCCGTTTCGTGTACAACATGAAATTTCACTCCGACGCGAACGCGCGCGTACCGACCAAATATGAATATTGTGAAAACGGATTCGGATTTTTCGTCGAATTCAACGCGTTTCTAGTATTATTATTATTATTTTTCACTTTTTTTCGTTTAAACAACGCGTACGCGTTAAAAATTTCAATTCGTTCGTTTAATTATTGGGCGATAAAAAAAAAAAAAACGAAATCGTGGGAGAAGTCGTTTTCGACAGTAAGTAATATTATAATTATACAGAGACTTCACGGCTTCGGATTTCTTATCGTGTACGCGTGCGCGTGCAAAACTAAAAAAATGTAAAATACTCGTGATAATATGAGAACTATAATGTACTCACTTTTCATCATCAGCACCGCCACCAGACACGGCGAAAACGTTTTCATCCGTCCAGCCATCATATTTCCACTCGTCAAACGGGTCGTTTTATGCCTTCTTCAATAATCGCGTTTTTCAACTTTTGATTTTTTGTTTTTTTTAATTCTTACACCGCTCGCTCAATGGGCGTACGAATCGAATTCGATACGATGCTCCGTTCAATTCTCTTGTCTTCGTTTGTCGCACATATTTGGGCGTTGGTGGAGCACCGTCGACAAGATTCTGTGAAACAAAAAACAATAACGCGTTAAACGTAATCAAATAACAAAACGAACGGCGGAAAATAACGCTGTAACCATAAAACGCTTTGTTAAAAAATTGCGCGCGCAATATATATATATATGTATCAGTTTAGTAAACAATCAGCTGTTGTTTGTCCGGGGTCGGTCGACTCGAGAAATTTCTTTTTCTATACGGTTTCCGTAACAGATAGATATTATTGAAGTCGGTCGGAAGACGATGATGTTTGTCCCGGAGTTCTCGATGCTGTATGAGAACCCGTGGGCCCGAAAGACTTATCATACGCGTTCGACAATATGTCTATTATTTTCGTCTTGCCCCGATATTCCGGTCCCGAACGATTTGCCGTTGTGTAACAATTTCGTTTAGAGCAGTGGTGGGCAAACTTTTTAATGAGGGGCCACAAAGTTAAAAAAATTTTAGAGGAGGGCCAGAATTATAGAAAAAAAATGCATTTTGTGTTAAACCTACACCACGCTGTGAGGGTACGACCGCGCACAGTCCGCGCCAATCCATTTATATATTTAAAACTATTTTCTTCGATCATTTTTAGAATATTTCGGGAATTTTTTTCCTAAATTAAAATTATAATGTAAAAAAAAAATAAAATATATAAATTGTAAGAAATGCTGGAAAACCACTGCGACTGTAATTTTGGTTGCGACCTGAAGTTGGAAACCGCTGATCTATAGGTTATGCATCTATTATTCTACGAAGTAGAATCTACTTTATACTTCTCGACCGTCGAAACGTAATTATGACGGGCCATATACTATCCATGTCGGTGGACCCTCGGCGGGCCGGATTAAATACTTTCGCGGGCCGGAGTTGGCCCGCGGGCCGTACATTGCCCATCACTGGTTTAGAGGATTGTGCGATTTGTTAGTTTGGACCCAGTGCGACCGCGTTCGCGCCTCGGACCGCCGACAATCGGACGCTAATGTTTTCACGTATATCACTGTTCTATTCTATTTTTTGTCCTAAACGAGACGAAATATTATTGTCATAATAATTATTTTACGCGCGCGTATTCATATAATATGTAAACGCGGTTATACGAGGAGCCGAACGTCTAAGTGTTATAGTGCGACGCGATGTCAGGCGAACGGTGAAAACACAATTTTCCGGGAAATTGAATGAAAAAACAAACCGGCAAAGCGTTCATTTTTTTTTTTATCTCTTGCCACTTTACTTTACATCACAGCGCGTAGAAAAAAAATAAAAAAATAATCGCGTATAATATTATCGACGGGAAAACTATCGACGTCGGACCCGCGAAACGGACCGACAAGGTGGGAAGGAAATACAACGAACTTACGAACGTGCGTTTTACGCACGACATAATAACGTTATAAAATACACTCCCGGTAGTCGATGTACCGTGAACGTGCGCCGTTCGCTCACGTTTAACACTGTACACAGGATTTTGTCGTCCTTTTCCCATCCCACGGAAAACACAAAAACAAAACGAATACGCAAATATTTATTTTTATTTTTATACGCGCGTACAAAGGCGTTTGTTATTAGTTTTTTCCGGGTCCGTGGATTCTGTTCGTTTACCGTGTGTGTGTGTGTGTGTGTGTATCGTTAAACGCGCACGGCGGAGAACTCGGATAGCGTTTTTCGCACGCACCAAAATCGGTAATCGGAAAGTTTTTCGTTTTTTTTTTCGTCTCCTTCATCGGCAGTAAATTCTCGGCTAAGAAACCGAGTGTTTAATTCGTACGTGTACGATTTGTACACTTTCGGAACGTCGAATCGCCGCCACGCGAGTGATAATAACGCGTGTATTATATTCCAATAGCGAACGGATTGTTTTTTTGTTTTAGGTACGTCAAGCACACGACAACGCGCTCGCCACTCTCGGAAATATTCTATTACGGTAAACGGGCGGTTTTATAATCGAAAATTCCGAACGCGTCATTAGTATAAGTGTGCGGACGACGACGACGACGACGCGGCGTATTTGTTTTTTCGGCTATTCGCGCCGATAGAACAAAACGGGACGACGGAAACAAGACGGAGGGACTCATATGACACGAAGGTCACACGACAAACTAGATTCGAAACGGAACGGCCAATAGGATGGCTCGTACGATTTCAGGTCTAACACTCCTCTATACATCTGCAAGCGTACGTAGAGGCACTCAAGTGTCGATTACAATAGCAATATTACCGAACCGAGCGAATAAATCAACGAAAAATTTCCCCGGGGACGTACAATGCGCGACGTTTTAACGAAAATATTGTACAATTTTCCAACGAGCCGATCAAAGGAGGAGTAGAACATCAGCGATCCATACCTACACGTATAAGTAACGAATCTGGACACCGCGTCGCGTACCACTGGTTCGTTTTAATACATTTATTACTTCTCGGTTAATTCGATACGATATCATATTATGACTTGTAACACGCGTCCGCACAGAATTTAACATAATGTGTAATTTTTCATGACCAACACTATATAAACGACATTCGCTTGCAGAGATCTGCATTGATGTGTCCGGTCGACTGTATTTAAGAAAATCACCAGTTTGCACTATGAAAAAAATAGAAAATAAAACGAGCAGCACTCGTCGTCGTTCCCGGTCGGCTCGCTGCAACGCTTTTTCTCGTGTCTTGCTGTTATGACGTAACTCATAACTTTTTGTGATTCCCGCGAAACGAAAAAAACGGCAATCCTATTTTCATTCATTTTACAACGTTAAAATTCGTTTATGAATCGAATTTTTTTTTCTATTTAAAACTGCTGCTACATTGGCTTTTTTCCTATAAAATATCACTACTATATACTCTTTCCTTTCACCGTGGAATCGTCCGGTTTTCGTCATTTAAAAATGTAAAACACGAAATTCCCGCTACTTGACGTTTAAAAAAAAAAATACTTTGATTTATGTAGCCCGGCACAAATGTTTAACTATTTGTTCTTGGTAATTTATATTCATAACGCTAGATCTATTACATAACTATTGTGTTTATTTTTTTTATTATTTCAAATATTCGTTTGTACTTGTATACGCAGTACCTATTAAGGTAAGTGACATGTACGAATCCAGTAAGCACACATACGCTGCCGGTGGGTTAGTGTAATAATATTATCATTATGAGAAACGACAATGACTTAATTTTGGAACGAACTGAGATAATCGTGGCCAAGACGTTAGACGCGTGGTTAATATTTATCGAAAATACAAAAAAAAAATTACGTTATAATATTTATAGCGTTGTTTAAAATAAAATTTTGTATTTAGCTAATAATAATTTATGATACATTTTTTTTTTTATGAAAAATAATTCGCGACTGCTCGACGTAAATATCGGGACGTCTCTCTGGTATTTACATAAGTTTTTTTCTTTTTCATTGACGTGCATTCAAAAATTTACGACCGACCGATATTTCTCTCTCTCTCTTCATATATATATATTACGAGCGTATTGGAATGTTATTCGAATATAAAGATAAAAAAAAGAAGAAAAAAAATACACGCCCAATAAAAACAAATCGATCTCCGTGCGTTTCAATTCACGAATTCCACTGTTTGCGAAACTTTTATTAAAAGGTATGACGATGAAAAATGTATCCAATCCGATGTCTTTGGGAAGCAAAAAAAAAAAGCGCGCACACAACACGACGACAACTTTAAAGTAAAAGGGAAGAAAAAAAATAACTTATACTCTGTGTTTCCATTTGTGAAAAACCCGTAGCACGTGCCGTAAATACGATTTCCGAATAATAAAGAAAATTCAGAGCCAGCGCGTTTATAATTTGTATACATTATAATATACGCAATAGCAGTAGCAGCAGCAGGCATCTACGCGTGTACGCGCATTTTGACGCTCGTCACGAAAACGGTAATAATATTTAAATGAAAAGTACACGAATAATAATAATAATAATAATAAGAAATACGAAAAATTACAATCCGCTCGTTTAACCGAATGAAAATTCGTTTTTGTACATCCGCACGAATCTGTTTTAATAATAATACCCACGTATTATTATTATTATTATTATTATTATTATTATTATTATTATTATTATTATTATTATTATTATTATTATCGTCGTCGTCGTCAACTTTGTGTGCGCGAACACTGATTTTGAAATATTGTCATTTCGATTGCGATTCCTGTGCGCACTACACTACGGCTTGGCCAAAAAATTACCAATCACATACGTGATCGTAATATTTTTATACTTTATCAGATATTATATATTATCGCGAAACCATTATACGTTTTCGAACACGAGCGGGGAAATGTCGCGTGATATTTTACCTGTCATTTTTGTAAATATACTGTTATATATATATGTAAATATAAAAAGTAAGCTTTTTCGAATGAAAACCAATAGTTTTTTTCTTCTTTTAATATACCGTAATATAATGATAATAAAAACGTTTCGGTCAGATGAGTGGATTTTCGCGCGGTTTATTTTGTGAATTTCTGGTAACGCGCGTGTTTCCAAATACCCAGGATGGTGGCAAATGTTTCTATAATGTCCACTATAACACGCGCGATGTCCGCACTTCACCGTACTCAAACCCTCCACTATTAACCGACGAATATATTATATTTTTCGTTAGAATTTTACAAAATTATCGTTAATTTCCGTGTACGATTATAACACCGTTATTATAATCGAAATCATAGTGGGTTGCCGTTAAAAATATTGGAAAGTCGTACGACATAATGTACAGTCGTGACGTACATTGAAAATATTGAGTATTCGAAAAACTTTTGAAATATGTAACGTATAGACAATTTCCCGAAATAAATTGTAATAAAAAATGAATATATTTTATATCGCCATAGACATATATATATATATATATATATATATAAAAGTTGGAACGTATGCAACGTTCTTAGTTGATTTTCATGACGAACATCGACTTAACCGCGGCGGTCGTAAATTTATTATAAACAGGTGGGGTAGTTTTCGGCGTATATTTTTTATTTCCGATAAAAAAAGACGATTTTATTTGTTTATTATTTATTTTATTATTATTATTATTATTATTATGAACGTAGCGAGGAATAAAATATTGGTTTTACAATGATGTTCTTTTTCTTTTTTTATGTCTATACCCAGGGCCGGATTTAGGGGGGCCAGGGGGCCCCCGGGCCTCCACAAAATGAGGGCCTCCACTTAATGGGATTTTTTTGCAACCAAGTATAAAACACAATATAATATTTGCAAAATAAATTTAAATCACAAATTGAATAAAATTGTTCAATCATTTATATAGTAAAATTAAAGTAATTTAAAATCGATTATTATGACTTGTAGAGTAGGATAAGCGATAAGCGATATGGTATGGTTTTCAATTTTGAGAAAAACAGTTATAAATAAACACATATAACTTGTATAGCAAGCCGCCTGACCGCTATTGTAGATAAATACGTGTAAATGTTAATATATTATTAAATTAAATTAACTTATAATAATATATTAAATATATGTTATCGAAATATAATATATACTTTTAAGGTGGGCCCAGGGCCCCCACATTCCTAAATCCGGCCCTGTCTATACCCAATAGATTCTACCAGAGGGAACACATCGATCTTTACAGTCAGTGTCCTAATTGATATTTTATAGAAAATTTTGGATTTTCCCAAAAACGCTTAATAAAAAAAAAAAAAAAAATCAAAAACTACAAAAAAAAACACTTTTCGTTTTGTTCCCTTTCTCCCGCCATTTTGATATTCGCGTTTTACGTGTGCCCCGTAATTTCTCGTCAGAATTCGTTTCCGTCATCGTGCAACCGTTGCTTTTGGTTATTGATAATAACGACATGTTTCGTTTAACGTATCGCTACGAGATCTTCGAAAAGTCATAGAACGCGTCGCACGTTACCGTACACGAAATTCCCGAAAGATTGTTACGAAATTTTCCAGTCCATTTTCCGGAAGACTTTCCAGACGAATAGCCGGCGATCAGGCGAATCGAACTGACCGCTGCTTTGAACGTACCTCAAAGCTTTTCGTTTTGATGTTCACCGCCGTTCACAGCTGCATGCTGGGGCAATAGATCAATACGCGTTTTCAGCCACATTCGTTTTTATTGACCGTAAAAATCGCGCCGAAACAATCGATCGAGAATCGTCCACGAGAGCGATGACGGTTCGACAACGAACAACAGAAACAGAAAATTTCGAAAAAAAAAAAAAAACAAAAATATTTGCGCATCGCAATAGAGAAAAAAGACTGGAAACGATAAGGCAAACGTTGGTAAACGAACAATATCGTGTGGCACGATAAAACGATCGTTTGGCAGCTGAGCAGTTTAAACCGATTATTATTATTATTATTATTATTATTATTATTATTATTATTATTATTATTATTATTATTATTATTATTATTATTATTATTATTGTTATTATTATTATTATTATTATTATTGTTGTTGTTGTTATTATTATTATAATTATAATACGTGTGTATTGGAGCGTGTAATATCGTAAATTGGCGATCGAATCGTCGTGGTGTAACGTCGTCGAGAATCGCGATGATCGTCGCACGTGCTCCTCTCTCGACGAATACATTCGCGCGCAAAAACAATTCCAAACCGGAACGTTACGCGCACGCGCGCGTGCGGATTTTCGTCTCACGTTTCGGCCGCGTATTTCGCTCGTCTGCACGACGCCGCGTTATACGCCTCGCGGCAACAACGGACGAGACGTGTTCCAGAAACGATTCGGAGATCATACGACAGAAATGATAATACATTATGTTCCCCTCGCTATGAAACATTATTAAAATAACGCGCGTTACGGTATCGAATTTCAAAACTCGCCTGTGTTTTCGCGAAATCACGACAGTGGTTTTTTGTCGGAACGAGAATAGACCACGAGCGTACGTATTACGCACGAGAGTACGCTGAACGCGCGCGTTCTGCTGTATACAATTCTGCGCCCCGGAATGAGCCGTCGTGCGCGTTCCGTTTCTTCTCCCCCGTTTTTATTACCGACTTCGTTATGTAAACATAACCGATTTCGATAATTCATAATAAGCGCGTTGTGATCCACGAAGTGAATGAACAATAATAATAATAATAATAAATATCACGGAGAAAATGATATTCTATCGTAGGGGACATTCTTCATATCTTGGTAATGAATTCGGCGCGCGACTTTTCCGTACACGTATTGAGTTCAGTGGTTTATACACCGGTCGGAATTTCGGACAACTCGCGCGTAGACAGCCGCGGCGAACTGAAATCGTACCCGAAACGGAAAAGTTCCCTAACGCATTCGCCGGGGAAGTCTTGAACCGAGAAATTCCTGGACGTGGCAGAAAAAAAAAACAAAAAAAAAAAATTAACGTATAAACGAACGAATATTTTCCCCGCGAAAATGCTGACTGTTAGAAAGTCGCGTATGTATACGAGGGGGGGGGGTTTTTTTTTTTTTTTTTTGGTTTCAAGACTCTTCAAGGCATTTCGCCGCTTTTACCCACTGGCGGCGGTCTCGTACACCGCCGACAGACGCGAAACGCCCAAATCAATCACACCATATTCGAATACATAACGTTTTGTTATTCTGCGGCAGATGGCCGCGGACGTTCGCCCGGTTGAGCAGACGACTTTAAAAAAAAAAAGAAAAACGTATTTACCCGGTGCATTTAAATCGCGCGTTACACAATCGCGTTAATCGTTTATCGTGTTCGTACACTTTTGAACGATGCCGCCCGGGGGGCGTTTTGTGAGATACACGTAAATACGTACACACGCACGGGGGCGCGAAAGACGATTTCACTCTTAACGACGACGTGTATTTATATTGTGCGATACGTATCCGACACAATGTGATTGTCATTGTACGCCTCTTTGATCTATTTAAATCCTGTATAGATACCTGGACGTTTTGATTTTGCTCGCGGACGAGTGGCATCCGCGCGTTAATATTATGTCTTTTTGTGCGTTTATGCGAGAGCCGTGAACATTTGCTAGAAAAGCGACGGGAGGAAGGCGGGGGAAAAAAAACGTTAAACGTGTTACAGTTCTCCGCCGCGAACGGTTCGATTAGGAGGTATAGGTACGCATCGCGTTCCGACGGTTTCCGAAAAAAAAAAACTAATTGACACCGCGGTCCAATAAACGTCCGTTCCTCACTCCACCCCGTGACGCGAACCGTGCGAATTTCTTCGAAAACGGTTCGGCATTTGTATTTCTCGTTGTGTTTTGCGAAGGGCCCGCCGAGACGGCGTGCGCGCGTCTCGAATACGGCGGCCGATCGGCAGCTATTCGCCGACGTTCACCGCGGTCACCGTGCGCCGCGCCCCGTTGACATTCGCACCGCGGCTGAGGACACTGACCTCGCCGTTTGTATGATACAAGAATATGAGATTAAACGCGGCAGTCGATGACCCGGAGCACCGCGAAACGCGTCTCGTCGCTGTCACATTATTATGGTGGTCACATCGACAGGTTCTCGAAACCATTCCGCGCACCCGTCTGCCGCAACACTGCACGAGAATACGGAAATTTTCTTCACCGCTCTTACCCTCCAACCACGTTTCAAAAAAAAAGGCAGTTGAACTCTCGCCGTCTGTTACGCCGTGTAGAAAAAAAGAAAAAAAAAATACAATTATCACGAACACACGGCGTATTTCACGGGTCGAATTCGCGCGTTTTAAACGAGAAGAGCGATTTCAAAAAAACAAAAAACCGCGCATTTAAAAGTGTTTTTATTATACGGTTGGAAACAAAAAAAAATACGGAATATAAAATTGTAAAAATGATCTGACGCGATGGACGAACTCGGATGTATGTGTTTAATACACGCCTTTTTCTTTTTGGTCACCACCTCCGTACGGCACCGAATCCGCGTATAAACGAATACGGCGATGGGAATGTGCTAGCGGAAATCGTGTTCGATTTCAGTTTGAAATAACGGGAGTGGCTTCTTATTTTTTTTTTTTTTTTTTTACATCACTTATCGTCCCTTAGATAACGTTTCTGAAATTTCTTCGAGTCTTCTACCGCTCTACCAAAGGGTCTCGCGGAAGTGTTATCACTCATTTCCAGAAAGACAACACTATAGAATAAATTTTGTTTTTTTTTCCCGAAAATCTGTTATATCACTCGCACGAAAGTCATAATTTACCTGCGTTTCCCATGCCCACTTCCTTATGACACGTTTTAATTTTTTTTTTTGTATTTTAAACTATTCATTTATCCCCGCACGCGTTTTAGTACGGAAAAAAAATCAAGTAGAATTCGCGGTGTCGATATTGGAATGCGAATCGCGATTATTATTATTATTATTATTATATAAATTCAACGAAATTCCGAAAATCAAAAATAATTTTTTTTTTAAATAATGTATTTATTTTTAGAAATTATTTTTGCTATTATTGAAAATGTACTATAAGAATTCGTGTAGTTATATATATATATATATATATATACACGCCCGGGAGTACAGTTAAATAGTTAATAAAATATTATTGTAATATTCCCTTTGGCTTGAAAGAATAATAATAATAATAATAATAATTACATTAATGACTCGTCGCCTCTCGTATTTTTCCGCATAACTTTTATATTACATAATTAATAAAGTTCCGAACGATTCCGCGTTATTCATAATATACGCGCGGTGTTTCTCGTAATAACAACGTGATAATATTATATATTTATGCGCGCGTTATATTTTAATAGCGCGTGAGCGTTTCGAATATCGTAAATTTTTTTAATTAAAAATCCACCGAAACGGTAATAAATATCACGGTAAATACATCTCGTCCGATTTCGAACACTAGCGAAAACCTCTGCAGTTATCGTATCGAATGCGAGTGTTAAATCGCGTTTTTTCTCCTTCATTTCATTTTTTCCCCCCTCGTGCGGTAACACACAATTTTCACTGTTGGCCGGGGTGGAGGAGAGAAGAAAAATCTTCAAAAAAAAAAACACTATATATAAATAACGCAATAAACAGGCGTTTTTTTTCTCAAGACGTTGATTTGCCGTTATTATTTACAACGTTTATATATATATATTATATAGAGAGAAAGAGAAGAACACGTCTAAAACTTTTAAGACGCGCGTCAGCGAAAAGAATAAAAAACCGCGTGAAATATACGTACGCGATCGCGTCGTTTATTTCTTTGGATACGGTCGGCCGCAGCAAAACAGAAACGGCGAACAAGAGACGTTCAATTACATAGCAACAGTACCAGAGAATCGCGCGTGCCAGAGACGACGGAGTTTGAAAAGAGAAAGACACACAAAAAAAAAAAACTTTGCGTTTCTCACCGACAGTTATATATAAAACGTTTTTCCCTCGGTTTTCCAATAAATACCGATAAAGTGCGTGCACCGGCCGCGACAGAGCTTAACCCATTAGCGCCCAGCGTTAACATATGGCAACAGTTATCGAATCTATTTATAACTTTTTTTTCCGAATATTATTCTTATCTGAATTAATGTGGTGCATGTATATCGATATATCATTACGTCTAGTTTACGATAATATGAATAAATTCACTTTATCGTTTACTGTTGTCCCGTAAACACGTTTTGATTTTCATGAATTTAACGGACAAGGAAAAAATGGATTTTCGTTTTGAGTAAGTAAATTTTAACATACATAATTTTCTTTTTTTTGTACGATACACTAATGTTTGATAATAATACACTCTAAGAACTATTTCATAATAGTTTGAAAATGCTTTGATAATATAAGAAGTTTCTGTAGTCATCTAAGTCTTGGTATTGCCATATGGCAACGCTAGGCGTTTCTATACATATATATTTTTTCATTATTATTTTTTCATTTATCTATTTTTTTTAATTATCTATTTTTAAAAATGATGGTCTTTTGTATGTTCGATGGATGGATAACGCCGTAGTGACAATGATTTCAACTTCGTGTGGTACTAAAGAAATAAGCCAAGTTAGAAGATTTTCCCAGCAAAAAAAAGCCAATATTTTGGTTCAACGACCACACTTAATTACAAAGTACAATACATACATGGGAGGTACCGATCAAATGGACCAAAATCTTGGGTGCTACCGTATAGGAATTCGTAGCAAAAAATGGTATTGGCCTTTAGTGACATGGATGTTTGACGTAGCTATGCAAAACAGTTGGCTTATATACAATAAAACAGGGAGACCAAAAATATCTCAACTGGAATTTAGAAGAGAGATAGTAAATGTTTATTTAGAAAAATACAAAAACACTCCGACAGGATCAGGACGCTTATCAAAATCATTTTGTTCATCAGACTCTCGTATATCGGATACATTACGGTTTGATAAAATTGATCATTTCGTACAAAACACAGAAGAAAAAAAAAAAAGGAGATGTGCAGGAAAGAACTGTAATTCAATCGTAAGAACAATGTGTTCAAAATGTTCTGTTGGATTGTGCATTACTTGTTTTAAACCTTTTCATTCATAACATTTGTAAGATGTTTTTTTTTTACAAACTGTACTTATAAGAAAATGTTTTACTAAATTTTATTAACTCAGCTGTTATTGGCTAAATTATAACAAATATATGTAAAATAAATTTGATGCTTATTAATTATATATCATGTTCATTTACATTAATTTTATAAGTTAAATTTTAAGGTTACAAAATATGTAGTATACACGCCCAGTGTTGCCATGTGGCAACGGCTTATATCTCAAAAACTGTGAATAAAAAAAAAAAAATTTTTTTTATATTTTAATATGAGTGTATAAAAGAAGTTTTCAACACAAAAAAAAAAATTAAAATTAAAAAAAAATTAATTTGGGCGCTAATGGGTTAACACCGGTCGCGGTGCGAATTATAACGGCGAGTCAAAGCGAAAAAAAATTGACAAAATACGAGTTTTAAATTTTCGCGTTTTAAACTCGTATATTTCCAATTCGTTCTCTGCCGTACGAATCGAGAGGATGTCCGTTTTGCACTTTCCGTCTTATGAAAAAAGTACGCAAAATTGTGTCGTTCGATAATATACATATATATATAGTAAATTATTACACGTTTATTTTAAAATCCCCACACGACCGATTTGTGGCTATACGCAGCGCTGTAATACTGCGTATAAGACGTATACCAATGCGGATCTTTTGGGCATTTATATATATTTATATATGGTACGAAATGTCGAAGTGTACAAACGCAGCCGCCGATTCGTCTCGTAAATCACTCGGCGAATCGTTCGTTTGTTTTTTTTTCTTTCTTTAAATTGATGATTTTTTTTTTTTGATTTGAAAATAAATCACGCGATATACCGGCACATTAGTGTAATAGGCGTATTCATGCGTTTTTCCGGCAAAGTTACGAACAAACGTCGTCTTTATATAAGTGTATACGTTCCTTTGGGGGGCGCGCAGGAAAAAGCGCGAGTCGCGAATGGGCGTATAATAATTAACGGCGTGCCGAGAAGTTCGACCGTCTAATGAATTTATGTAAGTCCGCCGCCGTCGTGGTGCGCGTTTCAATGTATTCGGTTCGGGAATTTATGGTTTTCCGCCGCGGATAATAATAATAATATTATTATTATTATTATTATTATTGTTGTTGTTGTTGTTGTTGCTCGTTTTCGTGTGCTCGTTTTAAGCTTTGAATTGATGGCGACCGTTAAAACCGAGACCGCGAGCGAGCGAACGAGTGAGTGCGCGAAAAGAAAAAAAAAAGAGTAAAACGACAAGTACGCGAGAAAGGGGGGAGAAAATGGAGAAAAAAAAATATCGAAACACAATCGGACGGAAAGCGAGACCACCTACAGGTGACGTTTAAAACGACCGCGACTAATAAATATTTTTTTTTGATTAAAAAACCGCCGTTTGGAAATTTCGCAATTGTTTCTTTCGTCATGTTCTGCAGACCGTAGTTGTGCAATATGCCAACAGCTGGCCTTTAATGTCGTATAAGGAATGCATAATTTTATTTTTCAAAAACGCAACCTGTCGCGTGATAAATAGCGTTTTTGAACGACGACGTTATAATACTTTATACAATTTATGTTTCCTAGGGATTGTATTTCTGTTAAAACGGCTTTCTTCTAAGTTCAACCCGGAAAAAAACTAAATTAAACCGTTCGTCCTTTGTCGCGACGATGTTTTTTAACGGGCATTGCGAACAGATGAGATGAGACGATATGATGCGAGTTGAACGAGTACGCTGATTCGGAAACAGACCGCGGGGGCGGGTTTTGGATAATAGCCGTGGGTGTCGTGGAAGAATACCGTATACCAGAAAAACGCAGTTCATGATCGATAATAGGGATATAACCCCATAAAGAAAGAGAGAGAGAGAGAGAGAGAGAGAGAGAGTATTAAAATGCCGGGAAAAGAATAAGAATAAGTATAATACCGTTTGAATTCCGAAAGCGTGCAGTGTTGAATGATATACATAAATAAAACAACGATCACGCGGATAACATTAAAATTTTAAGAAAGAATAAAGTCGTTTGTAACGCGTGTGCACAATGGATATTATTTATTTATCATTTCGATTTTGCTATTACGAATATAATCGATTTGTGAGTTCACCTAAATATAGTACGCGGCTGAAGATGTAATTTTAAATTTCGCCCCGTTTTATATTCCTATTTGATTCATATATAATACGTGTATATTATTCTTATAGAGTTGTCGCGCCCTGTTCGTCTGAACTGCTGGACACTTCGGCTGCTCATATCAGAGTGCGCGTATATGTTATACGCGCGTTTTTTGTCGATTTATTTCTCCACTATTCCGGTAAATGAGGCTAAAAATAATAATAATAATAATAACGATTCGGACGCGCCGCAGCCGTTTTACGGGACCCCATTACTGTAAATGCACTGCGACCGCGAGGCGAACAGATGCTTCCCGCGTCGTCGTTTTTTTTCTTTTAATACTTTTTATACCTACACCGCGGCGGCGATTTCGGGGATGTATTTGAATTTACGTTCGGTTTAATGCGTTTTTTTTCTTTTTTTTAAGTACGGCGTTATTCCGAGGGAAGATTTAATAACCGTTTAAATTACTTAAAAAAAAAAAAAAAATAATAATAATAATAATCGTAAAAAATTTACGATGGGAACGGTGGAAAGTTACGACCGGCGGGAAATTCATTAATTTCATTAGTTTCTCTCCGCCATCATTTCCGCATCGCACCAAAGAATAATGGATTACTCTTCGCGCGCGCGCGCCAACCGACGACATTCGCGCGATCATTTGATTAAAATTGGTGGTGAAGGGTTTGTTTTAAATGGTAACAGTGGATTTAGTTCTCGGGACTATGCGATTTTCGAGAATTGTTTATTCTACATTAAGTATACAATTATTACCGAACTCTTTGGTTTTTTTTCTTTTGAAAACAATAAAAAAAATGTTAAAATATCAACGATCGAATGGTATCATTAAATTTGTCATACTGATCATTTATATTTTTTTATTTTCAAATATTGTTATGGATTTTTTTTTCGCGGTCGTTTGAACACGATAAATTTCACGAGCATTCCCAAACGTACATTACATTCTTTTTTTCACGTAACGCATTTTCGTTCCGATTTACGAACAGAAATTTGAAAACGTTCATGACCCCGTGGATTTGTATAATATTCTATTAATTAAAATCAAAATAAAGACAAGTAAAATTAGCGCACTAAAAAAAAAAAAAAAATTTTTTTTACTACTATTTAAAAAAAAAAAAACAATTTATATAAGCGTGCGTAATATATATGTATTATATTTAACTATAATCCTAATTCTTCAATTTATAATATTGGAAACAGACGTATTTTAGTCTTCTTTTTTTAATAATAATAATAATCAGTATCCATAGAGACGCGAACGAATAGTTTTTGTAGGAAAATAATTTCGAGTCAAATATCTTGTGTTAATTATAGGAACCAAATGAGAATATATACGCGGAAAACGGGTATAAAAATTTATGTTTTTTTTTTTTTTTTAGTATACTTTATCGAACCCATTCCTGCGAAAAAAAAATAAAGCAAACTATTCTAATCGAAAAATGTCGCGTCCGACTGAGAAATTTAACGAATTAATATTGTCGCGATAATATGTTCTAAATGCGCTCCTCCATTTGTTGTCGAAGACGTAGCCGCGATTTAAATTCGAAGCAATAATCGCGTTCATTGCAGTGTAGAGAATTTTATAATTACTACGATTTTTCGGTAATTATTTTTTTTCTCGACCGAGGGGGTGAAATAAATCCGTCGGGAGAGAACGCCGGTGCGTCGGCGATTGTAAATGGATAGGATGAGTCGGACGATGAAAATTTTCAGAGAAATCTCCTGATCGTCGGTACGCCCGCGGACCGTTTCAACGCAATAATATGATATGCGAGACGGTCGTCATAATAAATATTGCCGTTGTTAATATCGCCGTAACGGATAAATAAATAATAATTAATAAAATCGTAGAAGACACACTAACGCACACTCGTCGGCGGGACTTATTATTATTATTATATAACCGTTATGTTCGAAAAGTGAAATCGATTGGTTGCGCGACGCGTATACGACGTCGTTTATTCGTTTCCGTCGTACACACGCGTATTTTCGTGTCATCGTCGTCGTCGCGAAACACACGCGTACGTAAAAAAAAAAAGAATAACGTGTCAACGGGGGGGACTTTTTACGGACGGAGACCCTTTTGTTTTAGGCACGCCGTACGACGTCGTCGTAACTCCGACGATTTCTATCGTATTACAATAATAATAACAATAACGTCTAATGTAATCGTAACGGATTGAAACGAATGAAAATCGTCGTATTTTAATTATTATATTGTTACAAACGCCCGGCGATTAGATCATCGGAACGCGCTGGGGTTAACAGTAATGTACCCACGCAGAATCCGCGCCCGTTGCGATATACTGCGGGCGATGATGTAACGAAAAGAAAAAAAAAACAAAATAACGTTTCGCCGTTTTCGTAGATGGGAAGAATATGTTATTGTGACAACTGGACGCGCGCGGTTATCGAAAGCGTTATCGATTTTTTTTCTTTTTTAATTATTGACGAAAATAATGTTAGAACTTTGGCCATTCAGCATTTTTAGCCTCGACATTTACAATACGTTTCTTCGTTTTTTTTTTTTTTTTTTTTTTTTTAGAGGAGAGAAAGAAAAGAAAACGTACAATAATTTCTACTAGGGAAATGTAAAAGAAAAAAAAAAATCAAAGTTGATCGTTGTATACAACAATTGCCAATTAAAAATGCGTGTATATATTTTTGAAAAGTAAACAAAACTAGAACACGGTTTTAGAATAAATGTAACGTTCGAAAAGAATTTTAGAACAGAATTTCGGAATAGGAGTAAGATCCTAGAATCCCTTCTAAGCTCCAACGTACGCTGCCATTACTCCTGGTGGCTAAGAATAAACGCACAACGAGCATCGCGTACTCAGCCTAACGAGCGTATCTGACACGAGGACGGGAGAAACGGGAAAAGACAAACGGTAAGACTCAGTTTTCGGGCAATAGAAAAGTAAAATTTATCCTATTTCGTATAACAACTGCAGAGAGCGTGGTCAGCGTTTTAGCTTTGAACGTATTTTGTTAACTGTTACCCGCGTACACGCTTTCATCTAATTGTCGGTCACGTTTTAAATTTCATTCCGAATGAATTTTTCGGCTTTTGCTAAGAATCGACCGACCAATATAATAATAATAATAATAATTATGTATTCTTATTATGCGATTTCATTGGTTTTCCGTCGTAGTACTCTGCGTCCCGTTCTCCGGGCAAAAAAAAAAAATGTCCTTTAAACGAACAACTAAATGCACATACAACTACTCGTATTCAATAGCCATCGACCTTCAGTTCGGTAAGAACGCAAATAATATAATAGAATCGCGCGAGCGAGATTTATGCGTCGAGCACAATAATAATAATAATACGCGTGTATATAATATATATATAATATTTTTTCTCCGAATTTCGTATATAATAATATAATATATATTTTTTGTAAAAGTCTTCCGGACGATAAATTCAAAAGACGCGATAAAGGCGGCTTATATTATAATGCACAGTAGTATATGTATATAGATGCGCGGTGTACTGTCTCGTTCTCCGGCCGTTGTTTATGGTAAAGGAAAACGACCCGGAGGGTCAACCCTTTCGGTTGACTAGACACGGTTTTTTCGCGTCACAAAAGCGATTCGGCCACAACGACCCTTCCCGCGTCCCTCCTGCTTCACTGGTCGTCCCTCCGTGTCGCACGTACATCCACTACTATTGCATTCAAATTAATAGCGGACCGCTCGCCGAATCTTCTTCGTCGTCGTCGTATACACATTATTTTATTTATAACCAACCGAAAACCGAATGATCTCTGTCGTAACGGACGTGTTATTTATGTAACACGCCCGCCAAGACTATAAATAATAATAATAATACGATACGCGAGTCGGATAATATATTACGGTGGAAGTGTCTGTGAAATTCCATAGTATATTATATTGTAGACGTGAACATCCAAACGTCGAACCGAAATCAAAGAGAGGGGGGGGGGAAGAACGATTTTAAAAAAAACGTTCAACCATTTCAATTCCCTTACCAGAAACGCCATTATTATATTTGTCCGGTGGGAAAACGTGCGTGGCAGCGAATTTTCATAAAAATTATTTAGATGACATTTCTTTTTTCTCGATAAAATATTTTCAACTACTGAGAAACGCACGAAAACACCACGATAATAGTCAGATTTTCGACGGAATACTGATCAGTTGACTGCACGACGATTTTAGATTGAATTAAAAATCTGCGGTTCTTCCATTTCCATACGTCTCCGTTTAACTATCGGATCGTTAATTGAATCTTTCTTCCTGCTCGTTAATTGTCGAAGCGGATTTTTCGTTCCAGGCTGTAGTGTTTGTCGGCCGCGCGTTCTTTCTTTTCAAAACGTCAGAACGAAATCGCCAACACGAATATCTACCGGAAAGCACATCAACAATACCATGCAGTTGAATCCACGAAAGTTTTAATAAATTAAAAAAAAAAAGAATATAAATATTATTTTCAATTGCGTCGAAACGACGAACCATCGCGGTTATTGATAACAATTTAAAGAGATTCGATAATAGATGTAATACGTATACATCTCCGTGTTAATTATATAGTTTATTTACGAAAATTAAGTAATTCAATTATACGGGGAATAATTTATTTTTTTTTTTTTAAGAAATATCGTCGAAGCACTTTTTTCTTCTTTTTTTTTGGGGGGGGGGGATTTTTTTTGAATATTTTTCGAAATTTTCGTTAACACAATCCGTTCGGTTAAGTATTTTTTTTTTTTTTATTTCTCTCATCCTGAGCGCATGCCACGACGACTATGTATAAACGGCAACCACCGTTGCTTTCGTTTAAACACATACAACGAATTCTAGAGCGCAAACAGCGCTTCGCGGTAAAACACGATATTTATACCGCGACGGCGGCGAGATGAACGGCTGCGGGAATAAATAAATAAACTCGGCGCCCGGTGTTTAATACTCTAATGAAGACAAATTACGACGCGAAAAGGGCTCGAGGAGGAACGTGGAGGGTGAAAAAAAGCCCAAAAATTAAATGAATACGAAGACAAATGGGATTTCGGAAAACGGACTCGCCTCGCGCGGCAGGCGTATTCAATAATAACCGACCGATTTGTCAGACCCGCGCCGGCGCGAGAGAAAACTACGGTGTTTGTCGTCAGGTGCCGGAGGAAAAAAAAAAGATTCGCTGCGCGTGAATATATACCTCCGACAACATCGTTGCTTCGATTCCAATCGCCAAAAACGAAATTGAATACTAATAATAATAATAATAATAAAAATAATAATAATAATATTCGTAATGCGTAATCGATTATAATAAAAATATGTAACGGACCCGATAAAAATCGATTAAAACAGTCGTTTTTGGAATTAAAAGAAAAATATATGGGTAGCGAACCTCCTCCTCCGGCAGGGACGTCGCTCGAGACGTGAACGCGATGTTATTTGCGGGTTTTAGATTTTCGAGAATTTATTGTTATATTGTTATATCCGAAAGCAGTGAGACGGATCGTTTTGAAATTTAAAAAAATTCCAAAACCCTATGGACCATTAAACGTCTTGAACAAACGTAATTTTTCGTAAAATACAACACGACTGGCACTGTCGACGAAAGACGCGAAAGGTTTGTTTAGTATTATTATTATTATTATTAAAAAAAAAAAAATCGTGATTAACGATTTTTAAGACTTTTTTTCGGAACATATAATTGAAATAACACGCGTACGTGTATTAAATTGTTAAGCCTCAACACCGGAAATCTGCAGTGTCTCGTTTATTACGCATGAAAATCTATAAATGCTATATTTATAACACGAAATTGAAAGAAATTTTCTGTAACATTTTTTTGCCGCCTGATATATAACATAAATAAATATTTGGGTGAATGTTTTTCAAGTTTCTACAACCGCATTAGAACCGTATATATATATATATATATATATATATATATATATATATATATAATATAGTACTGTTCATAATATAATAACCGTATACTGCAATAATGATTAATGCGGAAAAATATCTGCGTGTAAAAAATGCACCTATACGACATCAAGAGACTTTGTTTTGTAGTTATATACGAGAACGTATTTAATCGTGTCCAATTATTTTATAATATTTCAATATTGCTATTGACTTATTGCTTATTCGTTTTTGTATTATTAATATTAAACAACGTCGACTTGTAAAATGATTTGCGTTGCGTTGAATAAGTGAACCTGACCGTACCAGAGTTGTGATTAAGATTTTTTTGTTTTCGTATTTATCGTTCGGCCTGTCGTATAATAATAAAATCGTCGTCCATGTTTCGCTTATGAAACCGTTGTCTCAGTGTGTCGTCGTGGCACGGGATGAACGTAAAAACGTCCATTTTTTTTTTTTTTTTTTTTGTTTTCTCGAAAATTGTCTCTCTCACTCTTTCTCTCGTACAAACGCTAGTGCGTCTTACGCACCGTGCGATAATTATTATTAAAACATCGCGGCGAGAGATGTTTTTTTATATTCCCATTGCACGTCGTTCGGGTCGGAGTTCGCGAACGCGCGCGCGCGCGATTGTCGTTTCGAGTTTGTGGAAAATTACGACAGACCCGTACGCGTCGTGTCGCCTGTTCGCCCGACGAGGTCTCGCAGAACACGAACGGCCTTTATTTATTATTATTTCTTTTTTTCACTCTCTCGCGCGTACCGAAAAAAAAAACAAATCTTTATCGGTTTACGACCGCGTGACGTTTGGAACGGAGTAATTTCATTACGACGTTTTCAAAAAAACATTCATTTTTTTTTTTTGACCTTTCTTTCATATTTCGTGTTCGGCGACAGACGATTATTGCTATATAGCGTCCGGATCGGAGGAGCACGCGCGAAGAAATTCTTTGACCTGTGCGCCATCATGATTGAAATATTGCCACGCGCATCAAAACGAAAAAACACAACGGTGAGTGACTGTAAAATACAAACGAAATGTCTTTAGTTGAAATACGTGAATAACGCAACTGGATCGAACGAGTCGGAACGTTTCGAGCGTCGCCAGGAAATACCAGCGGCGGTTAGGTGTTCAACCAGTAGTAATTAGACAACGAATAACTCGGAAGAAAAGCGCAACTGGGTTTCGAGTAAAAAAAAAAAAAAAAAAAAAAAACTTAATATAAAGACGAGAACATATTTTTGTCAAATGCGTTGCTCCATGTGAAACGTGGTGTCGGTGGGTGAACGAGACGAGAAGCGGTTGGAAGCCATTGGAAATGCGTACGCGGAGAAGATTATTGAAAATCAGGTGGACAGAGACGAAAGGCGTCTTTTGTGATTCAAGTGATTCAAAGACTCATAACACAAGTGTCACGCAAAAGAAGAGAAAAAAAAAACTGGTGTCTAATCGAGTTAAACGGAATATTGACGGCTGTCAACGTATTAATCGTGACAAAATGTCAAAACGAGATAATTTACAAAAAAAATAAAATTCTAATAATAATACGATAATATTGTTATCGTGTATCGAACGACGTTTTCCGACCGCACGAACGCGTACGTATCTGCAAAAAAGAAATATATATATATATATATAAATATTTTTACACATAACAACTCAAAACGAAAGTTTTTTTTTTCTCGGAAATCCGTGTACTGACGGGAAAATGCAAAAGGTCTCGTCGGCTTTTTGAATACCAGTGTAAACAACGCAAAGGTCGTTGGTAACGAGTTTTAGAGGTAAAAAAAAGTCGTGTTTTTATACATTGTCGTTACAACGTAATTTCATTAAAACAAACTATACAGACGATTCCTGGAAATTTTAAAATATAATATTAATCGAGTCGTTCAAAATCAGTCAACGACATTGCGCATTTCAACTGTAACTTCTGGTACGGAAAACGGCAATTTTGCAATGGACTGAAACGCGACGGCGCATTTTATTTTGTTTTCGATAAATATTGTGCTTTTGAAGATAATTCGTCGCGCGCATTTATAACTGGTTTCCATGAAAGTATTCAATGATGACATGCGTCCCGTACGCTATCCAACATGATACGTAGTCGGTTTTATTCCGTTGTCCAATTGACTGACAACGGAGTTAGCGTATCAGATTTTCTATTAAAAATTTTGGAAAGATTGCGAGATAGAGAGTCCGTCTGGTAAAAGACCAGAGTCATGGCTTTTACGCCATTAAAACGTCACCGTCCATTCGGTCGTTCCTTATTAGAATTCAAGTGTTCAAGTGTCACCTAACCCTCTAACATTCACCCGACTTATTTCCTTGACTCAAAAAGCTATCCTTGAAAGCCAAGAGATACGATGACCATTCGAAATGCGACTGAACGAGATCGTTTCAAAAGTGGGAAAACCGTTTGGCCAACCGTGCAGTATTGGAGCTGAAGTATACTACTTTGAAGACGATCGATTTGCATAGGAGTTAAATATAAAATTAAAAAAAAAAAAAAAACGTTTTCCTCGTGTATTTATTGAACGCACCCGTTTGGTATCGTGTCCTGTACTTCGTATGAAAAGGTTTTCACTACCCACCAGACCTTTGCATGTACGTCGACCAAATAACACACTGCGTCAAATGCTAATTGCGCTGCGAATTTGACATCCGGATTATCCGGACGCGGCAGTTTCGACGTTGCCGAAGAATTGGTATTCCTATCGGGTCTCCTCCGGTCGGAGGGTGCGAATTTTCGCGTTGTCCGCGCCGAATACAAACGACTTCGTTAATCGCGAGTCCGCGGTCGTCAGCGTCTACGTCAGTCGTGTCCAATCTAACCGCGCGACAAGACGGAGCGGGAATAGGACGAGAAGGGGCCGCCCCAGGCGTAGGACGTTCGCGATTCTCGTCCGTCGACTACAATCACGAGACAACGCCGCCAATCAACACGTCGAGAAGATATCGGATCGCATCGGAATTGCGATGCCGGTTATAGAAGATACGCGCGTGTGCGTTTACTGACAATGTTGCCCGTCTGCGCCCCATTCCCTTCCACGTCGACTCCGCGCTGAATTGTTTTATTTTCCCGAAAACGCCGGATTTAACGGACCATCGGAGTTTCCGTATTATAAACACCACCCGTTCGAATTTCGCGCGCGAATCGAAATCGATGTACCAAATTCTAATTCACGCCGCGTAAACAGACAATTAGACAGTAATGTTGTTACATAAGACGCGCGATTAAACGTTGCGACACGCTGCGAACACGACAATGAACTCGCTTTCACGCGCGCACACGCCGAATCCCTTCCCCGTCGAAACGTCGTATTTGGTGCGCATAGATAAGACAAAGCCATTTAAAGGACGACACGTCACGTGTCACGTCCAGTCAAACGTACCGACCGTTTGTGCAGCTCGCCAGTGGATAGGCACTGGTCTTGAGAAATCATTTGACTAATAGTCGCGCGACTGAAATTACAAGAAAAAAAAAACAGACAAACCCTGTCACTCTCTGGACGACAGTCGCCGTATTAACGCGTCTTAAACGATACTATATAATAACACTAATTACGTGCAAACGGTTTTGTATTCGCGGGCGTAATTAAAAACGCGTTTACGTCATTTTCAAACCATTCGTTTTAAACGTAATTGTTCTATAATTTTTTTCGTTTTTCCTTCATCTTCTCGACTTTTCTCAAAAATCGTTAACGCCGTTATAACGTACGCACGGTGGTCGTTTGTCGCGTCCGCCGAATTCACGGATTCTCACGTCGACCGATCAAGACATTCCATTTCCATCGGTCGTCGGGCTTCTCGAAAATCTTCTTCCCTCGTAATACATCAATATCGCCGTCTATACATATATATATATATATATAAATGATATCGTTCCAATCACAGAAATTCTAATTTTCGTCGTCGATCTCTCTCCCGGAGTATCAACGCGTTGTACCAGCGTCGCAGCCAGCACAATTTCATCGGAACAACGATTTGTCTGGAAAATGAGGTCGAACGGCAACGCACTTTTTGAGATTGTCTCTCGTATTCGGTCCGCTTATTGTCAAATAATTGGGGGGTGGGGGGGGGAACAGGCGATTTCTCTCGTGGTCTCGCACGAGACCTTTGCGCACGGCGCGCGAAAAGAGGTCACCTAACCTAATCCAAACCCAAACACGCCTAACCGATTCGTAATCGACAGTGGTACGTCATTTATTATTATTATCAATCTTCAAGCGCGGTGCGGACTCCGCCGAAACGAATATTGTGTTGTTATCGAAACGCGCGACGGCGTTTATAACGAGCGATGACGATAACACATAATTTGTATAATGGACGAACAGAAGAAAGCGACGGCGAACACAATGTAGTAATAACAATATTACGTATTTATTATTGTTATTTTTATTTTATTTTCATTCATTCATTATTTCTTTCTTTTCGGTTATGATTGATGTGACGCCGCCGCGGCCGTCGGAAAGACGTCGGTATAATAATTAATACTCATTTGTACGTATATAATCGGCGCGAAAAACACACACACAACACACACTTTTAATACAAATTTCTGGTTAGTTTTCCTTTTTTTTATTTTTTAATGGCGAACAATGAAATAAAAAGGGAAAAAAACCGACTGTTCCTTTTTTTTTGAAAAAAAAACCGTAAACGTATAAAATATTTCTCGGTGCCGTTACCCCTTCGCCGGTAATCTTTGCCAGCACAAGGGACGCGTAATAATAATAATAATAATTATTACCACTGGAAGTTTGAACGGAAACAAACGGTACGACACATAATAACGACGACGACGACGTAGACAGAAGTTTTCTGACTTTTTTTTACTGGTGAAATTATGAATTATATCCGACACGCGCGTTTATTATTTTTATTCGTTTGGAAAATTTAAAATACGTTTCAAAACGGTTCTTTGTTTTTTTTTTTTTTTTTTTTTTTTTTTGGTAATTCGCCCGTTAATACGAAGAACGAACAATAGCGAAAAATTGGCGAACAGTTGAAATAACGCGTTGGTAAAACGGTTATCGAGTATACGACAGTCACATGCGCGAAATCAAAAGCGTCGGACGTCAGAAAAAACGTGTTGATTTTTTTAAATTTATTACTACATATTATATTATTACACGACGAATAACACTGGGACGCGTAGTAGGTACGTTGGCGATAATAGCGAATATTTTTATACGTTCTTATATCAGCTCCGTTGCGTTTTTAATATTCAATAGGAGTGTGACTGAATGATTTCGCGGATACGACACACGAATCAACAACAGTTGGGCGGATGGATCATCGCGCACGTGATCTGCGACAGGTCCGCGTACACGTGCGATTCTATGGGAATAAAATCGTTGAAAAATCGCACGTCACGCTTTTTCGCAAAACACTCGTTTAATAAATATTATTACAAGAAAAATAATAGTTTACGGTTCGTTTTAATAAAATTATTTTTTTTTTCATTTTATTTTTAACGATACATCGTCGTCCATCGACATCAGTCCGAATCGAACTTATTTCCCACTCGTGTACGACTATCGAGTCGATTTATTTTTCCAAGCACAACGGGTATTCTCGCGCGATAATAAGAGTGACAAATGGAATTGAAAACTTGTGTAATGCGCTCGGTCGAAATGTGATTACGAGTATTCGATTTTTGTCGACGACACGCGTCCACAACGACATCCAATATTTTGTCGTTAAACGCTCCGTTCACTGATCGCGGTCACTAATCGCCATCTCGTGTAAACCGTCTGTTAATACGATGAAAACAATATCAAAAACAGAAAATGTTTCGCGCACTTAACCCAATCGCCGGTGTAAATAATCTCGAGGAGGAAGAAGAAGCGAGACCACTGGCTATGTACCGTGAAAACGTCCTAACTAATCCGTATATTATGAATAGTGCAAACGAGCTTTATTAAATGTTTTTTGGAATGAATTTGGTTTCGATGAAGACGCACGACGAAAATATGTTCACTATGAGCAGAAAAAAATTAACAAAAAAAAAAAATAGAAAAATTTAACGTTAATTCTCCCGGAGTACGCGAGATGTTAATAAATAAAACGTAAGAGCCGACCTAACCTAACCTAACCCGCGCGCGATCGCAATCGCGTGTGCGCATTGTAAAATTACTGTAAAAACGGTTCGCGCGCGTGCGTGTCAAGGACCCGTGTACATGGCTCGTAAATACCGACGCGAAACCGCGCAGGGGAATCTTCAACGTTATTTAAAGAAATACATAAAAATAAATAAATAATAATAATAATAAAACACGTCCGGTAGTGGCGAACTCACGAGATGTTTATCTCGCGACGTATCTATATACGCGCTCCCGCTCGTGTCTGTTCTTTATCTCTTGTGTTGCTTCTCTTCTTTTCTTCGTTTAAATTTTATTTGTATGTACGACGACGTGACGTCCTGTCATCGCGTACAAGCCGTAGTAGTATAAAATATATAACGCGAACACCGACCGCAAACCAGCGTCACGGCGGCGGTTGTGCAACAATTATTCCTCGGCGCGCGCGTCATTTCAATACGTATTAACGATTATGCGGCGACGATTCCCCCCCCATCGTAACTCAGACAATCCGCCGCGTCTCATTGTTAACAAAATAAATTTTTACTGCAAATTCCGAAACCGTATATCGTCCTTCTGAATGAAATTACTGGTTTTTTCTCTTTCTCTCTCTCTCTCTCTCTAACGTATTCGTCCTCTTTTCATTTGGAATCACAAAGCGCTCGGAAATTCGTCGATCTCCTCCTGGCCGCGGGGTACACTCTGCGCAGCGTGTCTGGCTAAGGTACAGCCTGCAAAACCTCCGAATCGGTTCGTACGGATTTACCGCGGTTTTATTACTATTATTATTTATCATTTTCGTTCTCGATTTATATTAATAATTTACGTATAATCGGGACTGGAGTGGAAACCGATTGGAAAAAGACGTGGAGGACGATCCAGGAAACGACGGTCGGATGATGTAGAAGAAGAAGGCCGTATATTTTTCGTTCCACCCTGACTGTTGTAAAACACGTCCGAAAAAGGATTTTCGAAAAAATTAGTTTAAACGACCCGAGTCTTGATTTGTTTGTTGAAAACAAACTCTTTTTGTTTTCTATTCGTTCATATATAAATTCGGAGAACCGTCGGCCGTATAGTGAACTACGTTTTGGATGAAGATCGAACCATAATGTTAGGATTAGGCGATATCCGACGGATAGTGAAATTCGAAATGTTAAATTGGCCGTAAGCGTATTTTATATTATTATAATGCGTTCGAATGGAAATCGGCGAAGTCCTTCTATACGAATATAGAAACAGCGCAGTACAATATATGTTGAGTAGTGTCGCGATCTCGCAATTCCATTTTATTACGTTATACAGAATGATTCGAAAGCCTTCGTCGGATTCAGGAAAAAATCCATATTTATTAGTCGAAATCAAAGAGGTCGAGTGAATATACGAAATATTCGCGGAAAAAAAAGAAAGAAATCGATGCGCGTGTTACAACGATGTACCTCCATTTCAGTCGTTCCCAGCAAAATGTGTTTTTTTTTTTTGGAGGAGGGGGGTTGTAGCTAAATATTTTCCCGCTTCGTTGACTTTCGCATAGATATTGTAATCGTATTATTTATAAAACGATACTCTACGAAATTATCGTGACGTTTAAATCCTACCATGCTAAAGTAAGAATGAGAAAAAACAATTTCTGAATACAAATAACTGTGCGATGAAAACACTTACTTAAAAGTGTTGAATTTCTAAAATATAGTTTTCATTTACTAAAAGAACGTCTCGACCATTTTAGAACACATTTCAAAACGTAATTATAACTAACAGGACTTTCAATTCACCGCGGATATTATTTTGCGAAAAAATTCGAAAATTTCAAACACAAAATATAATAATTAAATCATTTTTCTACACTTAATTTTGATTTTATCGATGAAAATTAACGAAAAAAAAAATGTTGACAATTTTATTTTCACATTGTCCACAATAATTATTATATACTAGTTTTTCCGACTCTGAATTGTTAATGTTATTACATTGAATGACGAGAAAAAAGAGAGCCGCTAATTTCGATCACGAAAGATTTGTTGATAATTTTGCTAGTGTAAAGTGTTGACGATTCGCTTTAATGTTGTAAAAATTGAATAGAATCGAATTCATTTGATATACGAAAATTGTACTTAAAATAGTAGAAAGCAATACGCGTGGAAGTCTAAAAAAGAGTTTAGTTTCATCTGAAAACTGTTTTATATAAATATATTTTTACATCTCGGCCCTCGATCCGCGAGTGTGATTTTCAAAAATTTCCGATTCTCTTTCGAATCGTTCTGTATTACTCGCAGCGTCCACAGCAATTACAAGCATTTGCGAGAGACATACGTGCGCTTTTCAAATAATAAACGCGTAAAAATGAGGATGTCTACGGTCCATTTTCGTCGACCGTAAAAAAAATAGTCGCGTTGGCGTACGTTAATAAATATCGTACCAGCTGTACGACTTATTCGTCGTGTTATATATTTGTTTTTTTTTTTTCGAAAAAAAAAACGAACGTGGAGAATTCGGTTTTATTACGCAGTACAAAACATAGCGCAGTATTTACCTATAGTAATAATATTTTTCGGTATATATTTTATTATGTAATAATACGAATGTAATAATAGATGGTTTTTTTTTCGGCGGTAGCGCGCGTGACGATCAAACGGAGTTCGGCTCGTAAGCGTGTGTGTGTGTGTGTGTGTGAAAATGGCGACGTTTTCAGTGAGTTGTCAAAAATACATATTATATTGTGAATAAAAATAAAATGGCGAAAAAACAAAAAAAAAAAAATGAAATTACGACTGATATACCAAAGGGAGAGAGAGAAACAATCACGAAAAGTTGTTTTTTTTTTTGAAATAAAGTTTTCAGACTTGCACTCTCCTTTTTCTTATATTATTGTTATATTTATTATTTCCTCTAAAACCGGGATCTGTATTGCGTTTCTTCTTCTCTTTTTATCGTATATTTTTATTTTTTTACTTTCAAACAGTTACCGAGAATAGAATATTCAAATGAAAAACAGTGTGACGATAAAGCGGGGAGGTAAAAAAATAATAATAAAAAATAAATACATTTTTGAATAGGTGCACTGTATAAAATATATTGTACTCGTTTCGAAAATAACTTTTTGCGGCGAAAACGTTTTTGGTATGATAAAAAATAAATTTTGAATTTTTTTTTTCTACAAATTTCCGTGGTTTTTATTAAAGACCTCATAGTCGTCGAATTTGAGTACATCTCGACGGAAATACATCAGTAAGAGAAAAAAAGTGTTTTTCCGGTTAACTATCGGGTCTCCGACAAAAACACGGTCTAATTAAGAAAATCAAATAGTTGCAAATAGTTGCTATATATTATTTAAACTCGTTAAATAATTGTAATATTTAACGAGTTATGGCAAATGTAACTATGAATTTTTTTATTATTCGCTTTTAGAAATATTAAGAAAACGTAGTCGGATGTTACGTGTATTGATTTATTAAACAGCAAAAAGACAAAAATACTACGAATAACCATTGAAATACGAAATATCGAATTTTTTTTTTTTTAGGCAATTATTCAAACAAACGTTGAAATATATTTTGTTTGTGGTATTATTTAAAAATGTAAACGGCAAACATTTTTTTTTGTTTCCGAGATTTCGTGACATCTTAGCGAATTTTTTATTATTCTAACTTATTTCTAGTAATACGAAATAAAATTAGAAATGTAAATAAATCGAAACACTTTATCTAACAAAGCATATTTAAACGCGCCCGTTTCCGATTGAATTAGACAAATGGAACTTAGAATTACAAATTGCATTCCTATAAGTATATATATATATATGTTGCTTTCATTTTTGAAAATAAAAAATTTAATTATTAAAAGTGATTTTTTTTCTTTTAGAAAATATTGTTAGAGCGTTAAAATCCGAGGCCTGCGGGTGTTTTTAGATATAATAATTTTTGGCATACTCGGATATTCGACATCGATTGTATCGCGCGTATTTTTACGAACGGCCGTGATTTCGAGAAAATTTTTTTCTCGCAGTCATTTCGGTTTATATTATACGATAGAATAATGGGCGAGGGGGGAGCGAAACATTCTAATTGTGAAGACGTTTTTCTTCTAAACGCGCGTAATTAAATAATAATAATAATAATAATCCCGGAGTAGTATAGAAAAATCATTTTTCATTTTCAAAACTCTTAACGAGTTTTATACCTCCCTATATATTTATATACGCGAATCGGCGTTTTTGAATAAAAACTTTAACTTTAACTTTAACAACAACAATAACATTAATATAATAATAATAATAATATTTATCGAGCAAATGGAACGGATTTCTGTTTTGATATTTATTTATTTAATAATATTTCAAAAACATACGTATATAAGGGATTCGCTCGTAATGTAAATTTACACCGATCCCCCGTTCCGTCGTCCGTTCTCAGTGAGGCTCGGCGATTTCGTTTTTATTATTATTATTATTTATTTTCGTTTTTCCTATGGCGTCACGTATATTTATATAACATATATATAAACGTTAAGTAAATGTTTGCCAGCGTGTATACACTGATAAGTGGACAATCTCGTAATATTTCACTTTCTATACTTGTAACAGCAACGGGCCATTGGCTGGTGGGGGGGTGTTTTCTCTCCTCCAAAATCTCCTCCCGTATACGTGAATACACGTATTATCTGCATTTTCCGCGCGCCACCCTCCTCTCTCCTCGTTTTTTGTTTATTTGTCTTTAATTACAAAATTGTTATATTGCCGCGTTTCGAATCACGTCGGAGACGCAGTGATAATTTACGTTCGGAAAAATGAAGAAGGTGGGACGGGGCGAAAGTAAAGAATGCGACATTTCCTCGAGCGCGGTTTTCAAAATTTATATATATATATATTAAATAATATTCATTATTATTATTATTATTATTATTATTATTATTATTATTATTATTATTATTATTATTATTATTATTATTATTCGTTGTAATAATTTCTCCCCCGGTTGTCCGTCGTTGAAACGTCAAAATAGCTCACGTTCCGCCACTCCCGAATTTATAATATATGTATATTAATAAATAATAACGTAATGCCGGAGATGTACGCAAAAGCGACGTATTAAATATTGTCGTAATCGTTTTACGTATAACGTGTAAAAAACAAAAAAAAAAAAAAAATTAATAAATTACGCCGAAAACAAGGTGGAAGTGAAAGAATATGTCACGCGCGTCCAAGGTCTACTCCCCGCGTATTTCATACACGTCGTACTTAAAATTCAATATAAAGTACACGCGCATAAAACGATCTCGTCTCGTGTCGTTCGAACACTGCGACGTTTTGTTTTTCGACAAAAATTGTTTTTTATCTAACGCGGCCGCGCGATTTATCTGTTTAGCGATCTTTCGACTACACCCGTTTACGTTCGCGTTTCGCGAAAATATTTAATTTCAAATATTAAGTAAATTCGAGACGGAGTGACGCACGCGCACACACGTCACACTAAAACATTTGATCGTTTGAAGAAAGAGAGAGAGAGAGTTAAAACATTGCGGGGAATACACACGTGTGTGAGATTGAATTACTACAAAGCCCTTACGGGAAAAGAAAAAAAAAAACGATATCGAGTGTACTTTTCATTGATGTTTTTAGAATAAACGCGTACAGTACATGGTACGTTAAGTTAAAATAAATAACGATTTTCCACCTGTAATAATACGGCCGTTTTCAAACGATTTTCGTCAAATTAAAATACACGAAAAAAAGTTTATGTTTCACGTCGATCGTCGTTCTGTATAAAGTGAATTATGTTCACCGTTCGGTTTTATCCGAACGATTAGTGAATTGCGACAACAACGACTCTAAACCGACTTAATGAATGTTTGTCAAAAATATTTCGAAAATTCAAACGGTGTTTTCATAGCTGACGAAAACCAAGATATTCCTCTATACTTTTTTTCCGTCTTTACGCGGCGGCACAGTGCGCATGAACACCGAAACGCTACGGAGAATTTCGAAACGACAATACGCGCGTACAGTATAACACGACGACACGCGTTATAGAGTCGAGTGAGTAGGCGTATTCTAGACGGTTATCTCTCGCGCGTTATAAGGACGACGTCGTCTTGTAAAGGTCCCCGCGGGATCATCAAAAAGAGAATAGCGTACATGACACACGCGCACGTGTACACCAACGATGTTGTACACATACCTACCTATACGGGCCTGTGGAGACCAAAGTTTGATGATTAAGATCTGTGTTATGCAAATGAAACGATGAACGGCGGTCGTAAACGCACGATACGGTCGTGATAAGTGCGGGGGAAGATTCGGATTCGACGCGTGCAATAACAGAGAAATCACGCGGGATGGATTCGCATTTTTAATGTACTCTTTGAACGGTGGGTGGGGTGGGAGGGAGAAGGATATTCGCACAAACGGATTCACTTCAATAGAGTTACTCAAAAAAAAAAAAAAAGCCGTCTCTTAAATACCGCTCACGACGTCGTCGTCCTACGCTTTACGTCCGACACGAGTCGTTCAACATTTAAAAACGCTTTCGCAATTAATTAAATACACGTACGGGAATAATCGAAATTACTATCGTATATTTAAATAGAAATTTTGCTGAAACCAAACGAAAATCGATTATCTGTTTATTGTAAATACGAGTTAAAATAATACCCTCTGTACTTGTGTTGAGATAAAAAATAAAAAAAAAACTACGACTTCTAAAACTAAAATTTTTCTACAAATCTTAGTTTAATTTGGTTTCGGCGGTGTTTCCGTTTGATATTTCTTTCACGTATACTTTTTATTCGTTTATTTGACTGTTTTTTTTTTATTTCGTTTTCACTACAATCGTCAAAACGAATTAAATAAAAGATTTCGTTTCGCGTCGTTGACTCTTTACGTTTGTTTAATTTCCTGCAGATCTATTTCATTTTCCAATCGTTTTATCACGATCATATCGACTTTTCTGCATTGCAGTGGAAAAACGAAAACATTTTTTTTTATATATATATATATATATAACCTATACATCATAAGTCGACCTAGTTAAGCCGTGAATAAGACGCGAAAGAAAAAAAAAATGTTAAAAAAGTCGAGAAAATTCAAGAAATGAACAGCGCGACGTTCGGTGACACGCGGCCACTACGCGGTGTACGCTGGATGACGTTGACAAGAATTGACACTGCAGAGAGTTTCGTTCGGAGAGCTGGAGAACGAACGGGCGTACGTGCAGAGAAACGTGTGTGTGTGTGTGTGTGTGTGTGCTTGCTGACTGATTCTGAAAAACTCATCGGAGACTCGCGTGAGATTGCGGAGTGTACATGGTGGAATTGAAAAACGCGAATTGGATAATGTCTCGCGCTCCCCGCAGCTGTTCGCGCCACAACTCGGCATCGCGTGACTTTTGTGCGCGCGGTTCTCGCAAATGAAAAAAGTTATGACAGGAGAGCGTTTTTCTGATGACGCGTGCGGCGGAAGAGGCGAAGAAACGCACAAAGAGGAGCGTGGAAGCAAAGTAATTTAAAAAGTATTTTGACGCGCGGAGAAAACCGATGCGTGCCGTCATCACACGAAGAGAGTGGTTTTCGAAGGGAATTTATAATTTCCATTAGATGCGCGTGATTTATAAAGTAAAAAAAAAAAAAAAAATTCGGTCTGCCGTCGTGTACACACGTACTGTCGCATTATAATAATATAGACTTTAAAAAAAGAGTGGTTTATAGAAATGAGTATTTCAACGGCTAAATTTAATTGCGTGTTTCACGCGAGGATTATAAAACAACAGTGAACGTATTTTATACTCGTCCGTCCGTCTCTCTTCTAGTGGAAATTCGGGTGTTTTATATATAAAAAAAAAACTGTAGATTTTTCCGGGTATAACGATTTATTTATTTTTTTTTTCACGAAAATAACTGTAATGCCGAATCCTTTTTTTTTTTAATATATACATATATTATATTGTACACGCGTAATATTATTTATCACGTTGACGTTTCCACTGCGACTCTCGAATTTTACAAACGTGTAATATATTATATGTACCGTATCATAAACGCGTCGCCGTTGTCTGTTGTGCATGCGCATATTGTTTCGCTGCAAACCGTAGCGGGAAGCCGTCGTGATATGATATTTATTAATATATATATTTTTTTTTTTCGAATTTTTCGACCGGCGGTCACGCGATAGACATAAAAAAAAAAAAAGAACAGAGCACAAATAATAATAATAATAATTTGCGATGAAATGAAAAGAATAAAATATTTGGCTTTTATTGTATATTTAAGTATACATTTTGATATATATATTTTTTTTTTCTTATTTAATAAAATATTAATGCGCTTCTGGTGCTATATATATATATATATACGTTGTTTTAAATATTGATTTCTAGACGTATGGACTCTTAGTACGCTAACACTGTTTTTATACCGGTAATATACCCCACGCGGACCGTCGTTTACGGGAAATTATATCGACTGGAAAAAGAGAGGAATAAAAATAATTGGAAATACATAGTTTCGCGTATACTGCAGGACCATATTATTATATATCGACGTTTATTGCGTAAATGAGCACGTTCCGTCGTAACGCACGGTTTTCCAAGTACAATTAATAATATTCGTATCGTGTCAAACGCTTTTTTTTTTCTTTTCCGTTTTAGATTGCGAACGGTGTATTGGTATTAAACGATGTCCGTGTACCGAACAAATCCTACCAGAACGAACGCTTTACCAGTCGCCATCTGTTTCCGATAACAAATTGTGTTATCGTACAAATACGACGGAATATAATTATTATTATTATTATTATTATTATTATCTCCGCGATATTATCGCGTTTTATTGTTCACTCCTATGTCGCGAACGACGTGAAAAACAATAAAATTGTGAGCTCGCACGCTCACATTGTTATCAGCGTGTATGCTCGTCACCGTAATCGATAATCGTGCGGTGTGAGCAAAACTCTCGCCCCGTAAACGTGTAAACTAGTGGACCGCGTGGGGAAAAGAGTCCGAGGACGAATGGAGCGAGAGGGAAAAAACGACGTACGGGTTAAAACGCAGTGTGCCAAGTAAAAAAATTATGACGAAATTAAGTTGCACGGTTGTAATATTTTATTGGCCGGCATCGCCGCGATCAGCCGCTTTGTTGAACGATATTACGTTTATTATCATGATCATTATCTATATCTTTGACAACAGCGAATGGATGAAAAAATATTTCGTCTTCCGTGATAAAATAGCGCTATACGATGGTTTTTCTTTCTCTCTAACGCGTGTCTTTTTTCCGCTTTCGACCGTTGGCGCCAACTCGCCACGTCTCTACACGAACGGTTTAATTTGTTTTTTTTTTTCGATCGTAACGCGTTCTCGTTTAATGTCCGTACTCGATTATTATTATTATTATTATTATTTATTTCGCGCCTCGATCGCCTTCGCCGTCGTAGGCACAACGTGTACAGAATATCGACGTTATTTTTACAAAAACAGAAACGGCGGCTCCGCTATGTGTATTACGTATTACGGGAATTAACGAGTGTGAGTACTGAAGTACGGAAAGATATTTTTTTGTCATCTGTCCCCCTTACGGTTATGGTTTTTTTTCTGATGTTCGCAAAACGCGAAAATCCGTGAACGGAGGACAAAACACGCTAATAACAATAACAGCGACGATAAATAATAAATAACGCGCTGTCGCGTCACCGCGTTATTCGTGTTATCCTCCACCCGTTGGATGTTCGCGGGCAGAGGAATGAATAATAATAACTACGCGTCGTAGTGTGCGTTATATTGTCATTATTATGCGCGTGGGGTCGGCCTTGAACTTCGCCGGCCCCGAGAGCTCGCGGCGCGTCGCCGATTTTATTATTTTTATATCACAAAACCGGTCGCCGTCGCTGGGAATGCCGTCCGTAGCCGACGCGCATACGACCGTACGACAATTTCATTCCATCGATTCCCCCCCCGTCCCCTATCGTTTCATTTTTTTTTTCATTTATTTATTATTATTTCAATATTGTGTCCGCCGCGGTCTTAAGACGAGAACAACTGTATTGTGTTTGGACGACAGACGAACAATATCGGAAGAAAAATAAATAATCGTTCGGCGGATAAGGTCCGTGACGAGAGAATCACGAACGTCACGCCAGCCCCCCCCACAGTTTATATGATATTACACTAAAACTAGTATCGTGCAAATTTTGGAAATAGGCTTGCCAATTCATGCTAATGACGTGCTAAATTTTGGTATAAAAAAAATGTCGAAATTTATAGTTTAAAACGTGGGGGGGGGCTGGTGTGACGTCACGCCAGCCCCCCCCACAGTTTATATGATATTACACTAAAACTAGTATCGTGCAAATTTTGGAAATAGGCTTGCCAATTCATGCTAATTCCGTGCTAATTATAGGCATAAAAAAAATGTATGATTTCGACATGGGGGGGGCTGGCGTGACGTTCGTGAGAGAATCGCGCGCGTCCGTGTCGACCGGCCGAGACGGCGAGACAAGTGTTCGTATAACGAGTGTGCGTTTCGGTACGGTTTTGTGCGCGCGTGGGACTTTTGCAAAAGAACGTAAAAAAAAAAAAGAAATAGAAAACCGTACTCGGATGCGCGTTGTTCGTTGGAAAACGATATCGCGTCGAAGGGTATGGGGGAAAAAAAATAAAACGCCGCTGTTTTCGAATACTCCGAGACTGCGAGAAAACGTTGAGCGCGAGTGAGAGGGAGGGCGGAGGAGAAAGAGAGTTCTCGTCTTCCGAACGGCACAGAACTCGTCTCAACGCGTTTATTGTACCGTGCATTTGAATCGCGTGTCTTACAAATTTAATACTATCATTACGATTTGCACCGCCGAATCGCTCTCTTCCCATACAGTAGCGCGCGATTGCGTTCCGACCGTCTTTTAAAATCGCGCAGCATTTCAGTCGCGCAATGATGACACGTTTCGCCACGCTATATCTGCGCCCGTAAGACACGCACACCGTGTTCGCTTTGAACGGTTATCCTAGCGTATATCCTAGCGATGAAATTTTCGACACAACGCCGAGTCAAATAGATGATTTATAATATTTAAAAAATAATAATAATAATAATAATAATAATAATTAAGTTATAACGGCGAATAAACGGTTTATTGAATAGGTTGTTGTTTCCATCGGAGCAACGTTTTTACATGGACATTTTGAATACGGTCGATTCTGAGTGCCTGCCCGTTGGTATGAGCCAACGGTCCGCTAGCTCGCGATCACGTTTTCCGGAGAATTTCCCTAGCAGCTATGATGGTACGTATTCTGTTCAATTAACGCACCAGTTAAACACGGTTTTGCGCGGTAAATCGGAAAATCGCTGCCAATCAGCCCACCACGGGCCGTTAACGCGAGAGTAAAGAATTGTTTATCATTGGTACGAACGATTTTCGGACGAGGTGCGAATTTCGCGCGTAATCGAAACATTGTTGTCTGTTTCCAGTGCGAACGTTAGCTACGTTAGTGGACAGGTTTGGAAAATTTTTTTTTTTTAAACACTTAAATCCGTTGAAAAAAATAAAGGCGATTTTAAATACGCATAATAAACGTAGCGGTTTGTGTGTCGAGCACAATTGAACGTAAGTCGAACGCGAAAACGTTTTATTGCAATTTTATAATGCGCACACGTTTACGAGGAAAAAAAAATGTAATAAATAGAACCCGTATTTTCAATGAATTTTCCGCTATTTATTATATTGTAATAATACAGACGGTAGGAAATTAAAAATAAAATAAAAAATAATAATCACAAAGTCTAAAGATTAATTTTATATTTTTAAACACTCTATTAAAAAGCTTATTTGTGTTTACGTCCTCTGCAATTTATCATTATTGAAATTCTTCGAATTCGCTTTATCGTTCCGTCGTCGCGCGTTGCAATAATATTGATTTTATTTTTTCTCCGATATTTGTTATAACGTAATGGAGATAATTTTTATAAAACTACATTATCGAACGTTTAGAAATTGATTTCGTATACAATTTATATATAGAATAAAAATTAATATATATATATATATATTATCGCGGTGACGTTGACAGAATTTATTTTCGGATGTTATTTTCATTGGTTCTAAAATTGTCACGAAAAAAAAAATATAGACATTACGCGTAAAACGAAACAGTTGGTTTCGAGCTCTGGTCCTAGTATATTTCAATACGGTATATTATTATTTATATATTTTAGAAACGAAAATCGTTTTCTTCTACGCGTCACGGCGTACTCTTTTCATCCGGGATGCATAAAATTGTAAAAAAAAAGAAGAAAAACACGCAGAGCAATACTCATTAAATAATATCTCGTCGTCATTAGTCCGTCTCGTTAACCGGCGCGGAAATTATTATGAACGTCGTTTCGTGTTGGCGATTTCGATGTATCAAATCCCCGGCGGACGTTTTCTTATTTTCTAAAATGGAAATTTCCACAGAGAAATTCGGTCGATAATTTCAATTCGAAAATCGATATCGACGATAATACGTTTACGCGGAATACGTCGAAATACCATCGCGGGGAACTGATTGATATACGTGTTTTTATTTATTTTTTTTTTCAGAAACACGACTCGGCAAGATAAAACAAACAAACGTTTTGAAAATATATTTACGCGTATAAACGTCGATTTTTTATTTTTTTTTTGCAAAATTCAAAATGTATAAATACAGCTCGGTTCATTTTGGTTTTTACAATATATTTCTGTGTAATGAAACACATCGTGTACGACGCGTACAGTTTGACTGACGTAATACATTTTCGCGTAATAAACGAAATATGTATTTAAACGTTTAATATATATATATATATATTTTTTTTTACGAATTTTACACTGTTTCTATATGTTCTCCGTGTCGATAGATTCACTATCTCGAGTTATAATACGTCTTCTCGACCATTGTTGTCGACGCTCCTATAGGACCTTCGCCAGTTTCATTTGTAGAGTTCGAATCGATTTAACGTTAACTCGCCTCTACGTTATTTCAGAACAGTTGTCCTTTGATGTCGGTTTTAAGTGTCGGTTCGAACGAATGAAAACGCACACGGGCGCGCGTGGTCCGGTGAGTACACACGTATATTGGAAAGCCGAACGACTTCATGGACTTGTTGATTGGCCGGCATTTGATACGATACGAACTTGCGTTTAAACGGTCTCGGGACCATTTATTCGCGTGTTACACCGACTCTTCGCATGCCTGCCGTTATAGGGACGCATTTGACGCGATCCATACGAAACGTTATCGCGTTATTCATTAGAAAGTTTCGCGATATTGTCATCCGGCGGCTGCGTGTCTGTTTTCCGCGAACCAAACGTTTCATCATTTCTGTGGAAGCCGTGCGCCGTGGACCGGAATAATCACGACATTCCGAACGTCGTTCGTTCCCGTTCGAACGTTTTACATCAACAAAAATGTCGCGTTTAAATCGTTTTGAAAAAGTTAAAACAATCGTCGATTAACCCAACGTTCCGCGTAGTACTCAATGCGAACGCGTTCGGCATTCGCTCCGTAAAACGAGAAAGACGTCGTACGGATCAAATGCAATATACATTTTTTCCCTCCCCCCCCCCTCCCACTGGTATTGTCAACGGAGTTGTGCGCAGTCATTTCGGTTTCGGTTCTAACGCCGGTTTCGTTTCGATAACGGGCTTTGTTTTCGGCCCGAATATTGAATCAGTACGTATACCGAATATGTCTTTTCATCTCAAATCTTGTTAATAATAACTCGCGTTGGAAATATCGAAAAATTACCATTTAAACGAAAAAAGTCCTCGCGAGATTGTATACATATATATATATGAAAAAATTCACTTGAAACGGTTTAATTTTTTTCCTTTCCACGATTCACGTCCGTCGCCCTGCAAAACAATGCGATCGTAAGACGATAAAAACGGATTGATGAGACACGCGTGTGTAATGGGGTGCAGGTGTGAAATTTAACATAAGCCCGAGAACCGTTTTAGTTTATAAGGACCCGCGATGCGAATTAATAATAATGTACCTGAAAAGTACACAGAATGTTCGCATTCCGGTCCGGGGGGGCGGAATCCGTATTATTTGATTGAAATTATAATAATAATAATAATAAAAAAAAAAACACGCGTAGAAGTCTCGGAATTCGCGGCGTTTAGGTTTATTATTGCACTGTAATAATAATTCGGTTCACCAGGGGGGGGGGGAAACACGAACACAATATTCTAATGTACAATTAATAATATTATATGAAACTCGTACCGCGTCCACGTCGACGCGTCGGATGACGGGCGTGGGACTGTTGTAGTGTTCGCGGTCGTGACTCGTGCGCGCTTTAAACGCACGAAACCGGTTGTCGTTTCGAAAAAAAAAAAATATCAGGAAGAACTCGTGCGAAACGTTATTATAAAAATTTCTGTCTGTCGTCTCGTGGGCGTCGTTCGGACGACGACTGCATATATAACCGTACGAATATAAATCCTCCGGACACCGCCGGTTCGGTCTGCACAATATGATATTATAACGTGCACAAAACTCCGGGAATCTCGTATAATAATAATAATAATAATAATAATATATTAAATTTATAGCGCAACACACGTGTCCAGGGCGCGTTTCTTTGGCGCGCCCGCCGTTTTTATCCGTCCGGAAATTCTGGTCCAAACCGAACATAATTTTCCCGCACACTCGGGGATCTCCGCGCGTATTACACATAATATTATCATCTCTCGGCGTGTACCGTCGACAATACTCCTCGTCCGTTCACCAGCCCGACGAAACAGTGTCCCGTAAAAATTACGCAATAATTGCCGAGCGTACTTTTTTTCACTAATGCGGAAATCAAAGCTCTGGCCGAGCCGTAACAATTCTTGTTTGGATCTCTCTCGCCCGTTCCGTCGGCCGATCGAAGCGTTATCGGAGCAAATCAATAACGATAATGACGACGTGGTGTTCGTTGCGAACACGACGTCACTACGAGTGTTGTTAAACGATAATGTGTAAAAACGGAAAGAATGAAAAAACAAAAAAACCGTTCGAAACGCGAAAATACACTTTGTCGTTATTTTCGTAGAAAAATTTGGCGCCGGAACAACAAGTAAAACAACACGAGTTTATCGATTATTGTACATTTAATCGATTTACCGCTAGTCCAAAACTGTACACGACATTCGTTTCGACACATTTCATTCATTACGAAATCACATATTGTATTCTTAGAACGTTCATGCACCATAGCTATTCCTCATATTATAGTATATACGTTTCAAACAAATGTTAAAACATCAATTTTCAAATGGTAAATCTGTATTAAAGGTGTAACGATAGTCAAAGACGTTACCGTGATCCCATTAACTCTAACTCGAAACGAATTATCCTGATGATTGTTAAACGAGCACCTGTGCGTTTATTAATAATTGCTCGAGTGATTCGTATTTTTGTTTTGTACATTCGAATGTATTTAATATAAATATTGTTTTCCATAATTGTTGTCAGTTACGTGCGATTTGATAGATATACTGTGGACAAAAACAAAAAAAATTCACGAAAATATTCAGCGCGTTAACCGTAGTTCGTATATGCGGTTTCTAAACTTGTTTTTAGTGTAAACGCAAGCGCGTCGAACGCGTTTTCTCGTAAACGGATTGTGGGCGGTTGAATTGAAACTCTCGGGGCTTCGTCTTTCTGCGGACAATCTTTCCGTGCGCGTGTCACTAAAAAATTTCCCAACGAATTTAATTGTATTTTTTGTAGATTTCGTCTGGTGGCGACGCGATTTCGACCCCCGCGTTTATTCGACGAATACCGATCGCAAAAAGTCCTTATAATTTAGTTTTTCCCGGAGAGTATACGTTTCTCGATCGTGTACGTTCAAATTTATACCGAATAATTTGTTGCCAACTTAGAATTGTCGAAAAATTATATGAAAGTAATAAGTTTTAAATAAAAAAATGTTTTATCGCATTTTAGTTTTAGTTCGATTAATTTTAGTTGTCAGTAAATACATGCACAAGTATCTAGGGCGGTGAAGCGATCGTCCCCAACGCCCCCCCCCCTTGTATACGCCCAAACACCAGTGTCACACAGACTCCCGGCTTGATCACCGTTCAAGAACAGCCCCGGGTGTATAAAAACAATTATTAATATCGATTATAGGATTGAAACGTATATTACGTTCGCAAACGCGGATAACGAACGTTTTCGCGCGCGTATTGTATTAATGCCGTAGTAAATAATAATTTACGGCCATTTTTTTGTTTGTTTTTATTAGCGATTAAATAATAATCGTCGCGCGTTCTTCCCATTAAAAACGAGTCGTATAAAAAAAACCGTTGGCCGGCTGTCGAATACACGAATATATATTTTACGGCGCACAAGCACGCGCTTGTTTACGTTATATTATAACATACAGTTACGCGTTAGAATGTAACGAATAACAATTTAATTATTAACGAACAGTGCGCGATTTCTGTTAATTAACGCGCTGCGTTTAACAATAACGCAGCGATAAATCGCCACGCGTTGTTCATCCAGTGCGAAACGAGAATATTTATTGAAATCTTTAACGAAATGTGCGCGGTGCCAAAAACAGTTTTTTTGTTTTTTGTTTTGTTTTTTTTGAGGAAAACTCGAATTTCAACAACGATGAGAATTACGCGTCAATCGTCCAGTAAGAGATTTCATGCGTCCGTCGTCATCTGATTCGCGTTGGAAAATCGTTTTTGAAATTTCGACTTTCGTGGCAGCAACTCGTGCGACTCCGCGTCCTGACGATTCCGACAATATACCGTACATATTCAATTGCGAGCGTATTCCGGGAGAAAGAAATTCGATACTCAAAGCGCGTGTACACGCTCCTCGAGACGAGATTCCGTATGACAAAATACGCGATACTGGAAATTTATTTTGGATTCGCGTGTAGAGTGTATTGCAAAATCCAAACGACGCGCTTTTCTCCGTCTGAAAACGTCGGTATTACGCACGATATTTAAACTGCGGCGTTCGAAATATTATATTACACGCTAATAAATACGATAAGTGTAATATAATATATTTCCCGAGATAAAACGTAATACAATAAACGAGCGTGCGTACACACGCGTACTTATAAATATACGGTACAGAACGCAACGATGATGAATTCGCATGCACACGCGTATATTTTTATAAAAATTTAAATACGTAACGAAATGTTTTCGATTCGACGCATAAATCGATTATTATTATTTTTTATTTATTAAAAGATCCGTTGATTTTTCGTAGTATTGTCACCGTCAGACGATTGCGACGGTAAATACGCTAGGTATATATATTGTGTTCGGAAACTGGTGGTGCACTCATTAACAATCGTTCGAGTGCGGTTTTCGGTTTTTTCTTTTTTAGAGAGAGAAACGCCGGTGCCGTTTTCTCTCGACAAAAACGAAATATCATTATCGTACGGGGGGAAAAAAAAACATCGTATTCCGTCGTAATATTACCATAATACATATTATGTATTTTATTATTATGTTGGGCGAACGCGCGCGTCTCCAGAATTCGGAATCGGTGGCACGCGATTATTATTATTATTATTATTATTATTATTACTATTGTTTATGCACGCACAAGAATACGTATACGTCCTATGTACACGTATAGTATTATAACTGATCGAGTAGTTTACATATTATTATATCGATGTACGCGTGTTGGTCCGTTTCCAAAATCCAATTTCACACCGACGATCGACAAATATATATATATACGTATATGCTTACATTGAGTTTAATATATATGTGTATGTGTACATTGAAAACTTTCCTGGTCGAATCGTATATATATATATATATATATATACATACACACGACTATAATATTTGTGTGTAATATACGAGCCAAATTGTGTCGTGTGGGCACGAGTGTGATAATCAGTTTCGTAGATATGTGCACAATAGTACTGCGCCTGATACAGTGAAATAACTCGAACATTATATCGTATTTTTAACGAAATATCCACGTAGGTCTGTTACGCGTAGCAACAGTGTATCGTTCCGGGTTTTCGCGTTTTTTACAAAGTAACACTAGTCGCACACGTGTATTGTTCGAGGTGGTGAACTCTCCCCGTAACGTGTTTCTGTCATATAATAATCAACGTAATAATAATTACGGTTTAACACGGTTAAAACGAAAAATATCTGCGAGGAAATTCTAGAATATCGGGGAAAAAAAAAACGTATTGGCGTTTCTAACGATATTCAAGCTGAATTCAAAAAATGTATCGAATGCCAAACGGAGAGAGCGATCCACCCGGTCGCAAGACTATGGTTTCCGCGCATTACTATATAACGATTTTCCAACCGTCTTCTCTGTCGAAATATTCTGTCTTCGCGTTTTTCGCTTCCGTAATCGTTCGTTTTCCGTAATTTGTCCGATATTTTCGCTCGGCTGACGGTGCGTACGATCACCGCTGATTCCCTATCGTTCTTATCAATCGTCTTGTTCATTTTCTTTTGTCCGCACACCGAATGGCTTTTCCTGTGTTCCACACGAGCGCACGGTGTATTGAACCAATAAACGGTGCGGAGTCGGTCCAGTAGTCCGTGTGCGTGATAACGGCCAAAGGACTTCCATACTTTGATCGAAAGCCTCGATAACACTTACATAACGTACACTTACATCCGACAATTAGGACGCGAGTAAGTGGAAAACGAAAAAAAAAAAAACGCGAAACCACGAGCGTTGGAAGGGAGAGAATAAATTAAAATCATGACGTAACAAAACGCGCATCAGACAACGTTGTAATAAAATGTGTAGCCTGGAATGGAAACACAGGCGAGAGCCGGTGGCATAAACTCACGAATCGCCGCTACACTTTTGATATCAAGTTTGTAGCAAAACGTGAAATGAACAGCTGGACGGATTCTCTGCTTTTGTACAGCCGCTCTATTATTTATACGCATATCGAGAGTCGGACGACCGCTAGCCGCTGGTGGTGGAAATAAATGTACGCGCGCACTTTCGTTCCTGGTATAAACTCAACCCGAATGGAGTACAGCCGCGGAAACAAAACAGCAATAATAAACACTATAATAATAATAATAATTTAATTCCTTAAAGCTTTAATAATTATTGAAATTTTATCGGTTTTTTTTTTTTCTTTAATCGAGTCAATCGAATGACTTACGAGGTACAAGTGTTTATTAATAATTACTTTGTATAAAACGTATATGATTAAAACATGTATTTTTTTGTTCTGTTTACGTGAATATAAACGGAGTCCGATCGGAAGCGGCGAGATGGCGAGAATTCCATTTGATTTTTCGCCCGACGCACAGCTATACAATATTCTGTCAAACGTGTTTCCGGCGGCGAGTCCGTACATAACACGATGCCGTGGGGCGCACAATAGCGTTCGTTACCCGAGTAACGATGTCGTCGACGAGGAGATATCGATGGGAAATAATAATAATAATAATAATAATAATAATAATAATAATAATAATAATAATAATAATAATATATTATTATTATTATATCGAATTCGAATACTGAACGAGCGACGTTTCTATCCACGGACACGAAATATTCGTGGCAGGATTATAATATTATCAAGATGACGTGCACTGGCTTCGTCGAAAACAACTACACACTGTTGGACCGCAACAATGTTTGATACGTACCTGTAACACAAAGAGAAAATAGAATTTTAATTTATTTCCGTGACGATTACGATTGGAACAAAAATAATAATATTAATCGCATTAACGTTAGCGCGTAACAATTAAACAATACAACGTGGATTGAATGACCATTTTTCAAACATTCGGTCGCGAGAAACGCGATTTTCACTCCGTGGTTCGCTAGTAAATAATACAATAATCCGTAATTATAATTACAGGTCGAAATACACGTAATTAAAAGGGGATGTGCAGATCAGAGACTTCAACACATCCCCCGGGGCTTAGAGTCTTACGATATTTGATAAAAAAAAATTTTTTTTTTTTTATTTACAAGTAGTCTTATTCGAATAAATAAGTGACATTCATTTCAGACGATGGTTACAATGAAGTTTTGGGGAAAACAAAAATCTTGGAAATCGTTTAAAACCGCGAGCAAATTTTCGTGCACAAAACCATAGGGTTAAAAGAAAAAAAGAATAATAACGTTTTATAGTCGATGGGGGAGAAACGAAAAAGAATTATTTAGGTAACAAATACAGGAACGCGCGATAAAGAACAAAATATTTTTTCTTTCCCGAAAACGTTTTTCTCTGCACGTATTCGCGATAAAGCGAATTTTCATAAATCGTTCGATTGTTTAACGGCGTTAACGTACGAAAAAAAACGACAACAACGAGTCGTATGCATACACGTTTTGTTCGTCGTTCACCGCGTACTTGACTCGTGTCCAACATAGTATTTCCGACGATTACGTGTGCGCACGTCGTTTGTACACGTAAAAATAATAATAATAAATTAAAACGTCTCGAATTCTACGTGTTTTTTTTTCTTTATTTTTTCGAAATTTACATAATTCCGATTATATTTGTTACAAGGATGAGAGCATTTCGTGTATTAATTGTCGTGGACGGAGTACAACGGACGGACGAAGGATAAACGCGGTTTATTTCGCACGCGGACCGAAATAAATATTATTACAATCAAGGTTCACGCGAAATAATGTCAATAATAATCGCGCGTCATTCGCACGAACGCCTATTAATAATACACGTATAAAACGCCATCGAATTTACACATTTTTTATTTTATTTGTTGTGCGTGTGAATAAACGAAAATACGTAAACGGAAAACGTGTGGATAACATTCGTTAAAAAAAAAAATACTGTCCCTTGCACCCAATGGACACATAATAATAATAATAATAATAATAATACACGTCCTGTTGAGCTGTACATTGTCGATCGGCGGGAGACGAAATTCTTTTTCCAACGCTGAAATAGATTTCACACGCACACGCGCGCGAATAGTTGAAACGAATTGATTTAATCGTTGTACGCGATTGATATGATTATCGTTCCCATATAACAACACGAATGAATCGTCGTCGTCCGCAGATTTTCAGCTGCGCGGTATAGCAGCTTTTCTTTTTTTCAATCGTTTTTTAATCTTTTTATCGTTCTCCGTTTAAAAAACAGTCCATTCCCCCGCCGAATGCCAGCATTTGCCAGCCGATATTCATCGCGTCAAATCTCGTGTGTTCCCATAAATCGCCGCGCGTTTCTCTCTCTCTCTCTCTCTCTTTTTTGACAAAGAAAACCGAATTTTTCTACACGAGTATATTGAAACGACGGAGCGTTCTACAAACAAACAAACAAAAAAATACCGTTCGCACGGCGTTCGTGTGAAAGTCGAATTCTTAAATCCGGCGGCCGAAACGCGTCAAATGTAACGCGGCGAGAGATTTTCCCCCCACATTTATATGTACCCACCGCAAAATATACGAGCGATCGACGCGGCCGTAAAAAGCTTCGGCGTACGGGCCCGTTTACAAAAAAAAAAAAAAAAAAAAAACAAGAAAAACTACAACACGTCGTCGTCGTCGTCGTCGTATCCGAAATGATAATGTGAGAATTACGTGTCACCGCGCGGTCCGTCTACGCGGTGGCGAAGAAAAAGGAAACCGTCGTTAAATCCGATTTCGGCCTTGGAAATTTCGAATTCCGCGCGTCGTTATCGCACCGATGAGAATTATTGGCGTGGACCGGCTCGCCGCCGGTGGTGATTGCGTGTACCGGTCGGGCCGCGCGGCGTTCCAGCTCTCGTAATTCTCTCCGGCGAAGATTGGCGAGACGGAGGGGAGAGGGCAAAGGGGGGAAAAAAAAATAGGACCTTTGCCGCGTACCACCGCGTCGTTGCGCGTTTTGGTATTCCGACGGTGTGCGTTGACGACGGAATGAGTAGTAGCTGAGAAAAGAGAGAGAGAGAAAAAACGGTCGTCGCCGGTTCTCTCTTTCTGTCTCAAGAGAGAGACACGATAATAGATGATCGAATTGGCCGGAGCGCGCGGGCGAACGGCGAATGAAAAAAAAAAAAGAAAAAAAGAAACGAAAAAACGAAGCCGAAGAAAAAACGACGCGTACGGAAGAAAAGAAGAAAAAAAAAACTCCCCGAACAACAAATTGTATTGTGTGCGCGTTGCGAGAGGGAAAACGGAGAGAGAGAGAGAAAACACTTTTTCGTTCGACAATTGGCCGGCGCACTCGATTTTACGGTTGTTAGACAACCGTATTAGAGCCGCCTCGGTAATCCGCGTGTGCGCACGACACGGCGCCCGTTTTGACGACAACGTTTAATATAATATAATAAACGAGAATGCTTATATATAAATAAATAGATATTATGTACTAATTATAATAAACCGGTGTGGAAATGCCAGGGAAAAAGAAAATTGTTCACTAAACGTTACGCGCAATATACTTATTAATATTAGAGACGGGGAGTTTTTTTTTATACATATATTTTTACCGAGAACACGCGCGGCTCCGCGTCAACGTGCGTCTTCTCGACAATCCGTTTTCTTATGAACCGAAGAAAAACGTTACGCTTTTAACGCATGGTATTCCAATGTTCCGTAAAAAATTGTATGTGTTCCAAAAGGAATATATTTGGGTTTGATTTGAGTACGTTTTCAGAGAAAAGAAGTTCGAAAACTGTAATTGTGACCTCCGTCGGTTTCCAAACGAAACCGATTACGGCTTCAATAATGATGAAATTATTAGATAATAAAATGAATTAGAAAAAGTCATATCGATACGAAGGGATGGGAAAATAGCCAGTAAAGCGCCTCCCATTTATTGGTCTAATAGCAGGGCGCAGTGAAAATGAAATCATCGCCAAGACAGTTACTACTAGTCGGTCACAGTGCCGGGCTGAGCGACAATAGCGCTCCTAGGCATACTCGACGGTTTTTTTTTTTTTTACTCATCGGGATTAAAAGTGTGTTCGGTGTTGATAACGAAATTTGTACGATTGAAAATGATCACTTAAAAAGAAAAAAAAAAAATGTAAAATTACGTATTTCTTAAACGAAAATTACGAAATTCAATTATTGTATATATATATATATTTTTTTTTTCTTTGAACATGTTATCACTATTATTTTCAGCTCAATAATATACCAATATATATATATATTATATGTATCACCAAATACAGATTAATTATGGCTGTTTAGCATTTTTTTTTCCGCCCCGTCTAAAATGTCGAAACATATCGCAACAACGGTCAAAAACCATAGACGAACGTGCAAAACGGTCTGGCGAAACGTAAGAGTTCGTTGCGTTATTATATTCGATTGATTCGTAGTGGTCGGAGGTGGAACAGGACTCCACTCGCTTTTTATATCGTATTGAAAAATTAACGCGTGTGTTTGGAATAATTTTTTTTTTTATTTTAAAAAACATAGATTTTTAAAAATAGATTTTTTTTTGTCGAAAACATACAAATACAAATAGAATATTGATAACAACAATAGTCGAGTGTAATATTGAAATACGTAAACGAGTGGCAGTGCACTGTAATGCGCGCGTGTAGTCGAATGTGTGAATACCACTCGAAAACGTTATAAAATAATAACTTATCGATAGAAAGTCGACAGTTGTTGACGGTTTTGCGATTTCGAGTGGACAAATATTTCTGACACATTATAATATGCGCGCACGCCTCGATATTTATAGTAATAAACACTTATAACATTATATTAATGTTTTTTGTAAAGCACTTATACGCGATTTCGCGTATACTCTAATAAACGAGAGTTGTTGTTGTTGTTGTGTGTGTGTGTGTGACATTTTTCATATTATTTTAATTGACATTTTGTTCAAGTCACATTGTTTGAACGAAAAAAATCGTCTTCGATTCAAACGCCCCTGCACGTTGTGGCGTTCGCGTCACGAATTTTTCGATACAAGTGTCAGAGAAAAACGTTATACGTGTCTATGTAATAATATACGGTTCTGTATAAAATATAACAAATCGTCTCTTGTTATGTCAATTGAAATGAAAAATATTTTGAATAATCGTTGGAGATTTCGTCCATCGAAGAAGCGTACGAGGAATGAGATCACGGCGAACGCGTGTAATACGTATTATTATTATTGGTCAACCGTTCTCAACGCACATTGTAATCGCTTTTTATTTTGCATTTAACGTTTAATAGCGGCGGTTTTTTTTCTGTTTTCTAGAAAATCGTTTAAAATGTTTACTTGGAAAAATTACAAACCGCAATGCGGTGAACTGCGGACGGTTTACTTACTTACGTGGAATCGTTTTTTTCGATGTATGGACGGACGACATAATATTATGATAGAGACCGCTCGCGCACGAGTGCAAGACGACGGGATGTTAAACGGCCAGGACGAAATAAAAAAAATAATCGTTAAATTACGACGAGACGAACTTCGTGACACGAAAAACTCGCCCGTTTTCTTTACGTTTTCTTTAAAGGGATTTCATTATTGGTCGGCAACGTTTCCGTTCCGCGCGCGCTGGAAATTCTCACTTTTCCACGCGCGTGGAAAAATATCGGCCACAACCGATTGGACACGGTAACTGTATAAAAACATGCCCGCGATCGGAATTGAATTCGGTGATAGTATCGCGGCAGTGATTACGTGCGGTTTTATTTCGTCGTTGTGCGTTTTTCTTTTTTTTTACATAAGAACACGTTGCGACACAGATTCCGCGAACGCTCGTGTACGACACCACGCGTGTTCAAACACACATATACGGAAAGTGTTTATAGGCAATACCGTATTACGCGGTCAGTCATTCACGGGGTTATAGAAAAAAAGAAAAAAAAGTATATAAATATATTATATTACGGCGTTTAACGGAATTCTCGCGTTTATACGGCGCGTGTACCGTATAGTAGTGTATTGTTTAAGACAAAAAAAAAAAAAATCGTTTTTTTTTTCTTCGCTATATACGATTTGAATGTTAGGAAATACGGAAAAAATACCGCGGCACAGCGCACGCAGATTGTGTAGAAATAAATATCGGCGCGACGTGCGTAATAATCGAGAGACCGTCAGCTGACGGTGTTTTGAAAAAAATTGATTATTTTCCTAAATGATGTTTGAATGTTTCATGTTTTCAACGTGTGATTAACGCGCGTCGACACGGTAACGAAAAATGATAAATAAATAAATAAATATATTATAACCGCGTTCCGTTTATCGACACCGTGTTAATATCCGTCGTCACTCTCGTCTTATTCACAACGGAATAATTACACGTTCGTAAATCCGTATTGCGTACGCTTATGACGAAATTGTTTTTGTATACGTTGTAACCGGCGTAAAACCGTCGGTAGGTAACGCGTCGTTCGTAACGTATTAAAAATATATATATACATTTTTTTTTTTTGATTTTAGTCTGTTCCGACGAAATCAGACATCCGATCGTTATTGTTACGTCGCTTACCGTCTAAAACACAGCCACGAGAGAACTCCCTCGGCAAACATCATGACGTGTTAAAAATCTGTGAGGTGTCGATACGAATCGTTTTTCAATATCTGGAGACGCGAATTTCGTGATACATTTACAACGAAAATAAATATTTCGAATATATCCGTGCCGCCCGCAGGGACTGGAATCTTAACGAAATATCTGTCGTTTTTTTCGTCCGAAAATTTTGTAAATAAAAAAAAAAAATCAATATTTTAACGACGTATTCCGCATAAATATTGTAATTGACGGGGGTGGCGGGGAAAGCGCTTTCGAATACCCGTTTTATAATTTCGACAGCCGCGCAGTACGATTTCGGTTCTCGACGAAACGGTCCCTGTAACCGATTCACTGACGTTGTAAAGAAGAAAAAAGAAACAATAAAACCACTGCAGAGTGTCGGATAAAAGTTTCGTCGGTACGCGGGCGACGAAACAATATACGACAAACGAAATATATATTTGAAACTTTCGAGAGAACATAGTTATTATTATTATTATTATTATTATTAATAATATCGTACAGTATATACATATATATATATATGAGCGTACGCGACGATTTCCCCCCTCACTCTCCTTCTGTGCAGTATAATATTTTATTCGTATCCGACGTATTTTATAGACACCGGTTTTATTGTATACAAGCGTACGACACACAGAGAGAGAGAGAGAGAGAGAGAGACGCATTCGCGCATTATATTATAAATATATATATATAATATATATATATATATATATATATATATATCGGTCGATTTATCGCGTCGTTTATACACTACGTCTCGATTCTGTCGTAGCAGCAGCTCGGGGACCCGGGGAAGACTTGGTAAAAGTTCTGATAAAGAAATCGGACGGCCGGGAGGAGTTAATAATATTCCCCGGGGTGGCGCCAGATGTGTGCTAAAACCGTCGCGGCCGTCTACACACACACACAGAATCGTCGACGATACACACGGAGTATAAAAACGTTCGAGCCGAAATTGGTTTCGTTTATAAAGCGCCCGCGCAATGTCCGTCATACGAGCATTTACGATAAATGTCGCGTGCGCGCGTTTCGTCGGAAAGACGACGAGATTATTATTATTATTATTATTATTATTATATTCGGCGCCGACCGATTTTCTTACCGAAATATCGAAAAGTTTACACACCGCAGTGGCGGCCAAACGGAATCGGCGGCGACAAACTATACACGCAGAGTAGTCGGGAATCGATAATAATTATCAGGAGACCGGATTTTTATGATTTTTTTACGACATTATTTTTGCACTCGCCGAGAACGAGCGACGACGCGTTTTTCCGGAAGAGTTGATTTATTTGCGTTATTTTATTCACTTTTTTTTTTTTTTATGAAAATATTACGGCAGAGACGTAAAAACAAAAAAAAAACCGAGTAAATAATCGATAATATGTGTCACTACTCGTAACTGAGAGATATTATAGAAAAAAAAAAAAAAACGGCGTTTATTTGACGACACAGTCGTCCTCTTCCCTCGACCACACGCTCTCGAACAACACTCGTCGTATACGTGTCGACAAAATTTTGCGTCAATAACGCAAATCTAAAATTGTTTTGAAAAAAAAAAAAAAAAAATTTTAAAAATGCTTAAAGAAATAACAAAAACTCGCTGTACTCTCGCGCAGTCAAGTGAACGGTATGTATCATTTATTGTATACATATTTGTGGACAGCTGTCCAACGCACGACGATTTTCAACAATTTTTTTTTCTCTCTCTCCTTATTTCGTATTTTTTTTTTTTTTTTATAACATCGTTTCGAAAATCACACGCTAATAGTGATTGTACGTTTCACGGTGACGGACCTTGTACACAAACGTACGAACGCGCGTCGTCGGGTCAATGTCGTCAAAACGCGTACAACAATGAAATGTAAAATAAACAGAACGGCTGGAAATTCGCAGTTGTCTACTATTTATTATATATATATATATATATATACGTGAGAACAGTAATTCATACGTATCACTACGCACGTCTCACGAGGTGTTATAATTCCGACTGCTTACATTGAAATAATAATAATAATAATAATAATAAAAAAAAAAATCCGAATCGACAATAACAATTCACCAAACACTCGTTACGGACTGTCGATATGATATGTCAATCATCATCCGTCTTAGTGGACGACGACAAGTGGCCGACTCAATGAATATAGGTCGTCAGAGAAGTCAAACGTCGTCGTCGTCGTCGTTTTGGTCATATACAAACACATGACCGTACCCGTTATGTTATATTATTATTATTATTACTCGGCATCGAAAATAGCGATTCGAATATATATTATGGCATTTACGTATTCTATACACACGTGGAAATGTTTTCAAGGCCCGCCGGTGTCGCGATGATTCAGTCGCGAAGGATTTCGATTAGGCCGGTGTCAGTCCGCGAAACGTTTTGTATCAATCACGTCCCGACAATCAAGGACCGGGACTATTATGCGCGCGTTTTTTTTCTTCAGTCCGAAAAGTAACCGGATAAGTTACGAGTTCGAATTTGTTGTCCAATGGATCCGCGAAATAAAAATGCGCGTATTTTTACATATTTTTTGACATGTACGGCGCGTTTTACGATTTATTCATTTATAGTTTTTTTAATTGTACGAGTATTTTCGGTCACAACGAATTCGGTGGACGACGAGTGGTACGCGATACCTATAAGTGCCTATAAGTTAAGTCATAAAATGACTAAACGTTTTGATGAAATACGACGTTTTTCAATAGGTACAAGACGTTAAACGATTTACAATTTCTCAGATTTTCTTTCGAAAATGGTTAGTAGTGACTCGCAATAATAAAATCTATTTACCCGAAAATATGACCGAACGGAAATTTTCCATTATTCTATATATATATATATATATTTTTTTTTTTACAATATCCCATATAAACGTAATTCGTATTTATCGCCGTTATGAAATGAAACGTCAATAGTCATTGCGAATATAAAATTTGACGTATACCCTGCAATCTACGCACGTGTTCGAGAATTTTCGTGTGAAACGATTGTATGTCGTATAAAATTGAACTCGAACGGAGGAGTTGAGAATATTAAACGTGACGGGTGAACAAAAGAGAACGTTCGACAATGGAGATTCCGCCAGAATCCGCGATCGAACGCTATACGTTTTATGATTCGTCTAATTCGGGAAGAATCGAGTAAATTGAATACACGATGGGAGATTTCATAAATAATTGTCGAAGAAATCGTCTTGAACTCCGTACGAGTATTATCGAGAGAAAAACAAGTATTTCAAAAACTTTTTTTGTCTAGTGTTGAAATTTTATTACAAAATATTAAACAATATTTTTTTTTGCTTTTTAATTATATAATATATAACAGCGATACATAGGTATGGTGGAGAGGGGAGAAAGAAAAATTAAATATTTTCCGAGTAAACGCTTATTTTAATAAAGCGTGTATACACATTTTTACCAGCTATTATTCGCACTCGTGCAGTTCATAAGCGCGTAAAACTTTTAGAGGAGACTTTCGCCGAGGCTATTTTCCAAAAGGAAACTTAAGTCATAACCGATGAATGCCTGTCGTTCCGCCGTTTCTTCGCCGTATATAATATATTCATTCTCGTCCTAATTATTAATTATTTCGCGGTACGAAATGAAAATAATATGATCGAGGAAATAATAATCGATAAACGAATACCAACGGCACGGCAGCGGTTTTCCAATTGTATAGCTCGAGCATTCCGTCGAAATAAAAAGAAAACGAAAATGTCCCGGCTACGAGAACTTCACAAATCGAATACAGCGTGTAATTGTAATTTATACATTTTTATTATTCATATTATTATTATTATGCGTAACGTGTATTGTTATAGCCGGGATTCGAAATGGCTTTTACCGCGCAATTTATTCGTTCACACAGTCATCGGCGCCGACAAAAACAATATACACCAGCGAATCTATGAATAATAATTAGAAAACTATTTCAATAATATCGTTTGCGAGTGGAAACTTTGTTTTAATGGATGCGCAAATTTAATGTGCGTGTATATAGCAAAGGAATGATCGGACGGTGTTGACGTGCGCGTCATTTTCCGGTAAAGAATATCGCTAGTATTTATCTGAACAATATTTTTTCGATTTGACTAGTAATTTGTAGATAAAAGAAATCCGAAAAACTGCGTAAAAATTACAAATTCAAAAATTTTGGTTTTGTTGAATTTGAAAACGATGACGATAAATCATTATAACGGTTCCGAGCGAATAGTTTACTGAATATTGTTAGAGCAATTTTAAAGGACTTTTTTTATTTTCAGATAAATACTGGAAAAATTGAAAAACCAACGAATTATAGATCAAATTATTTGCAATTTGCTACTTGGAAAGAGAAACGCATGTAAAAACGCATCCGAACACTATTTTTCTACAAAAATAGTGGTGTAAAATTGTTATTTTACAACAAGAAAAACAAAAAAAGAAATATCGCAGCATTATAAAACCGATTGATTATACATTAATTATATCTTCCGTTGCTGAATGTAAGAGTTATAAATCAGCCGGCAGACTTGTATAAAATGTCACGCGACTTTCATTTTATTAAAATCGTATGCAAATTATATTATATATATATATATATATATATAGATAAACACGAACGCGTTAATTTTAATAAGAAAGAAAACAATTAAATGAATAATGTAATTCATTGTAAGTCTTTAGCAACTGGAATAAATTTATCAATCATTTCCAAGTGTTTATAAACTCTTATGGTTCTTTAGTAATTACTACATATAGATAACAAAAAAAAATTAGTTGCATATTACAAACATTTCTTCAACGGTTTACGAATGAATTTTCGGTCTAATTGATATGTGGTGTATTTTGGAATAAAAAAAAAAAATTTAAGTATTTGGAAATACAACGAATAGTTATTAAAATATAAGAATCAAATTATACGCAATTTCTAAAACGCACGTTTTTAAAATCTAATCTAATCTCACATTTTTTTTTTTTCTAATCGCATGATAAAATCGTACAAATCTTTATGTGTACTCGATTTGCTTTCTGTAATATAATATGTACCTATTGAAGAGTGAAGAGTTAAAAGAAAAAAAAACTGAATGACTGTGGAATTTCAAACTTACCATAACGAATTCGTTCAGAACATATAAAACCGGTAAAATTGTCAACATTATACAAATTCGTTTTCGGTATACGCAATTAATGTGCATGTGTCATAATGTCATAAAGAATTCAATGTCGTTTTTTTTCCTCGTTAACTCGAAAAATTCGTATGTATATACGCGTTAATTATGCGTATATATTTCTCTTTATTACTTTTAATACCGAATGTGCGGCACAGCGGGAAAGCGCAAAAAAAAAAAACTGAAGCCGCGCATATATATATATATATTTATATTTGTTTTATGAATAGACAGAATCTCAAGGATTCTCGTTAATTTAGCGTTAAAAAAAAAGATAAAAAGAAAAAGAAGAAGAAATAAAAGAACGCCACACTTTTCGCGCGTTTCTTTGACGAACTGTATGCGGATTACAGTATAACGCGTGTACGATGACTATACGTATGAGACTATACCACGGTCATTATACGCAAACAAATTCTCTCTAGCCAGGAATAACATTATACGATTTACAAATTCGAACGAATACACGCGTAAAAGAATATATATTTACGTAAAAAAATATATATACTCGTATGTATTACTTACGTTCATACTCGGACGCGTTTCTCGACCGACCGTGTGTACACGTAAATGAAAATAAAAATACGCTTTATGAAATTAAATGTTTCGTCATATCGCAGACGTAATCGCGAGCATGTATTATTGTAACGAGTGGTAGAAACTACGCGAAAGCAACGGTTGTTTAATTATATGCGTGTGTGTGATTTTTTTTTTTTGTGAAATACATAAACGTTCTCGTGAGATTTCAATGTGCGCCGAGGACGAGAAGAATTCGGGAAAAATAAAAATTTGTCTTTATTACAACCCGCTTTGGATATTATATAGGCAATTATTTTTCATCCGGTAACGATACCGTTATGGCATTTCTATAATAAATTTTGTGATCTCCAACTAAATATAATAGAACGAGGGATATTTATGTGGAGGGATTTTTTTTTTTTTTTTTACAGGCAACAAAGACACGCATATTTTTTGTGTCGGTTAGGTTTGTTCTATACGTTCAGTATACTAACGTCATCGTTTCTCTTTAAACGGTGTGTGTAACAATTGTTGAAAACCGTCGGTTAAAACATTTTTTTTCTTCTTTAATTATATATGTATCGATATTTGAGCTCTAAAAAGTATTTACGTTTCGCCATCATTTCGAATTCGTATAATTCGAAATAATTGAATGCAATAAAGTTCTTTTACATTCGACCAAACTAAAAAAAAAAAATATATTAAAACAATCGTTTCGAATATCGTACGTTTTAGTCAAATTCGTGTGGAACGGTATTTTAGTAATTTTACTGCGCTCGCGGTAATTCCGAAAACAAAAAAAACCGCTTACACGCATACCAATAATTCTTTTTTGATTTTCCGTTTAATTGACTTTCACTGCAATGACAATTTAACATTGTCTGCGAGTGGCAATACTCCAATATATAATGTCTCGTCATTAAAACGGATTTAGCAAAAACATTAAATGTGCATAATATTTTATCCGATTCCACGAGCGTTTAAATTATTCAGATATCATTACTATTATACACACTTGAACGGTTTTCGCTGTCGGTTTTTCGTTTTATTTTTTTATTATTCGCAAACTATTTAATGTTCCGATTTTTCCCCCATCCCGAAAACACCAATGAACGTATACACTTATATAGTTATACGCGTTTGTTGCGAAAACCACTTTAATTTCGGCGTCGGGGTTTCGCTGGTAAAATATAATAGCCTGCAGTGATTAGAGCTGATGGTCTGAAGAATAAATTTCAATTACGGTTGGGCGTGCTATAAAGTATACAGGCAAAAGGAAACGGTGTGTACTTTTCGTATCGTTTTAAACTCCTAAACGCTAGACGCGAAATTCGACCACTCCAAGAGAAACGAATTCAATTTCAAATAAAAATTCGAACTCGTTAATCTCTTTTCTACGAGTTAATGGGGAAAATAAATTCTTGATATTCTACAAATTGATTCTTAAATTATTCGTACACATCTGTTTCAATAAACGTATATAAAGAACGAAACTGTGCGTGGGTAATCGAAAATCTACTTGTAACATTTATCTAGAAAAAAGAATATTCAAATCTTCCGTCGTAACTTTATTTTATTTATTCAACAATAGTGGTGGGATTTTATGTCTGATTCATTGTTCTATGCGCATCAAATTATCATAAAAACTGATCAAAATTATCGATTGTCTATGCGATGATTTTGAATTTTCGAAAATAATCTTTGTTTGAAAAACCGACAAACATTTACAGTGTGATTGACCCGAACATTTCGGATTCGGACTCCGGCTGGTTAGAATTTCAATAATTTTTACTACACATAACTATTTTTTTTTTTTTTTTTTTTTTAGTGAATTTTCATTAATAATACGAAATTTGTAGTTATTTGTATATTTAATTACACGGTATAAACGTATCGTGTCGTGACGGGTTTTTATTTATTAGACGACGTACGTAAAAATATTAAATTTTCTTTTTAGCCCGTGTATGGCCTGCAAGATAGGACGGACGCATAAAATTGAAAACGTGGCGTTCATGTTTTCTTGGCAATTATATCCGACGAGAACAAATACACGCTCGAGACGAAAGTGAAAGCGAAAAAAAAAATAAAACAAAATAAGAAAAGTTAAATCTTAATAAGAGGCTCGTATTGAACTCGTTAAGGAACTACGATAAAATGCTGTATAATCCAAGGAAATGCCCAAAACGGTTATGGTTTTCGAAATCTACACGACTTTATATATTTTAATTAAATTTTATAACAATCTCGTAAATTGAACACAATAATAACAATAATCGTAATAATAACGGCGAAGTTTGAAGCGGTGGTATTAATGTGTAATATCAATAATTCTATATGGCCTATAGTCGTCATATTCATGGAAGTAATATTAACTCAGAAGTAGTGTACTTTCAGTAAACTGTAGTTGAAGTATTTTAACTACTACAAAAGTGTGCACAAATAATAATAATTGAATGTCTGGAAAAAATATATCGGTGAAATCCGTCTCGTTTTCAAAAAAAAATGCTCATATACGCTCAGAATCCAGTTTGTAAATATAGTGCACAAAAATACTGTTTAACAAAATATGTACTGAAATTACGCTCTTATTGGTCTCAGAATATATAAATATGTATATATATATATATAATATGCTCTAGATTTATTCAAAATATACAAAAACGTACACTTGAAAATTCTTCAGAAATACTTAATACGTTTTATAAATTAAAAAATTTTTTTTATAATAATAATAGAAAATATTTTTGTAATATAAATATAATAAATAGACCTTAATTTAAATGTAATTATTCATAACAAAAGTAGTGATTAATGGAAATTTTTTCGTAGATAACGACTGGCCAATTTTATCGAAACCAACAACCTACAGATTAATTCGATGTTAATATAAACGAGTGCTAAATTAATCGGAAAAAATATGAATAATTGAAAGTGATTTAAATGAGAAAAAAAGTGATTAAATTAGAACGATTCGTGAAATCGTAAATTCCCAAATAAGCAAAAGCACGCGAAACAAATTCTCGGATATGGTCTATTCATTTTGAACACAATAATAATTTCATTAAACTTATTTTCTTTCATAATTTAAGTTCGTTCACGCATCATATCACTAAATTCATTTACGACTTATGGCCAGTATAACTCGATCAAAACTAAGTCAGATATCATTTTCGCGTCTGAATTTTAAGGGTATTTCATACAATACGAATAATGTGTTTATGCGTTTTAATGGCGTACGCCGAGTACGTAAAACCATAATGATCGGAGGAAAAGTGGGAAAATCGATCGTCAAAAAGGAAAAAACGAATTCAAACATTTGTTCGATATTAAATGTATATACGGTTTATCGCGATTAAAATGCGTATAGTCTCTGTTGTTTTAAACAATATCGTTTTATATTATTACTTATAACACTGTCGGTGTATACTATTCGCGGAGTACCGTACCACGCACGTGTAAACTATTTCGAGAAGACCGAAATCAATGAAAACGTCTAACCTAACAAAGTATATACACCCGATACGTCGTGAGACACAATATAGATCATGCACAAAGGGAAAATTTCGAAATCGTAACACTTCGATATTATGAACGTTTCTAAAAGAGAGCACCGAAACATATGACATTAGAAGGGTATAAGGCAAGATATTAATACGTACATTACACGGTGGATTTTCGATAAAAACAAAATACGTTTTTGCGCTATTTCGCCGGCGTCTCGTGTAAATACGTCGATGCGTTCAGTGTTCGTTCAATACACTTCACACGCAGATATCCTACCTATTTACCCGAGTATACACTTGGCTGGATCAATTTTTTTTTTTTTTTGCTTTTATACGTTTATATATACTCGTATATATAAGAAATTCGAAACGACCCGTATTCGTTTAAAACCCGATGGTGGTGGTGGTGGTGGTGGTGGTGGTGGGGGATAAAAAAAGGAAATCCTATCTCGTTACTGCCAAAAGTGTTTAAGAAAAACGATCTCGGAACGCGAGACTGATAAAAAGAAAAGCGAAAAGCTTTATGCGTTTAAGGCGCGAAACGGTGTGACGGCTGGAATAATTTTGCAGGCCGGGGATATGACGACGACGACGACGAGCCCGGCATAATTTTCAATTTTACAGCGGCGCGCTGTATAGTGAAAAACGGGTAATGTTATTCGACGGCAACGGAGGTGTTTTAAGAATACGAAAACGCGCGAAATAATAAACTTTTTACGATAAAACGCGCGGAGCGACGCAGTGCCCGTTGCGCTTACGATTTCAAGAGACGGCCGCCACCCGTCCGGACCGGGGGCTGGATGATAATATACTATCGTCGTTATAATAATATACTATTTCAGGTGCGCGTTTATGATAATATGAGAAAAATCAGCCGAGAGGAATGAGTACAGATAAGAGACGCGCGGAATGTAAATGTTCGACGCGCGCGTGTTTATTGTTTTAATGCGACGCGAAAGATCGCTGTGAAAAATCTCCACGGATACGTGTCGCGAGTATGGGCCGGACTATTGAATTGATATTTTTTGAATACGTATAAGACGATTGGAAAAAATCCGTTGGACCAGAAACTTCAATAATAATAATAATAATAATAATAATAATAATAATATTATTATTATTATTAATATTATATCGAATCGGAAAAAATCGCGTCTCGGACGCGCGACAGATAACGGGCTGAAGATATTTTTCGTGTCATACGAGAGAAAAACTATTCAACAGTGTTTTGTTGGTATTATTTTTTTTTCCCCCGATCAAAACGTCATCGTTAATATCGTTCGCACCGTTTTCGAAACATAACTCGCGTTAATCGAAAACGAAAACAACAAAAAGAAATCGTCTGATTTCGCGCCACGCCACGACTAATGTCCTACACGATTCGCTGGACTGGAAGTTTTAGAATTTTTTTCACTTTTGACTTCTGTTGTTAGATTTTCGGACGGGAAAATACAACTGATTCCGTAGCGGTGTTAATAACGCGATATCGGCTGGTTTCAATATTCGATTTTCTTCCAACATCCGGCAAACATTTTTATTTCAAAATAAAATCCAATTCATTTTTTTTTAATAAAGTAAATAAAATACCGGGATTAAATTCAACGAAATTACGAATACGTTTGCAGTTTAATGCCGCTGAATCGACAACGCACTGGAAATGCCTATACGCAGCGCCGGTTATCGGATTCAAACTCGTATGTTTATAAAGAAAAAAGCTTTCGTTATGGTTTCGAAAACGAAAACGCCGAATCGATTCAATTATTAATAACAATAAATTGTATACAGTGACACGTTTAAAAAAGAAATATATATTTTTATCTATTATATAGGGGGGAAAAATAAATCACGAACAAAAGCTATTCTATTGTTATACTCGTACGATATAAACGCTGTTAAAAAAAATAAATAATAACGAAAATTCACTATTTTGATGTTAACTAAATTTAAAATAATAACAAATTTACCAATTTCTTATACAATGATATTCCCCGGATAAGACACACCACACACGATTATTATTCTTACCTGGAAAAGTGAAAAAAAAATTAGATTAGTAACTAAATGTGTATTGAATATTATAAAATTACACAATAATAAAGCGAAAATCAAAATAATTTAAAAAATGTACGTGATTTACGTATCATTTTATTTTACATAAATGTTTTTTCTTATAATACGCGAACACATTTCAGTGTTTCGTCGAATTCTTTGTCGTCCAGAAATCGTAATAAATATATTTACCATACATTTCACATATTACATGTGTTTGTTTCGATATTGACGACGTTGTTTATTCCGATAAAAACACGCACATAAAAACAGGCAAAATCACGCCTATGGAGTTTTCACGTGTTTAACGGACGGTCGAAATGTTTTTTTTTTCTACGCGTTTTTAATTAAATGTTTATTGAAAAAAATAAAAAATAATCAATACGGAAATTGTAATCTCGTCCACTATATTCTAACTTTGTACGCGGTTGAGTCGAGTGAACAATATTTACATTTGTACAGTACACACGTAATGAATAGAATAAAAATTTATATATTATATAAAATTAATACGAACTATATAATTACTACATTTAGTGTTTACCACGTTTCATAACACGCCAATTCCGTACACGGGATACAAATACGTATATATATATATATATTCACTTTTTTTTTTTTGTTTCGAAAACTTATATATGAAAAACACAACATTGCCTCAGTTATCGAAATCCGCCTGCGTCGTTACACGAATTCACGAGATTCGCGTTATGTCTTATGCATGCGCGTGATATATCGGCGATTGTTTGCGTATAAATTATTCGACTCCCATCTATATATTATTATATTATAAAACTGTTTCACGCGATGTCTCGTCGTACCCAGAGACTAACACGTAATAATATATAATAACGATTTTATAGAGTATAATACGGTACAACAACGCGACGGTGTATTAATATTGCATACGCGTTGCGCCGAGGACGATACGTACGGCCGGGAGGGATTGGCGAAAGACGGCGAGCGAAAAAAAAAATTCAAATTCACAGTTGTTCGCATCGAGAATATTGTACGTATAATATACAATATTTTATTAGTATTGTAACAAAGGACCGCGAAGTACATGAACATTTTTTTGGTTTTTCTATCCTCGCCGTTTTTATTTCCGTTTTTCTTGGATTTCATACGCTGAATAATCCGTTTTCGTATGTATTTGAGTGTATGGTTAAAATAAAATAAAATTATGTTTTATCTGTCTCGCGTCAAAAGAGGTTAATAATATACGAGAAACAATATATTATTGCCTTTGATAATTAATAATTTCGTGTGTAACAAATATTTGTAAGAAAGACGCGAAAATAATAGTGCCTACTTTATCTAAATTAATCAAGAATAAAAAAAAAAAACACTTGCAACGAAACCTCATTTGGCATATTTTATATTTTTTTAAATAAAAAATGAAGATTAATTGTGAATTAAAAATGTCAAAAAGATCTAACAAAATTAGATGAGAGCGTGTGGAAAAAACCGACTCAAAATTAAAAGGAAACGTGACCGTCCGTCAAAAATACTTCGAATGTATTATAAATAATTGACCGAGAAAAGCATCCACATTTTATATATAGCACGAATAAAAGTAGAAATATAAAACTATATTAAATACGAAAACTAAAAGTCAAGAACGTCTTTAATCTCTATGTAGACGTTTCACGGAAGCAACGTATTTATATTTGCAAATGAAAATTAGATCAAAAGACCTCGGCGGAGAATAATAATAAATATTCATCGTTATATTATTACGTTTTATCAGAATTCAAATTAGATTAAAGATACTATATATGATTTAATAATAATTTAATCATAAAAAAAAAAATAATGGAGATGCTCGTGGTCGAAGATGTTCTTACTTATGAAAAATATCCGGAGAGGGAAGCGGACATGTCTTAGATTCATATATATATGGCAGTGGTTTTCAAACTTATATCATGAAAGAAGACCCGGGGTATAGGGAAACGCAAGAGGAAGTGAGAAAAATTGTGTAGTCACGACGTTTATATAAAAATTAATATCCGATTATTCATACGTAACTACGAGAGAGTCCTCAATACCTTTTTCCACATCTTATCCTTGCGAGCATGGATCTTCAGCAATCGCCACACAGTTATAAAGATCAAATTTCGCTCGTGCAGTGATCGACGAGCTGACGCGTCGTACTAAATTCACGCGAATAGTTATATTATTAAATTTTTTTTGTAATTTCGTCATTCAATTTTATACCATATATTATACGGGCGGGGGGGGGGTGTTATTTATTTATTTTATTTTTTTTCTACTGCTATTTATCGAAAAATATTTGAAATAATAATAATAATAATAATAATAATAATAATAATAATAATAATAATAAAAAGAAATCGGAAATTTCCCGTATACGCGCGACACGTACGGCGTGCCGTGGAAAGAAATAAAATTTAATCGCGAAAGTTGTCGGTACATGGAAAAGTCTGGGGACCCTTGACATATGGCGGTCGGAGAGAGGGATATATACGTAATAATGTTGCAAGGCGCGCGCGATAGCGTCAACGACGGTTCCCGTTTCGCCGACTCGACGGCATTTTCGAACGATTGCGAGAGATCAACGTTTCCAACAACGAAAAGCCCGCCATAATCGTTTTAACCCTCGGGCTCAGCGAATTATTTGTCGCCCCTCGCGTCTTCCGATCCACCGGATCGCGTATCCTCTGCAATATATATATATATATATATTAGAAATAATTGACGTATTAATAACAATGGTAATTTCGTATATACTTTGTCCAGTGTGTTCACTCCAGTGCTCGTGTAAGTATACGCGGAGGACCGTCGTAGGACGCGCGATCCATTTTGACCGGGGGGGGGACGACGACGACGACGCGAAGTTCTGTTGGTTCAGCGCGGTCGACCGCGTGCGCATCGCGCAGGGATGGCGGACAAGGACGGCGTTATTGAAGCTTTGCGAATAAATCCCCGTTTGTACTCCGTCCCTTCCGATCTCAACGCGTGTCTTAATCCGTCGTTTCGGAGTGAATCCGATCGATCACGCGGTTGGCTTCCACGCGTGTACAACAAATACGGGGCGCGCGATAAAAATCTAACGAGAAATTGGATCGGCAACTATTTTAGACGGGCGTGGAAAGACGGGCCAACGTGTAAGCAGAGCAATGCGATTTCATTTGGTATCACGTTTTGGTCCCAGGTAACGGAGAGATTGGTCCAGTCATCGCAACGATCGTTTCGCAAACGTTTTTTTTCAACTCGGGCGTCCGCATAATAGCGTGTCGCCAGCCGGTTAGGTGGCTCGTGTCGCATGTCGCCAGATCTTATACCGTGCGATTTTTTTTTTTTTTTATGGATCCAATTACAAAATCGAGGTCTACAAACACCGGGCGAGTATTCGAAATGGCAAAATGGAGAATTCCACGCGAGATGACTATACGCACGAGTGTTCCGAAACTTCAAACAAGTGTCATGCGCAGTGTATCCACAGAAACGGTCACCACACAAATGACGTTGTGTTCTATGAATAAACTGCGTTTCTTACAGATTCTTGTAAAAAATTCAATGGATTTTTTGAGTTTTTATTTCTCCTTTTCAAATGCATCTCCGTTTTATTCTCGCACACTCTGTATGTAGGCATTTATTCAAATATACACGTATACATGTACTTATCCGTGCGGCAAAGTTTCCGGTGTATAGTCGTATGGTGTGTGTATGTATAACGTAAAAAACGAATGCGGTGTTGGATCAAACGGGCGTGCCGAATCAAAAACGATAACCGTTTGAAAATGTATATTTCAGAAATATTGGAAATATTTTAATATTACGAACTGTAAATTGTCTCGTTCAGAAACGAAGTTTTACGTGATATTATATAGGCTTCGACGGATTCATATGAAAACGCACGGTATTACAACATGTCTGTGTGTGCTCGCGTTAGAGACTTAAAAGAAAAAAACATTTTTTTTTTAAACTATGGTTTATTACGATGATAGTCTTCTGTTCTCCGTTCGAATAAGTCATACGCTACAAATATCTTACCCGTTTATTTAAAAACTAATTATTGACTGTAATCCGATTAAACGCATAACATTATCAATTACGTCATTTTAATATTATTTTTATTCGTTAATTATGACAGCCGTACGTGTGACGTTTAAAACGAAATCTTTTTTTTTTTGTCATCGTAGACACATTTAATGTACGAGTAAAATAAATAAATATCTAATGCCAACGCGACGAAAACACGGGACTTCACATTTCTCATACGGATCAATTATACACATATTTTATATTTACGTGATATTATACTACTCTTATTTAAAAAAAAAAAAAAAAATTATAAACGTACATGCATGCGGTTTATATCGGTTGGATAAAAAAGAAAATTAATTTTCGTCGATTTCGAACACTACGGACGTAGGAAAAAAATAAATATAATAATGGATTCTCGTGAAAGTTACCTTGTCCGTTGCACACGTCGGGTAATTAAAATGTCTAAAACATTCGACGTGTTATTGAAAACCGTAACGGTACAATAAACGGATACAACAAAAATAGTTTTTCTGTTTTTTTTTTATAAAAATAGTTTTTTTTTAACGTTTATATAAAAACGAAACGCAAACACTCGCATAGACTCGTGTGAAGAACGCGCGCGACTGACGATTTAGGCGGAAGAAACCAGACGAGTGACTGATGACCGTATAGTATATTTGAAATCGGCTACTCACTTAACGATTTGAAATAGTGCGAATCTTTAAAGAATCGATTGTTTTAGAATTTACTAGACGATATTGTATCGTCCGATTTGCTCGGAACGGACGCGAAAATATCGATTGCAACGCTTTATTTCTTTTCATACCTCGAGTGTTTAGAAGTCTACAAGGACTTTCAATAATAAAACGATTGTCATTGTTTTAAATGTTTTTCAATTTTAATTCACACCGTAGCCGCGTTTAGGATTTATTTCTCGCGCGAACAACTAAACATTTTAATTTACTCGAGAAATTAGAAATGTGCTTTAGAGATTTTTTTATTTCATATTACGCACTGTGGTTGCGGAATCGCTTTGATTTCGTCGGCAAAAGGGCAACGGGGTTAACTGTACGCGACCACGAGTCGTGTGTAAATTGATTAAAAACCCGAATAGTTCGATCGTATTATATAATTCCGGTACTATCTATTCGTATAACGAGCATTGGACTCAATACGCGGAACGCGTATATCGATCAAAAAACGATCCCAGTTAGAAGGTCTCCCACATATGCATTTCGTTAGATACGAAAGTGTCATGATTGAGAATACGATGTAATATGATTCTCTTCGCGATACCTATCGCGTATTTTAATATTTATTTTGCAGAGATTTTTACAAGACACTGCAGCTGTGTACTTAGACCCGATTTTTCTTTTTGGAGAGGGGGTTTAATTTTTAAATTAATTTCATTAAGAACAACGTGACAAAGGTATGTTAAAGCCGTTTATTTTATTACGATGGGGACAATTGTGTTACAGCTATGCACAATACAATTAATTAGAATATATATTTTAGTTTTCTGTTAGTAATGACTAAATATATATATATAAAGCTCATAAGAAATTAATTCTTCCTACAAATTGTCGAGCGGAGGGGAAGTGTTTGTCTCTAAACCCCATTGACAGGACACAAAATAACGTGCCAATGCAGCATCGGTGTTAGCATCCGAAATCGGTTATTTTCACATAATACAGTCGGAAACGAAAAATCGGAGAATAGAAACGGAACGCATACGGGACGGTTCTTTGTATAGGTTTGTTTCAACACAGGCTATCACAGAGCTGGCGGGCGCACGCGCAGTACTCTTTTATCGTTCAAACACATCAAAAACACGAAATGAAACTGTCAGACGGTCGTTCCAACACGTCATTACACTGTGGTTTCGGTATTGGTTGCTGACAGTGACAACGATCCGCGGCTTCAGACGTACACCGCGGTAGTCAAAGACACTGTTATCATTCATTCATATTTATATCGAGTGTTATTTCTTATTAGTTATTATTGTTGGAGTGTATTCTACGACCATGGACAGTTCGGAACGCGTTCCAACAGAGCTCCGAGTCCGTGTACAGGTCTACGTCAGCGCGTGCGCAATAAATCAGTCCGCAACTAGTGCCGCGTCGGAACAAACCTTATATTATAACCGGTCGCGCGTCACGTCCGAATAATAATAATAATAATAATAATAATAATAATAATAATAATAATAATAATAATGTCCATGTGTGAAATCTGTTGACAATCTGATTTCTTTCTTTTTTGTATTTTGTCGGATGGTGGAAAATAAAAAAATAAACAGTACGACAGTACTAGTCGCACACATTTTATATCGCATTGTATTTTGAAATTATCGTGTACACGATAACACCGCACGTGCTTCGGTGCGTGTGTATATATATATATAATATAATAATAATAATATATTATTATTATTATTATTTTTGGTCGACGAAGCCGACGCAACGACGTCGTGTAGTATATCATTGCGGTAATACGTTTTAAAATATATTTTTTATGTTTTTTGCCCGCTCGAATTGCACAAAACGCGGGGTCCCCCGGGCACACAACGCGATCGTGACGTAACCGCGGTTGCGGTTAAGCGAGACGAAAACCCCGCCAATTATAAACGCGCGAAATAGATCGGTCCGATCGCAGTCGATTTACCCCCCCCCCCCGCAACAATCGAACCGGCTATAGTCGTTCGTAGATAAAAAAAAAAAAAAATAAAAAAAAATACCAAATCACCGATAGTATACCATATACCACTGATATTATATAATATATAATCGGTGGCGTATGTTATAATTATTTGTTACGTATAAATGAATATTTGGCTGCGATTCAATAACGGTGACAGTGACGATAACGTCGAACCCGTCGTGCCACAATAAAACGAGTCCGAATAACATAACGCGTTTTAGTTCTACGACACAACGCGTCCCCTGTCCAGTCGTCGAATCGTCAATTTTTTTTTCGTCGTCCATCGAATATCCTGTAGAACGACGACGACTTATCCCTTATCGCGATATCCGTATAATTTACAGTGGTCCCAGTACGGTTTCAACCGCGGTTATAGACGGTATATATATATATATATAATTGGTTTGGGCATTTACACAATTATGCGGTATTCGAACTTTTTTGATTTCACGGTTTCACATGCGTCTTCAAAATATCTTGAAACTCGTGTGTTTCTATAGAGAGTAACTAAAACGCATTCGCGTTGCGCAACCGATTTTCCTGACCCGTTTGAACCCGAAAATTATTCATTCGTTTTCGCTCCGGAGTTGTACACGACAAGTGTTCGAGGAGCGTTATTAGTGAAATAGCATCCATCGAAGAAAAAAAAAAAAAATCATAAATCCGTCCAAAAAACGTCTAAAACACACCGTCCGCGGTTAACAAACTATTAATTGACTGATTGTGAAAATTATACGATTTTCATTTCGTTACACAACTATGGTTAGAGTATGCGTTTACTTTTCTGTCTTCCGATAATTATTCTAATGATTATCGAATTAATTATCGATAGTTTTATATTTGTAGATCAAGAAAAAGGTTATCGTCGGTACGCGCAGTGCTTCTTCAACGATTTCCAGCGTCTAATCTAGTCGTTCGATAACCACCGTGTGTTGCCGCGCGTGTGTTTTACTTATATTATAAAATAATATGTTGTCGCGTAAATTTAATTGTTAAAAGTGTCTCTATCGAAACCAAGTAAAAAAAACGAAAAATTACCGATGAACGTCGTCATATACGTGTAATTAATTAGATTATATATACATTTAAATAATCATAATACATTTAATTGTGCCTGTCCCGTGATAGACAAATTAAACATTTCGTATAAAATGTTTCTTTTTTTTTTCCGATAATTTTTTAATGTATTATACGCGTATAGTAAACTATTCAATATATTCGGCTCAGTTTAAATACTTTGCAGAGTTTGACATGCCTGGTCTAGAGCAGGCAACGTTTGAGTCCCCGTCATCGAACGTTTTTGTTCCACATAGAAATAAAAATTGAAAGGTTTTACTGGACGATCCGTGTTTTAACCATAACAGTACAATACGCGTGAATCGATGTAGAAAACCTTTTAACTAGGACACGAAGCCGAATAATAATTGATCAAATATTACATTATATATTATAAAACTTCTGCGATTATAACGGTCACGGTCCTTCGTTGGATTTTATGGGGAAAAAATCGTTTTTTTTTATTTCAATATCAAAACGTATGTCGGATGATCAATATAGTCTGTGAAACGTTTACTATCATATATTATATTTTGACTAATTTTTTTTTTACGACTATATATAATGAAAATTGCGTTCGTAAAATATACTTCACCGCATGAACGGACGTCTTATTATTTCGGTTGTCCATCATACGATATAAGTCAGCGTATAATTTCAGTATATTATATTGTTAATATCGTTTTTTCTTTTTTGTATTTGTGTATACATAAAGCCGTTCACCGGTTTTCATTAACTTTTTTTTTTATTTTGCAAAACGTATTTTTTTTCGTTTAATTTTTACTCGTGCGTCTGAAATTCATACAGCCTCGCTGCACACTCCATATAATATTTATTCGCTTGTGTTCTCACGAAGATTTCTGTCTCTGAAACAGCGATTTTCTATTTTTGACTTCACTTTCAATACGTTTCTATACGTCTACAGCGCATGTAGTCAGAGACTGACAGACACGTGTTTGTATAATATCATCGTCCACCGTAATATATTATTTTTTTTCACGTGGATTCTTTGTAAAAAGAAAGGAACGGTTAAAACAAAGTTTTAACGTTTAATAAATCGAAATATTACATTGTTTAAAAGAGAGGTGAAAAAGAAACTTTTTGGTCGGATCTGCGAAAATATCTAGACTGGACTTTTATGCAATCATTCGTGTGATCAAGAAGAATGACGATGGTATTATAATAATATGTTACCACCAACCGAACGTTGTATTTGAATGATTTTCGGCGATAATAATCGCTGACAATCCGATGTGAACAGGTGATTTTCTCCTCTGGAGAAGACCTCTGCAAAACGTCGCGATCATAACGTGTTCATTATTATTATTATTATTATTATTATTATTATTATTATTATTATTATTATTATTATTATTATTATTATACATTTTTAATGAAATTAAAATCGTTCTTATCGTATAATATCCTATTATAATATACGAACACAATATAATAATAACAATTATATATTACGAAGATAATAATAGAGATGCACTCCCGCGTCGATCTCGCTCGAAATATATTATATTGCGCAATGAGTGATGACGACGTCGGCGTAGGTATACATAATATAATATTTATATTATTATTATTATTATTATTATACGTAACGATTGTTATTTTAATTTATATACGTATACGGTACGTACGCAGACACGGTGTGTTGCAAATCCATTTCACGCGCCGAACTTGGAAACGCGAGCGAGCGCGCATGATTCGATTGTTTCGATCGCGATCAATAATAAAAAATATTTATTATTATTATTATTATTATACTCGTATATACACATTGGGTCATAAACAATTAATTCGATATAGACGTGGTGTGCGTGTGTATAAAATATAATGTAATACTACGCGTATAGGTCGCGCGTGTAGACATTATTATTATCATTATTATTATTATTATTATTATTATTATTATTATTATTATTATTATTATTATTATTACCATTATTATTATCATTATTATTATTACCATTATTATTATATTTATTATTATTATTATTATTATTATTATTATTATTATTATTATTATTATTATTATTATTATTATTATTATTATTATTATTCTTCTAATTATTATTATTATTATTATTATTATTATTATTATTATTATTATTATTATTATTATTATTATTATTAGGTACCGCGATATAACGATATTTTTACTTTGTATGTATTTTCACTTTATTGAGTAACTGCAACAATGACAACGACAGTATATATATATATGTACGTAATAGGATTTCGTGTTCCACGGCTTAAGTCGAAATCGAAAATTTAATATTAACGACGATAATAATATTTCCGCACTCTCAAAATATTATTATAGGATGATGGTTTTTTTTGGAACGGAATCGCTAACACGAACAAATGTACAATCTTTTTGCCGCTTCGAGTCCAACTGATTAATGCGTGTCTATTGGGAAAAATTTCGAAATATGTTTTATAAATAGGTATATGGTTTTAAATATGATTTATGCATAGGTATGACGAGTTTCAAGCAATCAAGTTTGTACGCATCAAGTATTCGTGTTTCGCTCTTGGAATTTATCGGAAATAAAAACATCGCGGCATATAAAATATATTATAACGAAACGTTTTCTGAGTTTTAATACATCGTTTCGACGTTCACACCCCGTTTTCGATTTTAACCGATTTAACTCCTCCTGCGGGTTCCGATATATAACGTAGTTAAAAAACTATATAATCGTTTTATTATTATTTTTTTTTCTAATGATAAAAAGAACTTAAAACGCGTCCGATAACGATTATAAGCGTATTTGTGATTCAAAGCTAAAGGGAGGGGAAAAATGTGCTGAATGCGACGACGTGGCTTTAACAGAAATTGAAAGCGCTACGCACACGTCTCGCGGCGTCTAATAGAACGATATAAATTAGATTGCGGACGAGATGTTTACTATCGCACATATTATATACTGAAGCAGCATCAGCAGTAGTCTTAATCCGTTCTAAACGAAACTTTAGAGAATCCAATTAAAACGAATCCGTTTTCACGCGTCGACCCAATTACGTGTATCGTACGAAATAACGCGTATAACTCAAAAGTCCTCGCACACTAACAAAAAAAAAAAAAATAAAAGCTTAAAGCGCTTTAAACCGATATTTGTTCGTCAATATTATGTGAACCGATTGAGCGCGTAACGATTTTAAATTAATTTTATTACTTCATTTGTTTCGTAAACGTCTGTAAGATTTTCAAAAATTGTAGTACATCATTCGAGTGATTTTTTTATTCTGTTAAAAAGCCCATGTAACGTCCGTGTAAGTCCGGTTTTCTTGTTTTGTTTTTTAATAGCAATAAAAAAAATGGCGTTTATACGTATATATATTTATTTTTTTTTCGTTTTTCGTTCATTCGCGTGTAAACAAAACGAATCGTCCGCGAAAGCAAAAGTGACCGCGTAAAGTGTCGTTTAACGTTTTTTCACTGTTATTATTACGTTCTTTTTATATATATATATATAATTATATATATATATATATAATTATATATCTTTTGTATAAAATACGTGTTTGTGATCCGCATGTGATCAGACACGATTTCTACGGTGTTTTGCAATAAAAATGTAGCGCGACGAAATCGAGACGTATACGAGATATATTTTACGGTTAATACGCTAAATTACTACGGTAAATGTCAACATTTCCTTGGTCATCTGAGTTCTTATATGTTTATTGCACCACGATTGTTTTCTAAGAGAAATTATCCCTTGCGAGCACTGTAAAATCGAAATTTTAGATACGAGTATCTACTGGATACATTATCGATGTATAAAGTCTATTGGAAAAAAATTTCAAAGTATATTTTCGTACGACGATGACATATTTTTTAAATATGTCTCACGTCTCGCGATTGTAAAATCGGCGTTCGTTTTTAATTGAAAAACGTGAGGAATATTATTGTCATCGGAGAGTCCTTCACACGGAGAAGAAACGATTTCATTACGATAAATGCCAATTAGAATTATACTTTGGTCGATTAAAGGCATTTACATTAGGATTTAGTCACTATCTTTTTATCTAAAACAACACGACAATTCGTATAACGCAACAAATAGGTATCGAAAAAGATACACTACACCGTCAAAAGACTGTGTGTGTAGCCCCAAAACGATCGAACAAGACTCGAACGCGTTTGGTTTGGCTCAATCGATTGTCAATCCCCAGTATGTGTGCACACGGATATCAAAACATGTACCAATGGCATTACGGATTTTATACAGTAAGAGTAAATGAGTGTCGACACCATATCATTACGTTCGAACGGATCTGTACGATGTTTACAATGATTTTCCGATATATTCGACCTCTGCAGCGAACGCGGACACATTAATGTTTTATTTAATAGCGCCGGTGTGAGAACTAGATCGTATGTTATTATAAGATCAACGATTATCACCATCAGAACGATAATATTTCACGGTCGCTGCTGATGGATCGACGAACACGATTTATATAATATCGTAAATCGCAATAACCATACGTATTATACACAGCGGATCGTCATGTGCGTTTGTAGCAGCATTTTTTTTTCTTTATGGTCGAGCGTGTCACGCGTGGCGGTGAAATCCGTTAGAAGTCGTGTCACGACGCGGTAAGAACAGCGGACGAAAACGCGAATCAGTCGACGGTGGACTACGGGGAGGAGGAGAAAAAAATTATATTTTACAATCGTTTCAATGCAAACGAGTGTGTCGTTTCCCGAAAGAAAATGCGACGGACGAGGTCACAAATTGTAAACCAACAATTCTTCTTTTTCCTATAATATGAACGTATGTAAATTCAATGTGTAAACGATCATGGCGCGTCCTCGTGCGCGGCAATACAACATTATTTTCGCATTTAAATAAACGGTTTGTCAAATAGTCTTCCTACGTCTCACGGCAAAGTAATAAAGGAATGGGTTTTTAATCAAAAAAGCATCTACAAAATTTTTAAACTTATTTATCACAATATATTTATATTTTCAATTTATTCTACACGCTATAGAAAACAGCGTACAAACAGATGACTAAAACGTAATGAAATTTTAAGACTGCGTGCGTATACTATAAATTCCAATACGTCGAAAAATCGGACAAAACGCGTATAATGTAAAAATGCTGAATCGTTCGTACAATGATTAACTTTTAAGCACATGACTTAACAGAAACGTAGTAATGTAGTCGCAAAAATGTTATACTCAATAATATATTTATATGTATAAAAGAAGTTATTAACGAATAGAAGAGTTAATTGAACGGAAATAAACGTCTCTCTCTTTTTCTATATATATATATATAGTGTTCGGCACGGGGAATTGATGCGTATTGGATTTTTTTACTAGAAATTCGATTTTTTTTTCCAGTTTCTCGTCGTTTTTTTTCCCCCCCCCGTACAGGAAGGCACGTGCACAGCGCGTGTGACACGTACGCGTCCGAACAACAAAGTGGGCAAAACGAATTTTTAACGACAACATTGTACATTATATATTTTTTTTTAATATATATTTTTTAATGTGCATCGTTTATCACACGCTCGCGACAAACAAGTTACATAATTACGACGAAACGACCGCAAAAACGTTTACACGCCCCGTAAACGTATAAATACGAGATAATGTTATCAACGCGTTTATTATTATTATTGTATTTTTCGATGTTTATACTGTTATTACAGGTACGCACGTCACAATAATATATAAACACTGCGTGTATTATTATATAATAGCTACGTAAGTCATATCTGCAAATGATCAGTCGAAAATTAATCCGATCGTCTACGTGTACACGTGGCGTTTATATTATACATTTTGATACACTTACTACTGCACAGTAACGTTGCGCAAATATTGTGTAACCGAGGCATAATAATAATAATAATATGTAATAATATAAGCATCGGTTACCGCGGTTAGTTTTTACGGTTTGGTGTACGGACGGTGAATTGCTGGGCTCTGTGCAACAGCCTGCTGACGAGGCTCAGCTCATATATATATATATGTGTGTGTATTTTTTCTTTGAAACATTATTCTGTCGAGAGAGAAATTCAACAAAACGAAACTTTAAAAAAAAAAAAAAAATGCAAATCTTTCGTCTTTGAAAATTCTATTGAAGTTTGAAACATTGCGGCGTTTCACTGGATTTATTAATATTTTCATTTAGTTTTATTATTATAACGATATTTTAACATTTAAATCAGTAACGTTCGGTTTGAAAACGAATAAAAATTATTGTTTACAATATAATTGATGACCACAATCCGTTTTGTTCAATGGCTCTGTAAACAATAGCCGGACGTGCACTACGCCCGGTATAATATAACACTTTAAAATATTATGTAAAACCGTGTTTCTATTTATGTATAAAAAAAAAAAAACTATCAGTTTCGGTACAAATTATTGACATCGGTCTGATTCGATCCTCCGACAACGGACACGAGTCGTGCTGTATCGAGTGTCCAATATTATGTGACTTTATTGCGTATCGATATTCGTTTGGTGACAGTTATTTTACCACGCGCATTATCTTCGAATCCCTCGTGTACAAACACGAGGGATTCTAAGAAACTATATACACGTGATAATGCATGCGAACCAATCGAATTTTATCGGAAGTCCTTCATAGCGCGCGAAAGTATAATATATCTGAAGATGTTCATTCCGCTCGTTTCTCCAATGTGTATAATACGTAAAACGGTATATTATTTTTTTTTTTTTTTTGTATTCTGAAAAATCGATGGCGAGTCGGTTATTATTATTATTATTAAAACAAAAAAAAAAAGAAGAAAATTAGAATTCAATTCGATTTTCCAGTTGGAATTTGAAAGAAGAATTTCCAATTTCAATTATAATCGTCGGCATTTACACTCGTAAGTAACGGGGAAGAACCGCGCACGATCATCAATCGTCTCGTCGTCGTGGCGTATTGTTCAAAATCGTCTGCGAACGGGCCTGCACGACAACAACAACAATAAGAATATATTGTGTGTTTATTTATTATTTTTTCTTTTTTTTCGTCATATCTCGCCCACTCCGCGTTCTCTCTGTTGTCCCATTGTGTTCGCCTCTTGGCCCGACGACGATATGCCGGTCGTCGTAATATCGTTCAATTTGTCCGCATTTTTTTCCCCCCTTATTCTTCCCAGTCGCTAACATTATAATCTGCCGCGGACCACGCGGTTTCGAAATGACAAGAGAATCATTTTTACTTCGGGGGGGTTTTTTTTTTTCTTTTCTATACACTTACAAACTCGCGTAAGCGCGTCTCCGGGGATAAAAATTACCCTGGAAATTCGTATTTTCTTCGAATTCGGTACCAAACAATGTAATATACCATAGGCGTACGGCCATTAATCGTCTCGGAGGAGAACAAACTTTTTTTTTTATTATTATTATTATTATTATTATTATTACATATTGTTGTTATTACTTTTTCCTTTTTTAACTCGATTGTTTTTATTACGCATTATAATAAGTTCACGAGGAATATTCTTATTCGTCGAAATGTATGCGCGCAAATGTTTTTTTGGACGAATAATACGTCCGGATGTACGCGTCGCAAACGATACACTTGAAATATTTTTATCAGCGGGGTACGATTTAACGATTTTTGCATAGAGAAAAAAGTTTTATTTTTTTTTTCCATTCGATTTCCGACTTTTGATTACAATGATATAATTTCCAGTATTTTCTTTTTATGTTTTGAAATTATTTTCAGAACCAGAGTGGCGAAAATTTATCGATATAAATTCTATAACGTACATTTGTTGCGTATGCAGATATGTCGTGAAAAACCCGCGAATCGCAATTTCCCTTTTCCCTCCATCCCTACCCACCCGCTCATCTAGTCGCGTTTAAATGTTTGAATAAATTTTGCTTATAGTTACGTATTCCTTTTTAACTCTTTTAACATTTTTATGTTTTGCGTGTACTCGAACCGTGAAACTAAACGATTTTCTACGGTTTTATGGGTTTCTCGGACTATCGCGATACGTAATAATATCAAATCGTAAGTATACGTTTCGTCGTTGTCGTCCGATGAAATCTGACTGAATTTACTCGTAACGCGTATCCGGAATATTATGTATAATTCTATAGTTTTAGAACACATAGAATAATAGAAACACATGGAAATTTTCGCCTCCTCGGGAAACGCCAGATCGGATTGTTATTATTCATTTATAGTACTCGTATTTTTATAGATTTAGATATTTATGAATTTCTGTATGGAATGAATGGATATCAAATCGAATGGTAATAAGAGTTCGCAACTTTGTATCAATCTCACGAGAATAGTTTGGATTCCAATAAAAAAATAATACGAAAACCTTATCTTAAATACGTGTTTAAAAAATACGTAAAATGATTATCTGATTTTATAAGTAAAAAAAAAAATTCGTTAACAATCTAAATGCGCAGACAAGTAATTTAAAAATTCATAAAAAAAAATAATAATAATACGAGTTTAAACGAATTTTTTTCCATATTCCTAGAAAACGTGTTATTTTTAATATTAACATTGGAAATATAAAAAAGGAAAAAGCGTCAAAAACGTCAAATACCGCCCGATTAAACTTTATAAGAAGAAAAAACACTACTGGGTAAAGAATTTTTCATTATAAAATGTCGCTCGAAAATAAAATAGCTTGGAAATAGAGAGCATCGAGTGGCAATCGTTCGAAAATCTCATCTATTCCTCGTGATTGTGCCACTGGTTTTCGACTCTAGTTTGGTAAGAGCTACTCAAAATCGCACAGTTTACAATCGATAATTGACGAGTGTTTTTTCATATTTCATTCGTATAGCGCCGAAAAGTGCGGAAGACGAAAAGAAATGTTCCCCCTTATTAGAGAACATGCGAGAATCTCTCGATCGCGTGTGTAAGAGTCAAAGAGAATTATACACGCACATTATTCGGCGTATATTAGTAAAAAAAATTACCGCTTCACTTTCACCCGTACGTTTCCACAGGGTCTATGTATAAAAATCTCCAGCAATACGCGTGTGTACACATTATTATAACGAAAATATTTTTTAAAATTATTTTTTCTTTTTACACCGCGGAGAATATTCCGGCGACCGTGCGAACACCGCTGCTGCGTTAAATTGAATTTTACAAAACTATTCAGTTATTAGTATTCCGTCGCGAAATGTATTCTCACACGACCGAGTTCTTCTTATTGTTTGCTAAATTATAATAAAATAAAAACGAAAATCGTTTAGACAACAATATACGTCGTATATGATGTATACATATAGTGCAATATACGCTCGCGCGGCGTTGCCTAATACTCGTACGTTGGTGGACCGCGACGACGTGAGAAAATTACGCGTAGGTAATATTATATATTATTCGTTTAAAAACGCTTTTATTTTTATACAAAAAAAAAAAATAATAATAAATAAAAATGTATAATTGTTTAGAAATCAAATCGGGAGACATATATATATATATATATATATATATATATAAACGCGTATAGACTAATTTTGAACGCGAAATAGACGTATACACAATACGATGGAAAGTAGTCGATCGATACTTTCTTGCAGGTACGTCGATTTTTCATCGTTTGTAATAATTGAAACGCGTACCGTGTTCGGACATCGACGTAAGAGTGAAAAAAAAAAAAATGATAATAATAATAAAAAAATCTGTTTTTCGTATTAATTGACGTTTTGCTTTGAAAAATACGATTAAAGTACACGGATGTTGCAGAAAAGCCTACTATTAAAACAGAATCGCGTTTAATATAAAATGTTTTAAAAAAACGTTTTTTTTTTTTTACTAAAAAGAAAATACTTATATCTGAATAAGTTTTTTTTTTTTAAATAAGGCGCTATGAAAAAAACGATGATGATTTTCACAATAATTAATCATCGAAAATAACGTCAAAACGTATGGTCAGCGATACGTGTAGGTTAGCTAACCTAACCTATATAATAGTCATATCATTTCGTCTGTCGACGTTCGTTTTCGATATTCAAAATATTATTCGCAGATAATTGCCGAAAATTGAAAATCTCGTCACGCATATTTAATCGTGTAATTTAATTTTCAACGTGTAACGACTAAAACATAAATATATATATCTTATAATTTGTGATTCGTTTTTCTATACTACTTCAAGAAGCACATTCGTAGCTTTTACGTCTTTTTTTTTTTTTTTTGATAAAAATAACAATAATATCTATAATTTTCAATTGTCTGAGAGCGCGTTGTGGTGCGCATAAATTTCAAGTCATATCTGAGTAGTTCTTCAATGCGTTAAAACCCTGGACATAATACTGAGGACAACGGATCGTGACGGTTAAAACATAGAAGAAGAAAAAAAAAAGTGGCTCGTAACCGTAATATAATAAACGTAGTACACAAGACGGTCTTATCCAGACCGTTTGGCGGCGAATATTCCATATGAAACGCAACAGAATTTCTGGACGCAACGTCAGCTCTACATGATATAATTAATATGTTATACAGGAACATTCGTTATTCGCGTTTCACCGCGCACACACACACACACACACACACGCGTAATTCCATACACACTACTCAACAGATCTCAAACCACAATATAATATAATATAATACCTGTAATTCGCGGTGTACGTGTGCGATAGTGGTTAATGAGTGCCGCGCGCGCTGCGAAACGGAGCGGATATCTTCGCTTCCTGATTGCATTATTTTCTCTCGGCGCAGCAATTGAATAACTTTTTCTTCGATCCGCGCGAGTATTATATTATGTGCGTACATAACACGCGCCTCGGTGGTCGGCCGGGATATTGCGAGTAATTTTTCCTCCCGCCATTGTTGCGATACGAACGTACGCGTAGGAAGTCTATATAAGATCTATCGGGTGTTCGGAAACACGACCGTAAAATGGAAAATGGAAAATCGGGTTATATCGATCGGGCGGGGCGCTTGGCGCGTCTTCATATAGGGAATCGGCTGCTATGGGGTTATAAAAACACAATTTCAGCAATCTCATCATGAATGCGAATCGCATTGACGGACGAACGGGGTGACAAGAGAAGATGGGATAAAAAAAATGAATATGTGAGAGCAAGCGTGGGAGTAGTGTGGATCGCGGTTGAAGATGACAGGGCATATAGACTCAGATGGTTCGGTCGTGTTCTGAGAAGAGAAGATTCGGGAAACGGGGAAAAACGGTTATGGAAACGAATTGTTAAAGGAAGAAGGCGGAGAGGAAGACATTTAACATTTTTTAGTTAATTTTATCGTTGACTTTATTCTCTCCCTTGACTTTTGATGTGCGCCGAATGTATTTCTAGTTTAATTCCAAAACGGGGGTTTTTTTTTTTTGTATTTTCTTTAATTTTCGACGTCGAAAACGATCGCGGTGTAATCAAACTTTTCCGATCAAAGTTCTCGACTACTCAATACACAATTTCATATTCCCGATATTATTTTCATTTACTTTTGAAATATTGTTATATATATATAATATATATATTATTTAATAATAATCTCTGTATTATTTTAAAACCTCGTTACACACACACACACACATATATGTATTACAATTTTTTGTTAATTTTATTTACGCGTTTCGGTTGTTCGGCAATTAAACATAAATAGACGCGTCGAATACTAAAGAATAATATTATGGGGAAAAAAAAAAATAAATAAAAATTACCTGTCTAATGCGTGCAATCTAACGCTTGTCTTCCGCGTGAATGTTCCGAGAAACCTTTCGTTTCGATCTGAAAATGAATTTTTGAAAATTTAGTTTCATAAAGTCTAGGTACCCTTAGATCGGTTATAAAACTTTTGTCTATTGTTTATTCTACGTGAAATGCGTAAAACGTATGCGGAAAAAATGTAACTTCTAAAATAAAACACAATCGACACACGATAAAATCTCTCGAAAACGATACACGGAGTATACGATACGCGCTACTAGGATTGATCCGGGTTCGTATGAAACGAGACCGTCTCACGATTCGATTACATTTTATATATTATAACGCCGTAACGATATTTCGAGTACGAAATATAAAACATAGAAATATGACGGGACGGTCAGAAGAAAAAAAAAACGTGACGTTGCGATTTTAATGGTCCGGTACACGCGATCTGATACAGTGCCACGATCGTACGTTATTTTATAGACCATTATAACGGATCTATGATTTTGTTTCGGTTAAACAATATCGGACACTTATGTAATGTATTTTACGAACGCACTTGTGCGAACGATCGCCTCGCACTGGTGTACCGTCCTCGCGCGTTTTATATTCATTTTGAAATTCCCAAACGACTCGTATGTTGTACTGTAAGACTTTCGCCCCAGTCGCACACGTGCAAATTTCACTGTAATAATTATATTACATTGTTACGGGAATAAATCTTGGCGCGATTTGTATGTCGCGGATTGTTTTTTTTTTTTTTTTTTTAATGATATTTCACGCGCTTTTCGTAAAAAAAAAACGAAAAACGAAAGACAATTTCGATTTATTTAAAAAAAAAAAAACACATCACGACTTTCTTGTAAGTAACAGAAAAATCGAAACGCGAATAGTGTGCTGAAGTGTATTTATTTTTATAATGTATACGACGGTTTTGGAATTTAACCTATACGCGTTGCGGGCATAATTTTTAAATGTCAAAAACGTGTACTTACCGGGCGTTTTGATATTAAAAAATCGTTACGTATTACTAGTTGGATAACAACAACAACAAAAATAATAATAATATATGTATATATATATATATGAAAATGTGCATATATCGAAAATACGAATAAAACTCGACCCGTCTTTTCCCGACAGATTTGAGGAGAAAACATACGTTTTATACGCGAAGAAAAGCGAATTTAAATTTAAAAAAAAAAAACGTCAAAAAGTTTATTTATTAAAAGTGTAAAGATGGAAATGTTCCAAAGTATAGTAACAGTGAGAAACTTGCGTTATGGTTTACATGCGAATTCGAGAATCTGTAATTACGTGCAATAATAGTTAATATAAACTATACGAGCAGAACACGAAAGTTACACGCGTTAATATGTACGCTAGAGGAAGGAGAAAGATTTTAAGTCCCACTAAATTATACGACGATTCTATATGTATATTATAATATTCAGTTTATTACAATAAGCTTATATTGTGCGGTATTCAATATTAATTTACCGTACGCGTTTCGAAAGTTTCTGTATTATACGCGTGTACGTACGCGAACGCCAGCTCTTCTGTTAAAACAACAATCGCGCGGACGATGCGTTTGGTACGCGGCTAGCGGTCAGCGAGAGAGTACGTCGTAATTATAACTATTTCGTAGTTTATAAAATACAATTATGCTTGTTATAGCTCGGGCCAGGCTAACTCTTATAACACTAATAACCAACAAAACGTGCGATGTGTGCACTTACAGAAGCCACAAAAAAATATGCAATTAAAAATCAATTCAAATATATATAATATATATAAATTACGGTAAATAATTGTATTTAACGATAAAATTATATTGAAACAATCCCGTCGAGTAGACACGATTTGGTTTTGAAAACAAAAATATTAAAAGACATAGAGTAGTTTAGCTGCTTGACGGGAAACGTTATTTAATAATCGTGTACGTTCACGACGGAAATCGACCACGTTGTGTTCGCAAAGAGAAATTTTGATTTCGTCAAAATTGCCCCCCCCCCCACGAAAAAAAACGTTATTGGAAACACGATTTTTTATTTTTATTTTTCTGAAAATTACTAATTATTATATATAATTGACTACGAACAATGAAATATGTACAAACAAATAGGGTAGTGGGAAAATGAAAAAATTTTCACTAAAAACAAATCTCCTCGAAGAAACACGCATTTATATGTAAAACATAATCACGAGACGTATTTATTTCTGAATATATTTGGCAAACAGAAACGAACAAACAAATGTGCGCGAATTCCACAAGTGTGTACATATTACTATTTCACAATAATAACTATTTTTTTTTTTTTTTTATACGTAAACAGACGTTTTGAGACTCGCCGCGACATTTTAAATTTTCGTTGCAGCGTGTACGGTGGTTTTAATAATATTAACGACACGGTCCATGTGCTACGTGCGAATTAATTGGTCATTAATACACGCGTGGTTATCGACCATATTGTTGTTGATGTTATAACAATACGTTTTATTATTATTATTATTATTATTATTATACGCGTACGAGTTATACGCTCGCAAAGAGAGAGAATGGTGAAATTTCTTGTGTACCAGACTCCTCGTTATAAATATTATAATAATAATAATTATTATTATTATTATTATTATTATTATTATTATTATTATTATATTTTTCATTAAATCGGTGACGGATTCGGCTCGTTTGACGATAATAATAATAATTATTATTATTTCCATTTCGAATAATTAGCACGACGCAGTGTGCGTTGCACATGAAAGTGTTACTAGTAGTTATCGGACGATAGGCGGTAGTGGATATTCAATGTAAATGAAAATGCGAAATGTTTTATTTTTAATCGCGTTTTCCGCAATTGTGTATAACACCTATAATAATTATTCACGAATAACCCTTAATAATATTACAATATAACAATTGTAATTCATTTTATAACAATTTTTATTATTTAGCAATTAGCAAGCGGCATCGCGCGTGGTGTACAATGTTTAAAATAAAAACGATAATATAATAAATAAATAAAAGGACATTCGTAAAAAAAAAAAAAAATAAAAAAATAACGAATTTGTGTACATTATATAAGTGTGAATATAATAATAAGAGTATTATGAAAAATAAAGAAATCTAACGGATTTTTTTATTTGCTACCGGTTTAAAAAAATCTTCATGTGATATTAAGCGAAAAACATAAAATGCAACAAGTTTTTATCGAAACCGGTTGTTATTAAATAAACGAATTTCTCGCAAGGAATTCCTTTCCTTCTCCCACCCCCTATATACGTATTTCTTTATTTTTCATAATAATTTTTGCCTCGATTACATATTCACGTAAACACACGTATACGCGTTTTTTTTTTTTTATATAAGGAAAATATAAATAAACAATAACTATAATTTTATTAGTAAATGTCTGTATAATATGATTGTTATGTATAACAAGAGTGTAAAACAGTATTCAATAACGCAATAGCATCCGAATGAAGAATACCGAAAAAAGAAATTGCTCGTTTACTGTTACATTCTTATACGATATTTGAGAACAAATTTTTTTTTTCCTTAACGTTCGACAAACAAAATATATTTTTTTTTCTTTTAAATTAACATCGTCATTCGATTATTCGAAAAATATTGATAATTCGTATAAAAACGATCGAACGATAACGAAAATATAATTTGAAAACAAAAAAAAAATGTCATTTTATTATCAAACGTCTTGTAACGAACAGAAAACGGCCAATACAGTGTTATTGAAAATGGATATTCTCGCTTGGCGAATGATACTAGACGACTGTATACAAGACGACGGATGAGTAACAAAACTTACGGGGGAAAAAAACGAAACGAGTTTTTGAGAGACAGAGAGAGAGAGAGAGAGAGAAAAGAAAAAGAAACTACTTCTGAACACGATTTGTTTAATCTGGCGTATTAATACGCGCGATTCGAAGTGAAAATTTGAATATTTATGCGCCGCACCGCGGTCCGATCGTAACGAGACCGCGACGGGCGTGTTGTCACCGCTGGTGTGGTGCGGTCTCAAGCGCCGCGTGTTTTCGGGAAGAGAGAAAGAGGGAAAATTCGTGTGTGCTCGCCGCTTATACGAGTGTAGAAATAAATTCGCGTTTTTTGTCCGCCGTCGTATAAACGAAAAAATTCGCTTTCACTTGTGTGTAGCAGATATTTTATTCGTCACTGTATTGACGCGAAGTGTGTAAGCTCCACGCGATTTCGTAATCCACGAATTCAAAAAGAAAAAAAAGAAAAAGAAAACCAAAAAAATCTACACCGTTTTTCTCCTCGTCGCGCTCGACGGCTCGCAACAAACAGCCGTGTCAAACCCGTCGTCTTTGTGATTACTATTATCTTATTATTATGGTTTTTTTTCCCCCGTTTTCTTACACCTCATAACGCACGAAAATAGCACGAGACGTGCGCGCTATGCCGTCGTCGTCGTCGTCGTTTCACACTGCCCGTTCCCCTTGTACGACGACGACTCGGCCGGAATCATTTCGTACGCGCCGCCGCGGCGATTAAAAACGAATTACGACGCAACGTGAAAATCGCTACGGTGTCGCCGTCGGTCGACAAGACGACGTCTAACGGCACCGCGCAACGTGTCACCAGCTCGTTTAAATGATAACGTAACAACATTTATTTTTCGTTCCGTGCGCCACGTTCGTATGTTTACCACACGTTTTACCAAACGTTCGGTTTGGGGGGGGGGTGGTCTCTGATGATCCCCGAGACGGTTATAACTGAAAATACTTATTGTACAAATGAATTAATGTTCGCGCTAGATCAGTGGCGTGCACAGGTTTTTTCTAATACGGAAGGGGGGAAGGATATTTTCGAAAAAAAAAAAAATGAACAATTGCCGTTATAAAAACAGTGGTCGTTTCTATAAATTTTCTTTAATGTTATCTATTAAATTATCACAGGTCGATAATCGTGTTATCATTCATCACGTATATTATCCATAAATGTGGTGACAATATAGAGGTTATTTCGTATCGTGTTCATTATCATTGAATGGTTAATGATTTTTTTTTTATCCGTGGATCCATGGTGGTGAGGGGGATATGACACCCTCGGTCGCCCCGCGAGCGCGCCGCTGGACTAGATTACCGATTATTTCATCGCATCAGCTGTCATTAACGTTGACCGATGAGAATCCTGAAACAGTGGCTATTGCAAGGCGGTGGCGATAGGTGGATCGCCTTCCTCTCCATTGGGATTTGACATTTTTGAATTGAGCGTGTTTCTGACTCAACAGCAAACACTTGTGAGTTGATCCAATTGTTATGCTCCGTTTTCACCCATCCTCTCGTTGAACGTTTAGTCACCAGATAGCGCTACGACACAAACAAGAGGGGGTGGCCAAGCAGGAAAAACATGTATAAATAGCGGTCTGCAACCAACGGACCGCCCAGTGTAGCTCCGGCGGGCAAATGCGAACAACCTAGTTCGCGTTTTTCCGCCGTGGCCATACGCCATGAGTGTAAAACGGCTCGTACCGGCATCATACCTATGTTTTTTTTCTTTCCGGCCAATTTTAAAAATTGAATAACTACCGATTTTCTCAAAACTCCTATTTAATTAAATGAAATACGTTTTTAAAATATTGGAATGTGCCACTGTAACGCGCGAAACAATCGGGATGTCGAGGGGGAAAAAAAAATTAGTTTTTTCTTCTCTATAATCGTTCCTCCGTTGCAGTATTATGAAACGAATTTCCGTATCGTTATAAGCTGTGTTTTGAATGTTTATTAATAAAAATGAAGAAAGACTTACATGCGTAACTTCATACGAGAAAGTCCTGTTCGTATTGACAATAATCACGCGTATAATGATGTTGAACGAAACGTTTACGGAATTTTCACCCAGTGGCATCTACGATTTATAATAACGACAGCACGAATGCGACAAATCGAAATATAATGTGTACGCATGCGACGTTGATAGATTGCGTTTAAATTCGTTCCGCGCGACACGGATCGGCAGTGGTACGTTATAAGACGGGATTTGTTCAGCGCTTTTTCTCCGATAAGTTTTCGGTATTCCACAAAGATCGCCGGCTAACTCGTCTATCCGATTGCTGAAAAACGTCAGCCAAGTGCGGCGTTTTGGCCGGCTCGTATTCGTATCACCGCGGTGATACCGCGCATTAGGACCGGGGACCCGATGATTTATGGTTGTGAAATAAACGCGGCGGACAAGGTGTTTTTGTCCACGCGAAACGTTTGCGCGGTCTTGTGCAATCGTCGTGCGGCATTCAAAATTTTCTTTTCTTTCCGCTTCTGTTTGTGCGCGCGTTCACAAAATTTCATTCGCGGCGTTAATAACCGAAATATAATATAATTCACGCAAACTCATTTGTCATAATATGCGTATAAGATTATTAAAAACAAATTTACGAAATCAAACGGTTTACACACACACACATATATATATATATATATACATTTCGGATAAATGAATCGAAATCGATAATAAAATTGCATTATATTCATCGTCGTTCGTTTGTTTGGTAATTTATTATTTCTTCCCGTTGTTTCTATGCCACACGGGGTTCCGTCGACCAATTCGCGCGCGACGCCAATGCCGGGAGACCGTTCGCATCTGGTACACATACCGGCGCTTGAATACATCAAGAGACATATTTCACGTCCGTTTGTCTGCGGCCCCACGCAGACGTACGCCCTCTCCTCCGTCCGAATTATTTTTTTTTGTCTTCTCGACGATCTGTGTGCGGCCGTATTAATACCACTCGTATTTGCCGGTAGTGATTGACGACGTTTTGTGTGCACGAGAAGGGGAGACGGGCAGATTTATTGTCGATCGTTCGATGTGCGTGTGTGTGTTTTGATATGTTATTATGACGCGCGTAACTCCATAAATCCGCTCGGTTTTGTCGCTCGCGAATAGGAGGAGACCACCGAATTTCATAACAATAAGCTGCTTTCGAATCCGTCCAAGCTGCCGCCGAATCGCCGGCCAAAGGGCCAACGGTTATGTGCGAAATATCCCATTAATCATAACTGTATTGTTATAATTGCGCTCGTCCGCGTTGTTCTCTCGCGCGAGACCGGTGAATTCTCCGATATGCAATTCTGGTGTTTAGGAATTTTTATTTTAAAAAAAAAACTATTATTTTTAATTGGAAAAACTAAAATACGAATATGTAATTATATGATAATAATAATAATTATGATTACTATAGGTTTTTTAACGTTTCCATTCGGCCGCGCGTGTTGCGAAACAATTACGAAAAACAATTCATATTTGTCCCGTACGATTATTCGGTGGTTCCGTGAAACTAGCAAAAGTGACGCGTTCGGATATCTCGTACACTCGAAACTTGTTGGTTTCAACGGAAATGCCGAACGCGTGAAAATGGAAAATTTAATTTTCTTCTCGGTCTCCGTCGTACACACTCGACGTTATTGTACGTCAGAATTGTCATCGATTTCCCGTCGTATACTTTTCTCGTGCTTTTAACGTTTTTTTCCCCTCTCTCTCTCTCTCTCTCTCTCCCGGTCAAAATTTATTCAAAACGGTTTTCACGTGGTCCGTGGCGTTTAATCATAATTTATTTAAATCACGAACCCAACCCGTTCATTAATAAAAACGCTTTCATCTCTCGCATCACAGCGCACATGCGGCTGCAGCATTTTCAACCTTGACTGGTTGAATACGCGCTCCCGGTTATTTATTGCTCTCGTTTATCGCCTTCAGCCGTCCTATAGCGCACAATGAGATATTTAAATCAACGTCGCGTGCGCCGCAACTGGTTCCGTCTCTACACTTTCTTCTCGTTTCGTTTACCGCATATTTTGTCATAATAATACACGTTTATATGCGTGTATTATTATTATTATTAAAAATACCGAAAATAATGGTTATAATATATTTCCTTTTCCTTTCGGACTCGGGTAGATGACTCGAATACATTACGTCCGCTTAGTATGTTACCGGACAACGCGATGGTGCGCGTACACGATGTTATTCAATTGCGTAGAAATAAAAATCTACGTATAATATTATGGTAATTTATTTTTTTGGGAAAAAAGGTAATAAATAACAATGTGAAGTACGAATAGAGAGAATGTAGCAAACGATCTGACCATTCGAATTTAATTATATTCAAACATATTTGAAACAATCACGTTTGTTCGGCGCGGAAAAATAACCGAATCGATTCAGTTACGTGGTAATTTTTTTTTTCTTTGCTCCCAGAAAAAAACCAGAGTTCGGTGACAAAATATGCACACGGTGAACATAGATTTAATATCGTTTTTAAATCCTTAAAATCGTCAATTCTCGGACAAAAATAGTCTCGCGACCGCGACGCAAAGGCAAAAGATGTGTTCACAACCAACGATCGAGGAAATTAGAACGAATAATAACCGCAGCGAGTTATTTTAAATACATAAATGTAAATTCGCGTCCGTATAAAATATTGTACCATGATAATATATTCATACGGGCGGTGAATGTCTTTAGGAAACCGATGCCCTGCCGACATGCTCCAAAAAGTCAATAATATTGAATAATAATAATAATAATAATAATAATAATAACGTGTTATTATAATTATAGGAACACGTTAATGATAGGCGTTATTCTCATAAGAAAATTATTTACGTGCTTAAAACGATACTCTCAGCACACAGAGATTTAGAAATCTAAAAATATACGAGATTTAACGGAGGAGATATACGATTTTTTTCTGGTTATAAAAACAAAATGATCGTCTGTGACGTTCCCGAAACAAAAAACATGCGAGTGTAATCATCTAACAACATCGTTCGATGTATTATTCCAGTATAGGTTATCGATGAGTTCTACTGCCAAGATATTTTTTCCCCTTGGTTAAATAATTGTCGAATTACAAAAAAAAAAGTAAACACCAAATTTTTTCTCTTTAAAAATCCCTTCTCTAAGTAGAGGAGTATTTCTCTTCTGTGTCGAACTATGTGCGTTGTGCGGTTTCTACTGTTCGCACTCACACCGTTTCCCATATCACTCACACATATACTTATCTCGTTTAAATTTGGTGAGAGAAAAACTCATTCCGTTTTCCGAAACGCATAATACGCATAAAAGGTATTTGAAGAAAGTTATAATTTTTATATTATTTCGTTTTCTTTCTATTTTATTATTATTCTTTTTTTTTCATATTCGTATAAAATGCAGTCGTTGTACACGACGGACACGTACGCGGCGCGCAATGAATGTCACGCGTTTATTTTGTTTGTTTTAAATTGATAACTAGTTTTGTGTTTCTATACGGAATTCAGTTTAACGCGCGTTTTCAGACAAATATACGTCTCATTCAAACTCTATGGAAATAACTGAACCATTAGAGTTTATTAAATAATAAATTTGTAAGTTTTAATCGCGAAGTGCACGACACTAGACGGTATATATACCTACTACTCTGTGCACTACGCGTTTAGTCCACCGAAACGATACCATAACGATTTTACACACCAGTATAATCGCTCGTGTACGAAGCAAAATCTTCTGTGTAACTGCTAAAAATATTTGGGTACGTGCACAAATGGGAGATTTTTTATTTCCAAGAACGAGACAGGGAAACGGAGATTTTTACATAACGTAGTTAAATTATTGATAATAACAACGAGCGCGCTAACGGATTGGAACAAACGAAAGTGATGAACGCTCTGCGACATGTGGTTTGAAACCGATCGCCGCAGTTTGATTGCGGGAAAAAATAAATGTTTTTTTTTTTTTTAAATGTGTCTCGGAAAGATTTATTGTTATGGCTAACGACGTTCATTCCCGTGGACAACGGATCATTTGAATATTCAATAATTCGTCGCCGATCAGATATAGTATTCACTGGTTTTGAAACAGTTGTGAATTATTTTATTATTGTATTCAAGACACGACGAGCGTAGTATACGGGCTAATGCGAGATTCGAGAACGTTCGAAAGAGTGAAGAGATCGACGGCGGTGGCGGACAGTGACGGCGGGGTCGCAGTTTCAGCTGTGGTCCAGGGAGCCGTGAACGTCGACGGGGGCGGCTAATTTGAAATTGCGCGAGACGCGAACATTTATGTTTACGCTCTCGTGCCTCGAGTGTTTACCGGACATTTTTCATTAATTTTTTTAATGTAAACGTATACGGTTTTGCTCCCATTCATTTTTTTTGTCGTTTTAGCGTTAAAAACATTTTTAACATTCCTTTTTTTTCTTTTCTTTTTTTTTTTTTTTCGGAAACATTTTCCGAATTTCACACCCCGTACGGGAATCTCGCGGAAACGAGAAAACGATTTTTAAATAATTTACGCGCTCGTTTTCAGCGCACAATCGTTTGAGAATGACGACAATACAATAACAATAACTTAAACAATATATCATATTTTAGTAACAATCACGCGCAAAAGAATCCGTGCACCGCCGAGCACTACACGTTCAACAATAACAACGCGGATATTGTTTAAAAATTATTACGGGGACGGGAACGGAATTCCTCCTCGGCGGCGGCGGCGAGGAGGAGGACCGTTCACGACTTTAATTTAAATGGCGAAAATCAGATAAAAACTCGGCCGGGATTTACGATGACATTATATTATTGTTCGGCCACGGCCGGAGCCATCGCACGCGTCTGCAGGATAATAATAATAATAATAATAATATTATTATTATTATTATTATTACGCGTTATTTCGGAATGAACGCGCGACCGCCCTCTCCGTTATTATCACACAAGAATAAAACGTGTTTCCCTCCTACTCACTCTCTCTCCTCGTTTATAAATATCGGACCCGACGTGGTACACACGTACATACGTGTTATCCGCGACGGCGACGAGATAACGAACAAAATTTAATACGCATATGCGTTGTACGAAAAAAACGGAATGCGAAACGGACGAGTGTTTTTTTCTTTATATACGGCGATTTAACGATTTTATTAATCGCGCGACACGCGTTCGGCGGCAGCCGATCGACCGAAATCGTTATGAAATACCCGAGAGGACACTGTTACCAATTAAAACGCTGTCCGCTCTCGTCGCGTCAAACAAATACACACAATCGATTGATTAGAAAAACGCGCGCGAAAACGGTTTGAAGACGTGTGAAAAAAGAATCGAGTGGACAGTTTGTGCGCATAAAAACGAGCACCTGCCCACGAGTGATGGAAGAAGTCGCGGAGAAATATTTTACAATTTCGTTATCACTATACACGCCCGTACTAATGCGTTTTGTAACCATTTCGTTTTACGAACGTTTACGACGGTATTTCGATTGACTACCTACCCTGGGAATTGTTGTGCCGGCGAGTTTGCCGAGCTATTTATAATGGATCGACAACGGAATAAGTCAGAATGTGCGATCGTAATACAAGTGAACGAGCGAATTCGATTCGTATTGTTTAAGACGTGTACGTTACGACGGCTCATCGCTTTGGCCGTACGTGGGGAGGAGATTTTTTCTAATTTATCGCGCACAGTTCGTAACATTACGCAATATATCATCCGGGTAAATTATTATTTTTTTTTTTTTTTTATCACACGCGATTTATATAAGCGCGAAAACTATCGGCGCAGTAGACCCGCCGCCGTTTACCGCGGTATAAACAATTTCGTATGAAAAGTGAAAGGTCCAACAAACGCGCAGCGTTGCGAGGCGGAAAGTGAAGTTTTACAGTCGGTGGTATTGAATCCGTTTTACGCGTACCGTTGTTGAAAATTCGAAACGACGTATTTACGGCGTGGAAAAAAAAATATTTTTAAAAAATTCTCGTACACGGGTGTATTGCCGACAGGCGCGCGCAATTGATTTCCCCGTTTCTTACGCAAAAACGCGCAGTTAATCTGTTAAACGATTTTTCGATGGTACATTTTAGGATTTCGGTGATTTTAAAAATTTTTTTTTTTTTTTTTTTTGTCGCGTAATCGAATTCATTACGAGCGTGTGTAGATTTTCAGAAGGTTACACGTCCGTCCTGTTATGAGGATAATAATAATAATATTATTGTTATTATTACGATCTGCGGCAGTGCGTGTCGGACCCGAGGCGCGATCGAAATTATAATATACACGTTCACGGTCGGTACTGCGAATAATTATAATGTTATTAGTATTATTTATTTATTATTATTATTATTATCGGGAAGCGATTATTGTTAGTGTTATTGATACTCGTCACAGCGCCGACGATTTATGAAAAAAAAAAAAAGAACGCGTGAAAAGAACGCGGTACGATAAGAGGTCAAGTCCGTCGACTCGGGCGCGCACTGTACTGTTTTTTTTTTAAACATTTTTCAAGTTCATCGGCGCGAAGAAACGAAGAAATCGGCTTCGAAGTTCGAACGTCTCCTCCACACGCCTCCGGTGCGGCCCACGCCTGTTCGACTGCGGCGGCGACGAAAATATTTCTCTGCTCTTCCGTTTCGAATTCGGCCGAAATCGAGCTAATCAAATATGTTCGAACGCGTCACCGGATTTAATTCTGCATTAACGTAATTCTACAGCCAGTTTTTGATTGTCCGGCGGTACGGGTTTTTTTCCGCTTGCGTTCGTCTCGTTCGGCACCGGAAACTCGAAAACCGAACTAATCGGTCAGAGGCAGGGGGACAATTCGTCGAGTTGTTCCGCGAGGAGGAACGCCGGCGCGCGTGTGCTGTTCGTCTCGTCCCCGATTATTTCGTTATTTTTTTCCAATAACTTTGACGAACAACTCGAAAGCGGCCACTGACCGTTTTTGGTTCGAAACGTTCCCACGGTATGGTTTTTCTTCCGAGAGTACGTTGTGCGTTCGACATTGGGTCGTGCACGACGTGTCGTGTAATGGCGAGTCGAGTCCAACGGCGCATCGTCATCATTTTCGTGCGACCACAATGCGGACCGTGTATCCACGTCTCGAGTGCGTTTTCTCGGCAATTCCATGGAGGATCACCGCAGTTTGTTCGATTTCTTGGCGTTTTTTTTATTTTGTTGTCTTTTGCGACTCTCGGGTACACGAACGGAGTAGTTCGCCTCGGGAATATTCGTCTCGTTCGTTTCGTGAGGATTCGTCATCGCGTTTTTTCTTTCGTCGATCACTAGTTGTATTATTATTATTATTATTACACTCCTCGCGCAATATTCCGAAATGGAAAGTGCACACGCGGACCGGTTAGGTCTCATCGCGGGTTATCGACATTGACATTGCTGCCCGGGTGAGAGTATTATTATTATTATACGCCCGCCGATATACGACGGACACGCGAACGAGGTGGCACCTATTTGTTATTGTGAAACGCGTTCGACGCGATTCGAAACGCAATGAAATAAATAAATAAAACTTTTTTCTCTTCAATTCCGTTTTATACGAACGAAGCGAGTGAAACGCATATAATATATATATATATACATATCGCATTCGTTTGCTACGTGTCGAAGCCGTGGCACCGTCGTGAAGAAAAATTGTATTTGAAAAATCCGCTTGGTACGCTTTATTCGAGAGACACGGGGGGTTTTATTTTCTTTCAATTTTCTACGAAGGGCTAATCGATTGGAAAATTCGTTAACACGTTTTTCTTTTCCAGCAATTGACACGACATCGTAATAACGCGCGGCGCGTTGTGTTCATTCGTTCTGTCCCGTGTACCGCCTAAATATAGAATATTATTGTAGTGGCTCATCGACGGGAAGCAATTTTTTTTTTTTTTATATATATATATATAAATATAATTTAACGCGGTTCGCCTGTTGTTTTTTTTTTTTCGATAATCGTCGTGTTTCCTCTTTGTTTTTTGTTTTTTTTTGTTTTCATCGATCGTCATCGCGTGTAACGATCTCGATTATTTTTTCATTCTCCGGTTTTTTCCCCCCGTATACGTAAAACGAAAGTAAAAAAAAAAAAAAAAAAAACGGTTTTCATTATTTCACGAAAACTCGTAGTTTCCTATTCGCCTCGCGGTACGTCCTGTACCGCGTTCGTTTTCGGGACATTGCACGCGCATGTGCAGATTGCGTGCAAAGGTTTTCCTCGTTCCGCGTGTGTCCGCGGCGAGGACAAGATTGTTGTGCGTTTGCCGTCGTTTCGACACGCAATCGACGACCACCCGGAGAGAACGGTAATTCTCGTCTCTCCGTTTGTTTGAATTTTAAACACGATTTATTTGCCGCGGTGTCATCGAGGTAAAAAACGCGTCCGTTTTACTGTTCGAACTGGTGTTAAAAAAAAAAAAAAAAAAATAAATAACCAAATTAATTCGATACGGATTTTTCTAACCGCGCGACCTCAGGCGCATTTTGAATACGCGAAACGATTGAAACGCGCGGAAAAGACGGTAATCGGCCGTCGGACGACGGAGCAATACGATTAACGACGAGTCGAAATATGTTGTAACAGCGATGACGAACTGCGGCGTAAAATCGTTCGAGGAAAATTAGAACGTATAAATTCGATTGCGAAATCACTAAAACGCCAACTCCGCCGCAGCGGACGTGTATATACATATTAATATTGTATAAAACAATCGGTACGGCGACAGCAGTTATACAGTATACTCGCATATAATATATTATATTTTATGAATGGAATACAAAATCGCTCGCAGTGTTATATATACGTATATGTATATATGTTGGCGTTAACCAACGCTGTTTTTTATAATATGCCGAAACGATATTTAAATACGTCATTTTTCTTTTTCTCGAAATAAAACGATTTTAATTATACGTAGTATTATATATATATATATATATATTTTATTTCGAAAACTTTGTACGCACACACAACAACACTGTGGACGCGCGCGGTCTCTCCGTTCACGTTTCGACCGTCCTTAAAACATTCGTGCACGTAAATATCATCACGGGCGTGTCTAGGAACACATTTTGCGCGTCTGCAGGCCGAAATGTCATTTTGTCATATCCTCCGATCCGCGTACGAACGAGAAATGTAACATTTTAACCGTTTAGAAAAAAAAGCGTTTTTGTGCTTGGAGCGTTTTTCCACCCTCCTCCCCGCTCATTTTCTTCGGTTTATACAGATGAGTATAACTGTACGTTTTACAGACACAAATCACCAAATGCCTATTGGTTTCAAGCGCACTCTGTATATTTTTATAGTAACGCGGCGAAAATTTATTGTTTTTTTTTTTTTTTTTCGTTTAACGCGCCATAAATTTATTATTTGGGAATTCGATTTCTCGGCCATTTCCACATCCGTAAACACGTCATCCACGATTACGAGTAAAAACGATGATACCTACACGTAGGAAAACGCTTACGTATCGTACAAACGGCTATTACGCGTGTTTTGGTATGCCGGTGTCAAGGCCTTGGATACCGCGATCCGGCTGTGTTCCTAATGAATAACGATTTCGGCCGCGGGAGGACAGGGAAAAACAAAAAAATTTATCGACGACCGTCCAAAACACACTATACGTATGTATTTTATACACGCGAGATCGAAAGTTATAAATCCTATTCTCTATCGTCTCTCTCTCTCTTTTTCTCTCTCACGCGATAACTTTTTATTACACCGCTCGTGTATATTATTATTATTTTTTTTTCTTATAGGAGAGATTAACGATTTAATAGCGTTTTAGCTCGTGTATATGCCTCCAGGGTGTATACACGAATCTCTTGTACGAGATGAACGCACACGAGTGTGCATCGTCCGTCGTCGTTTTCATTCGACCGTTGTGTGTATTATAACATAATACGAATTCCGAGCGAAAGTCAATATTCTATACGTCGTCTACTATATAATATAGGCATATTATTATTATTATTATTATTATTATTATTATTATGTCGATTTGCGTTTGTACATGTGTATGAATCGTAATACTCGCGCGCATATCATACGATCGAATGAAAATGGATTCTTTTTTGTTTTCTAAATCCTCGACAATGATATTGAAACAATACGCTCGTTTTTATACGCGCGGGACGTATATTGCATATATGTGTGTGTGTGTACACGAATCGAGCATATTTTATTCGATAATGCTATGTTCTCTTAACTATTATTATTATTTTTTTTTTTATACGTTTACTTTCTTTTTTTCTTCTTCGCTCAGCTCGTTTTACGCACGTTGTTTTCATTATTATCATCTCGCCGGCGTGCAATCATCTCTGTAACAATTTGACTCGTACACGCGCTGTTCGTATATATATATATATATATATATATATATGTTTTCTTTTTAAAAATATATATTTCAAAGGACGCACACACTCACGAGTCCATGCAAGAAATTAACTCTCAAATAATAGATCGAGAAAAAAAAGAGTGTATATTTAATGTTAAAACGGGAAGAAATATATCGACTTGTAAATATGAGTTAAAAATAAGAATAATTATCGTCATCGATTTTTATACGCGTTGCCAACTCGCGACCATATTAAAAATGTATTAAACGATCGATATAATATTGAATTTAATCGATTCTATTAATCAATCTATAAACGAATTAACTATATAAGTAATAGCAGTAAGAAAAAACAAATACGATTTAAAATAGCTTTTTAATACGACTTTAACGGTTTTAATTTCTATAAATCAGTAGAAATTTCAGTGCTCGAACCGCGTTATTATTTGAATTCCGAAAATGATTGCGGTAACCGTAAATTTCGAAATAATATCAAAGCCCAGTTTCGTTTTTCTATCCATATATACCATGTCTATCATCGAAAATTATAAAACACGAATTCCTTTTTAACAATTCAACGTCGTGTACGTTTAATTGCTACGTTATATTATACTTAATATCATAAACGTTATTCGGTATTGTATTTACACATTACTTAATAAAATGATAAATTAGAATTTATTATTATATTGTAATATTTTGTTTAACGAACACGTAATATAACGAAGTATGACATTATATCAAATAAATATTAGTATAGCCGATAAATTTTAAGCGAACTGTTTTCCACAGCGTTGTATCAAACGAGAACATTTTATCGAGAATTTCTGAAAAAAAAAAATCGTTCGAACGAAATACCACCACATTATGAAATAATCTCGTCGGAATACGAATTGAGCAATTTACGTTTTTTTCTTTTTACAATGGAAAAACGGATTTATCGATTTCGGTTATAGTAAAAATTTCAATGTCGTTTAACGTTTGGAATACGAATGCACTGCAAATAGGTATCTAACGACTATTATGATTTCTAATGACCAATCTAATCATATACTCGGACATTTGTAAGATCGTAATGACAATACTGTACGCGCGCGATTTAGATTTTACAAAATAACAAGTCTCAACCATGATACAGATGCTGGTAAGACGGTAGAATGAATATAACGTATAGATTATTATTATTATTATTATTATTATTATTATTATTATTATTATTATTATTATTATTAAACGGGTAATGTTAATAAACGTTTATAGTGACCCTCTCCCCCCCCCCTAAAGTATTTCCAGAGTATTTTCGAATAGACTTTTTTCATCTAACTGACGAGAATATACTTTATTTTTTGTAAATACATTATCATGTTTTTTTTTTGTACAAGGCAAACACAATATATACATTTACTAAATAGGAATTATTAGTCGCACGTAAAAATGACGATCTTGTAATGGGGAAGGAGGAGGAGAGCAATCGGAGATCGCTGACACACAGCGCGTTGTAAAGACGAAGGTATAATATTATTATTTCATCCTTTTTTCTCTTTATAATTATAAATCGAACACAATCGTATCCGTATTATTATTATTATTATTAATTGTGTAATGTTATATCTTAAACAATGAGAGTTGGCGGTCGTCGTAATCGAATTCTGTATACAATTTATTTTATATACGTACATAAGATTTATGGGAAACGACGAATCGTCTGCGTCGTCGTCGTCGTATTATTATTATTATTATTATTATTATTATTATTATTATTATCATCATTATTATTATATATATAAATATAATACGAAAAATTATTATTATTAACTACGAACCCGCCAGCGAGTGTATTGGTATTCGACATTCAAATGGAATCGAACAACACGTATATAATATTATTTGTGCGCTGCAGCAGTGATAGGTTTGTTTAACGGATCTGGACACGCGTTGACTGCAGATTTGCGAAATTGAAATGTATAATTCAAGATTTTACGTTGATTTTACAATCGAACCCGAAATGCGAATTGGACGATATTTGTATAATATTCTATAGACACGCCGTGTGTGACGACCGGCAAAGATGGGCGAGTTTTTTTTTTATTTTTCGTTAGGTCGATACGCGCGTACATGGTTTAAGTTAAATGTTATATATGCGTGTTTTTTTTAACTCCAAAAGTTAAAAATAATCTTAAAAAAAAGTTATATAAATACTGAAATCGACAATAAGGATAGCACAAAAAATAGAATGTGAAATTTTCCAGGGTTTAATAATAATTAATTATTTATTAATTTCACGTATATGTAAGTTTTGATTTTACCACTTGTATCTGCAAAATATATGTAAATAATATCAAAATGTGTATAAGTATCAATTTTATAACATCCAATATTTCGACGCTGCCTGTGTTATATGATTAGGTATAACTAAATGGACTTCATATTTTATATACAATTTTGTTTTTTCGAAAATTATTTCGGTACGTTAAAACAATATAATTGTATAAGTTAAAAGTTAATTTGAAAATAAAATTAGTAAGATCTATGTAAAGCAATTGAAATAAACTATATATTTTTTTTTACTTAAATTTAAAATATTAAAATTATTGATTATATTAAATCGAAATTCATAAAACGTGCAGACAAATGAAATATGCAATAAAATATTAAAAAAAAAAAAAAAAATAGGAATATAAAAGTCAAAAAGAGCTCAAAATAAAATTTCATATCGCAGTTTCGTCATAAAACGTATTTGTTTTTTATTTGAATATTATTATGCCATTTCCTACGTAAAAACAAATATGCTGTAAGTCCTCTGTCCTACTTATTATATTATAAAAGATGACAGACACATTTTTCACGAATTTTTTCACTAGGTATATATACACACACGGATTGTAAATATAAACGTTTTTCTAAATTCGTCTAATTTTACAACAATAATAAAAATAATAAACTACATAAACTACATAATACTATTGGTTTTATTAGAAATACCTTTTTAAATTCCAAAAATATTGTTAAAAAAAAACAATAATTAATATAAAAAAAAAACATTTTATTTTGAAAATAATTCCTATCTTCGAGGCGAGTGTGTATATATAATTGTTGTAATATATGCGCGATCAATATTTATTATAAACCGTACACGGATTGAATGCGAATACGCATAAACATATTTCTGTCCGGTATTACCGGACACGAGGAAGGAATTGTAGAGATATTAAATTTAATTATTTAAAATTATAAGAAGTGTTAGAACAACATAAACATAAATTGCGAGAAGTGTATATAATAATACATATAACGTTTAAGCACTATAGTAGACGTTAAAAAAAATATCACAGTATGCGTGTATTATACATGTAATGTGTACACCGTGATTTTATATACACGAGACGATAATTTAAATTGCCATTTCGGTACGTAAATAAATTTTCTTTTTTAATTTGTTAAAACGAAAAGTCAAAACATATAAAATACATATATATATATATTTTTTTTTAAATCAGTTTAAAAAAAAAAATCACTGTGACGACGTTTCATTCGAAATAGAAATAATAATAATAATAATAATAATAATAATATATATATATACATATACACATTTTAATCCAAGTCTATATATAATAGTATAATCTCTTGTGAATTTATTGACAAGTGTATACATAGTGGAAAATAATAAGTTCCCATAATATAATAATAATTATAATAGTTTTTGTTTTATACCTTGAAATATATGTACATATAATTTATAGTAGAAAAAAAATTGGAATATTTAATTAAAATTCGTCTGAAATTATACGTATATATAATATTCATAGACGATCGATAATATATTATATTCATTTCGTATTTCCTACGCGATACGTAACTGCAAGTTATAATATTATTATTTCGCGACGAATAAAAACAAAAAAAAAAAAACACACATTAAATATAATTAAGTGTGTGAAACTACTTCCCAAGAAATTTTTTAATAATAATATATTAATTTATACGTGTATACGAATGACATCAGAGAAATGAGAGAAAGAAAAAAATAACACACACACACACACAGTTATTTTATAATATATAATTGAATAACCAATAATAATAATAATAAAAAACGAATTACGTTTTTCCATCGAAATTGAATTAAATAAAAATAAATCCGCAACGTTATACCATTTTGAAATTGATTATTATTATTATTATTATTATTATTATTATTATTATTTATTTGTATTCGACGATGACGATAATTATGGAAATCGCACGTTTTCCGACGTATTCATTTTGTAATTATCGCGCGTTAAAGTCTCTCGAAACGTAATAATAAATTATACAAAATATCGTCGTCTTAACTCAATCGCCGGTAGTGTACAAATTCTTTTATTTTTATTTATTTTTTTCGACGCGATTGTGTATATAAACACAGATGAATGCAAATTTATCATTTAATAAAAATTCGCGGTTTTCGCAAATTATTTGTGGTCGTCTGACGGCGGAAAAAACGATCGTAGCCCGCGGGAAAACTAGTTACAACGAGATCTATATATATATATAATATTTATATTTAATTCATAACGTATTATAATATTACCGTGGTGATATATATTTATGAATAACGTGTAAAAACGCGGTACTCACCTGATCTTGTGTTTCGGACGTTAAACGACGAGCGGCGAGGAAGATGATGACGGCGTGTTTCGACGGTTTGGACGAACGGGGAAATTAAAAAAAAAATTTTTTTTTAAAACGTTTCGCGATAGAATACCGCCGCGATACGATCGTCTGTGACGGACGTCCGTACGGGTGTGCGAGCGTTTTTCGTGTGTGTGCGTTGGCGCGGTAATGTCTAAATGGCGACTGCCGCCGCGGCTGTGCACATCATGAGAAACTGTACAAGACTCGTTCCTTCGCCGTCGCCCCGCGCCGTGACGGTTCGGTTTCGTCGGGCGAACGCGTACGGCGCGCGTGTAATAAATCCGTTCTCGCCGATGCCGCCGCCGCCGCCGTCCTTACGGCCGCGACGACACGCGGTAAAGAAACAATTTTTTTATTTTGTGTATTTTGAGTAGAGCCAGCACGTAATTCGCTCGTACGCGTGTACCCCTCACCGCCCATAAAAAAAAAAAAAAATATACTTTTTCCTTTTTTCCTTTTCGACTCTTACAAAAATTGTTTTCTTTTTATTTTTTTTCGCCGATCAAACACGAAACGTCCGAGATTAATTTTATTCTTTTCCCGACCGGTAGTCAACTGTAACTAAGACTGTGCGGCTCTAAATTCGGTACTACTCTACCAATGCTGTCTTCGCGAAATTTTGGGAAAATAACTTATCACAACCTTCCACTTGCTCTACACAGAATTCAAAGTCCGTCGGATCACACGCGGCCGTTCAGCATCAGTTCTTGTGGTAGTATCAAAAGTGGTCACGGTCATAATTTTACGATAAACGACGAACGCGGTAAGGTTTGCTTGAAAGCCGGTAAAAGTGCGACAGACACCTTTGATATGTAACGATTGGCTTATAGCGAATCTGTCATGTCTCGTACCAAAGCGCTGAGTGGGCCTCCGAAAATTCGCCGCGATCAAGACAATTGCGTTTTCGAAAATGGAAAATCAAGAAAACGTCGGTCGTTTTTTTGACTCCAAAGATATCGTCCGCGAAGAATTTGTTCCTCGACGTGTACTACTGTGCGTGATTTATTGTGCCAACGAGTGTTGGATCGTCTTTGCGAAAAAATTGCGCGCGTCAGACCCGAGTTATGGAGAGATCGGTCACTGTTCCTCTTGCACGATAACGCACCAGCGCGTACCGCGACGATTAATATTCAATTTTTCGCGAGAAAATGATTCCTACGCTCAGCCGCCACTCACCGTACTCGCCTGATTCGAGCCCCGACTGCTTTACTTTCTGTTCCCCAAATTAATGATGCACGCGAAAGGAAACCGATTCGCGCGGATAGACGAGATAGAATAAGCCGTGACAACGAATTCAAACGAGGCACTTTCGAGAGGCATTTAAAGGTTGAAAGGTAATGCCAACATGTGTATTAGTTCCAATGACGACTATTTTGAATGAAAAAAACTTGTTGAATAATTTTTTTGTAATTTTTTGGTGCGTCTTAAAACACACGAGACGCACTGTTGTGTGCAATACGGCGAGTAATGCCGGAATTACACGCGCGCGTTTTGCTACTGGCGCCACTGCGTATAATATATTTTTAATGCCGGTAACCGTTGTTACTTGAAATTCTCGCCATTCCATTACTCGACTACGCGTTCGCGTTGTTGTGCCCACGCTGTTGCAGCTCCGAGTTTCGATTCAATCGATATTTTACAAATTAATCGAAATGTCCGGTCGATATAAGGAAAATTACATTTTCGTCGTCCGTGCACGGAGAAAACGGTTTCGAAATCGTTAATCGAATATTTTAGAAAAAGGCGCTTTTTCAAACGCGGCGAATTAAACAGTAGACGATACAAAATGGATTACAATACAATACTGAAATTAAATTCGGTGGTACCGGCGCGATGAAAGTTGAAATTATCCGACTTTAGTTTATTTTTTATAATTTCATTCATTTCACGCACACGTGCAGACCCAGTGTTGTATGCGAGAGATCCGCTCTCAAGGGCGCCCGTCCCCTCCGCCGACATTCCCCTGATGTATAATTTTAGTTGATATTATTTTCTTTTATTCGAATTCGGCATACGTTTCGAAATTAATTTTGTTTTATAAAGCAACGCGCTCGAACGAGTACGCAACTTGATTCGAGTACGCGGTACAATCGTCGTTTGAATGTAAAAACGATTGTTCGAAACGTATTCCACAAAAAATTATTATCTCTTAAAGAGTTCGCGCGAAAAATTATATACGTATTTTAATATCCTGAAATTTATATGCAAATGACAATCAAGACAAAATCCGGTAGAAATAACTGTTTTTTATTAACAACCAACAATGTTATAAACGACGTTACAATAAAATGTCGATAATATAATTAAATGTTAATTGTAGGCGCGCATAAATATAATGTATGTTTTTATCAAGACTCGAAATCAAAATTATCCGGTAAGACAATTGAACAAAACGCATTATACATTTAAAAACTTATAATAAAATTGCCATTATATTCAACTCATACGTAACGATTGACTTACGAATATGGATAACTTTTTATTTATTTATTTCTTTTAATTAAAAATACATATCTTTTTAATTTCATTTTTTTTTTTTTAGGGGCATACAAATCTGTACCCCAGAGATAAAGGACACCATGTCCATTTTTGATGAAATTCAGTTGGCTTCATGTCCTTGTTGTACATTTTATGCTCTATATTAAAGCATAGGGAATTACGTATAGTTATCAAAAGCAAGGGAAATAAGGCGATGGAAAATCATCGAATCACGTCCATTTTCTTTAGAGCGTAAAATGTACAACAAGGACATGAAGCTAACTTAATTTTATCAAAAAATAGACATGGTGTCCTTTACCTCCGGGGTACAGAATTATAATCACATTAAAATTTGAACCATTCTTTCACGTTATTCGTGCACCAGTCTTTAGGACTCTGTGGCGCGTCTGAAAATATTATAGATTTAATATTATTATATGTTTTATAAATGAAAATATTTGATTGTAATATCGCATTTAATTATGCAATATCAATTGTCAATCCAATTATAATAATAAGTACAATATATTTTACCTATAAATGTGACCATATTCGCTATATGCAAGTAGTAAACGTGCACAAATGCTAAAACGTATTAATCGTGTTAGAATTTCTAACTTAGAAAATGATTAGATTATTAGATAATGTTATACTAGCGAAATATCATGAACGTTAATAATAAATATGTATGTTTCTGCGACGTTTATATGGCAAATTTTTAATTTGTATATCATTAAAATATAATAAATACTATTTTAGTTTATGATCGGCAATCCATATAATAATTAAATCTTTCGTGGATAATAAATTCTTGAGAATTTTATTCACTTATTTACGTTTATCATCTCATTATTAAACGTTAACTCACTCTGTTCTGTTATTACGTCTAAAGTCGTAAAAAATATAATATATTTTGTGATAAATTTCCAACGATTCCTGACGCGAATCCGTCCAAGAATTAAATATTTTGTAATTTTCATTAGGTAGTATTTTCGTAGTAACATATAAAATATCAAACTTTTAAAATATTATATTATTTTTCAATTTCACTCGATTTTAATATAAGGTATACTGAAAAACTTCTATTTTTAATGATAAAATATGAAATATCGATTTTTTTTTAAAAATAAAAATATAATATTTAATATAATTTCATCAATGTGTTTCGAATGGTTTTTGGATAATAGAGTTATTTATTAGTACCTATTTCAATTAATTATCTACTTTCGTTCCGTCATGTAAATTTAACTTACCATCTTCCGGTGTTTTCAGTGAGTCTATAAAATATAATAATATATTAAGATGAAGTTCTAATTAATCCTATTATGAACACGTTTAAAAGTCAAATATTTTGTTAATTCCATAATAATATATAAATGTGAGAATTTTATCAAACACGTCTACAAAATATATTATTATATTATTTACGCAACACAATTGTTATATAAAATATAATATTTAAAAGTGATATACTTCTTATTTTTAGGATGAAACAATGACACCAATAAAAACATTATAATAATTCGGAAATGAAAATTAACAAAACAGCAAATTGCTTTGCAAATCATAAACATGTAGGTATTTTTATTATCTATTTATGTACGTCTATTCCATTATCTTAATTTTAACTTACCGTCTTCCAGTAATGCCAATACAGCTATAAAAATACATAATATGTTACCGACATGAAGTACTAATAATTAGCAATGAGAGTCTGTCATTAAGACGTTGAATATTTTGATACTTTTCTAATGTGTAATAGTAGAATATTTTTAAAAATTAACTAAAAAACATATTATTCTTATGGTTTTTTTTTTTTTGACAAAACTGCAATATAAATTTTTTTTAAAAATTATGTCGTTATTAATTTTAAAATTTAAAATAACGACACAAATAAAAACATTGTTATCATTTAAAAACGATAATCGATGACATAGAATGTTTTATAAATAATATGTTTTTTTTATTATATTATATTAATTTTATGATATTTATTCACATTCATTTCTTCATTAAGAACGTAACTTACAATTTTTAGTATGACCGTCTTCAACTATAAAAAAATTGTAATATATTACAAAGATGAAATACTAATAGTTCGAAACACGAATCCGTCAGAGAGTTACAATAATAGTTATTAAACATTTTAAACATTATAGTGAAAATTATATTGTTTATATGAGAAAATTGTAATATAAAATATGTTGGAAAATGATAAAATTATAATTTTTAAGATCAAATATGAAATAACAAGACTAATACAATTATTATTATCATTTAAAAATGATAAACTGTAAATGAAATATCCTATAAATAATAAATATTTACGTATTTTTATTATTTGATTTACGTCCATTTCATTATTTTAAATTTAACTTACCATTTTCTACGATTTCATATATAGCTATAAAAATATATAATTTAAACAGATATAAGTAATGAAAATGTACAATGCGAATCCGTTCATAAATTATATATTTATTGTAATATTAATGATATATAACCCGAGTATATTTGTAAGTAATACTATAAAATGTATTATTGAATTCTTTATTTAATTAAATTGTGATATAAAATATGTTGAAAAATTATAACTATATTATTATTAAGGTCAAATAAGAAAACAAATAAATATATTATTATTATTATTTAAAATTGACATTTGATAAAATATAACGGTTTATAGATAATACATTTCAACATTTATTTATTATTTATTTACGTCCATTTTATCATTTAAAACTTAACTTACAATTTTCTGTAAAATTTTCTTCGACTATAAAAAATTATAATAAGTTATCTAAATTAAATACCTAATAATTTGTACTGTGTCTATGTTCATAAGTTAAATACTCGTATTTGGTGATTTTCAAAACTAGTGTTATTATTATTTAGAATCAGAAATTTTCAACGTTTTACTACAAAATATATTATTATTATATTGTTTATTCGACAAAACTATAATTCATGCTGAACAATGATAAAATTGTAATTCTTAAGATCAAATTTCAAATATCGAGACAAACATTTTATTATTTAAATAGCGAGAATCGGTAAAATGAAATGTTTGAAAAATAATAAAAATTTACGTTTTTCAATTGTTTATTTACGTTTATATCATCATTTAACACTTAACTTACAATTTTTCGTAGAACTTCCTTGCTCTATAAAAAATTATAAAATATACATATGTCCATATATTAAACATTTTATAATTATAATCATAATATTACAGCAAAAGATTTAAACATTATATTAAATAATATATTGTAATAGTTTTTCATTTGACAAAATTGTGTATATAAATTATGAAATATGCTGAAAAACGATAACATTATTATTTTGATGATCAAATGTGACATAACGAAGCAAATAAATATAATATTATTGTTTGAAAACGACAATTGATAAAATAGAATGTTTATTTCAAATAATAAAAATGTATGTATACGCATTTTTATATTGTATATTTATGTCCATTTCATCGTTTAAAAATTAAATTACCATCGTCCGACGTTACTACAGCTATAAAAAAAATATATACAATGTTATCAAAATGAAGTACAAATTATTTTTATTGCGTATCCGACCAAAAATTAAAAAAATTTGTAATTTTTATAATATAATATGAGAATTTTTTTAAACATTGTTACAAAATATATTATAACTATATTGTTAATTTAACAATAAAGGTATGCTATATTGTAATATGCTTATTATTGATAAAAAGATTTAATGTTAGATTATGATGCAAATAAAAAAAATATTATTTTTACAGACGATGGTCGATAAAGAAGAATTGTTTGTAAATAACAAACATATGCGTTTTATTATTATTTATTTATACTTAATTTACACATTTCCGATATTGTGGTTACAGCTATAAAAAAAAAAAAAAAATTGAAATTTCACTAAAATGAAGCACTAATTATTTGTAAAGCGATTTCATCCGAAACTTAAATATTTTTAGTTCCCATTATAATATATAACATTAGAATTTATTGAATATTATACGACAAAATATATTATTATATACGTATTGTTTGTTTTACAAATATTTAATACTTAATATGGTGATAATTGATAAATTTATTATTTTTATGATTAAAAGTGACGAAACAAAACAAAAAAAACATTATTATCATTTAAAAACAACAACCGATATACAATAATGATTTATAAATAAAAAAAAGCTTGTGTGCAATTAAATTACTTAATTATGTACTTTGCATATTTATAAATTTAAATTGTTGTCCACAGTATCAAAAGTATTAACACATATTATATAATATTGAGGTGCTATAATTAATAATTTAGAATGCAATTTCATATACTCGTACCGGTATATTATTTTGAGAAATAAATACATTTTGTAAAACGCGTAGTCATAAATCGTGGACATAAATTTGTTTTATATTTATTTATATAAGAAACAAAGTACTCCAATAATCGTTATAATTTAAAATTAATACAATAAAATAAAAACAATATAAAATATATAATATTTACTCAATTTTAAAAGGATTAGTTAAATTTAATATAGTAAATTTTTTTCTATTTACTCATTTCTTTTAAGGCGAATACATAATAATTTATTCCTTGAGCTAAAAAACGCATAATAACAAAAACAACAATGCTAATTATAAATATAATAATACATATAATGCGTCTGTACTTTAGAGTGTAGTCAAAGACATGGTCATTCAAATAATTAGATATTTGGAAGATAATAATATGATATAACGGTACTTCTCGAAATCATTTGAATAAAATATGATATCGAGAACATGAACGTGTTACTAAAATTAAACTTCAAAAAACCTACTTACATATATTTTCTTTGAAAGTGCTGTTCAATGCCACTATGTTAACCAAAAAAATATTATTTCCATTGTACTACTAGGTCACGAATTTTTGCTTGTAAATAATTTAGTACATTATTAATTGAATGGAAAGTGTTAAAATGTATTTTAATTTGCAGCAAAATAAATATGTTTATTTTTTCCTAAAAAACCCTATAATTACTCAATAGTTCAAGATTGTTTCGATTTACTTGGAAAGAATCCAAAATTTGAGACAAAATAATTTCCATGGCCATAGTGAAAGAAGAGAGCAATTTCATTCTATATTCCTATCAAGTAAATTTTGTGCTTATATTGAGATATTGAGACTTACTTTGACATTGATAGACCACTTTAAAAAAAAAAATGTAAAAAACAATTTATAAATCACAAATTATTATGTCACTATTCATATAATAAAATAATGGGTTATTCTCATATTGTATATCATATGTTATTTAATGAAATTAAATAAACTTATATTTTACGAAAATTTGTAGCTTAAATCTTAAGAGATTTTGTAAATTTGAGAAACGAAGAATAATTATATTTAGTCTTACATTCAGGTGTAAGTTCAACTAAAAATAAACAACAATTATAAAAATAGAGATAATTCAAGATGAAAATACAAAAATTATATATTAGTTATAGTAAAAATGGTGCTGAGTACCATTGATATAATGCTTGATATAATGGTTCATATATTAGTGATATTAAATAATATTAATGTAAGTTCTTATAGGATTGCTTTTTTAATTCAAAATAAGTTTTCAAACATAGATATATTTGAAGATTCGCAAAATACATTTAAAATTTAAATACCTATTTTCAAACCATTTTCTAAAAAAAAAAAAAAAAATGCAAATAACTTAATTAAAAATCAATTAATTATCCCTATGGATTAGGGACAAAACATATACTCATGGTGTGGTCTTTTTGTCGTACAATGAACTTGCGATGGGATATAATACCATAAATGCCGAGGATAAGTAGATTGTTATTGTAGAATACACCGATTTCCCGTTAAAATAGGCCCACATGAAATACACACGTTAGCGGTACAGAAGAGAAAAATATTTTCACGTAAGAAACGATGGGTGAACATCGTCGAAAAACTAGATTTTAAATTCTTATGTAGAAAAACACGAACATTCCTTAAGGATAGCGATATATTCACACACACGCAAACTGTGATAAAAGTAAATCCTACCAGCATAAGATCTAACTAGTATGTTAACCGAATTGTGGAACTGTCTAAAGTTCCATTGATAAAACCTTCAGCTAGATTTTAAATCATGAAAAGAAAGGCGGAGAAAAGTTCAATATTGACTATACCCTTAAATGTTGAATAGGTGTGTGACGCCCTAAACAGTTTTAAGGACATCTGCAGAAGTCTAGAATTCATTAAAAACTGTGAGCTTAAAACTGGACTCCAGCTTACGAAATTCAATAGGACTAAAGGACAAAGGAGGGACAATTTAAAAAATATGTTTAACATATACATGAGTATTATAAATGTGTAAGTTTATACTGTTAAAATATATTCTCACCAAGCATATATTTTGTAAATTCATAATCTTTTGAACAATTACAAAACATAATCGTATTAATTACATATTATATTGTTTAGGATATTTTTACACGATTACATTTATTAAAAAAAAAAAAATTAAAATAACAAATTAGGAGTTTAATTTAAGCAGTAAATTATTAATTGTTGTAAATTCTAATCATGTATCTGTAATAAATGATTGGTGAAAGTGTTCCTTAAATAAATAAGTGTCAAAAGAATTTTCAATAGAAATCAGTGGCAAACACACTATAAGTACAATGAAAAAAAAAATTAAATATATGTACATATATCAATTCAATATTTTGAAAAATTCTAATAATTAATTATAAAACTATATAAGTTATTATACGATATTAATTCCAGACGAATGTTCCAATTCCCCATAACATATTTTGGAAATTTTTTATCCGTGACAATTTTTGAGATAATATTTAGTGTTGATTAAATATTTCAAACGTATGAAAACTCAATTCACTTCAGTTCAATTAAAAAAAAGTTATTGGTACTCAAATAATGATTTGAAACCCTCCTAATATAAATTATAAATACGATATTTATGCGATGTGAAAAACAAAGCTCAAAATTTCCTGAAATTGAATAATTTACAGAACTATATTTTGCAGATACCTTTATTTTGAATCATAATTTGTACTAAAAAAAAAAAAAAATAATAAAATTATTAATTTTATTTCGAGTTACAATAAACTTATCAGATTAAATAAAACCTGTGTGAACTAATATGCATTTTTTTCACTAGTGTTTAAACTTACTCTTTTGTGCAATGGTCACTGAAAAAAAATTATAAAATAATTATTTCATCTCATATTTTTAAGATATATTTTTTTTAGTTTTAAATGATTATTTACCATGAGTTTAAATTATATCATTGTACTAATCAATAATATTAAACTACTTTGAATAAACTATATAAAATTCATATATTCGTGTTGATTATATTTTATTTATTTGCATTAGTATTTGAAAATATGGAAATAATTTACAATTAAATTACTTTACAATAGTTGGAATAAAAATGTAAGAATATTACTTTTATGATTATAATATTCGAATAAAACATTATAAGGCATATCCTGATTTTAATTCCAGAACAATATTCGAATGCTCCATAATATTTTATACTCATGATTAATTTCGGACGATTTTCAAAGATAATATTTTTATTCGTTTAGTATAATATGGTTTATTCCCATTATAATGGAATTTGAACTGTGTAGTTGTTAACTAAAACGAAATGTTCTTATAATAATTTTGATTAAAGCATTTGTTTTCAAAAATATTTCGGTAAAAATAAGTAATGCTGCATAACACTTCTAGTTGAAATTAAGTAACATAATAATTTTCAAGAGGATAATGATGTCTAAACAATACAATAGATATTTGGAAATTTATTATAACTATATTATGGAATTATAATTTTAAAATACCTCGATCAATGTTGGTATTGGACACTGAAGGAAATAAAATAAAATTATTAATTTAATTACGATTTATGAATATGATATTGCGTTAAAACTTATGTGATTTAATATGAAAAATTTATTCAATGTATGTTCATAATTACTGTGGTTAATGATATTCACTGAAAATATCATATCAATTAGTCAAATAAGCTGATGTTATAATAATAAATTGTTGAAAAATTGCTAACACAGTTATTCAATATAACTTTTAAACTAGTAATTTTTATCTATAATTTAAAAAAAGTTGTATATTATTTTAAATAATATTATTCACTTATGTATGATATTACAATAATTAATTTCGTCCACGACTGAAAAAAATTATAAAAAAATATTTGTATATGTTCATATGTTGGTAGAATATTAAATTGTATTAATAGTTTTATAAAAATTGATATTTTCCATGTTTATTCAATTAGAATTATTACAATCATTGAACTGGAAACTAATTTTGTAGGTTTCTACCTGTTTCTTTATTTGAACAATATGTGTTTATATCGTAGATATAACCTAAAAGTTTTATAAACTTTAGTAAAATAAAATATATTAGATTGTCATGTGCGCAGTGAGTATCATCTTATAAAATAAATGCATTATTTAATTATACAAATATAAATATTGGTTAATTTAACTAATAATATTAGAAATTTGTATATTATAAACATAAATAATTTTTGTTTTTATACTGGTATTCATATTCTCGGCAATATAGTCAATGTAACGTGCTGAATAGCCTAAAAATAAACATATCTTCAGAAATCCGATTTAACTATAAAAACTCTTTTGAATTGAAAAATGTCAATATTTTAATATATATATACATATATATATATATATATATATATTTTATGGAAAATGTATTGTGACAAATCGTTGTGTAATGGCTTAATGTATGTTTTATTTTAATATCAAAGTGAAAATTAAAAAATGTATACTATTCAAGGCATATTGATAAATCAAGATACGAGTAATCAACTTAAAAATATTATTTCAATATTAGCCCAACAATTCTCATTTTCACGACCTCGGAACTCTTCTTTCGTTTATAGGAATAAGGTAACGTGTCAAAAAACAGCCTAAATTAATCAATCTATTTAATCTTACAATTTTATTTCTTTATTTTAAGGTTATTACGAAATTCTTGCAAGAAAATAAATTGATAGATAGATAAAATTGATCGCATATTAGACGAATGATGTCTTGAGATGATGCAATATAATAGTACGTGTATATGTATCTACATAAATATCATTTTTCTTATATTCCATACAGAAATGACTTACTCTCTTTTGGAAGTCCTCTGTACACTGGAATATTGATAAAAGATTTTTAGTTATATGTTAAGCGAAAGTTATGTTACACCAACATGTCATTTTAAATATATTAATGTCATCAAGTATGTACAGTGTACACGGTGTTAAAAAAAAGAACTATATTAGACTTTCTTAATAATATTTAATTAATATTTGTTTATTTTCTGATTAAATTATCATTGTTTTTAAATATATATCATTAATGGCTATTTAAAAATATTAATTTTTTTATTGTATAAAAATATGAGTATTATTTAGTAAAAAAGACAATTTTTGATTAGAATTTTATATTTTTTTCTATATTTAATAAATTTTATTGGGGAAAATTACATATCATGAACTCAAAACGTTTTCATCATTTATTATTTAATTGCCCAGTTTAGTGAACAGTTTGGATATGAAAATTTTTACTTTAAATTTCGAAATACGTAATTAGAATCACAAAATTTTATTCAATAACTTTCAAAAAGTCCCGTAACATTATTTATAATTTTATGTAAAATAATTCTACATTAAAATTTCAATTTTCTTAATAGAAAAGTGGTTAACCTATTTGTTATTCAATTGGTTTCAAGACATATTCTTTACTTATTGATCATTTCTTTTGTTGCACTTTACTATTTAATTAACTATTTCATTGTATGTTATATTTATTTAATCTTCTTTGATTTGGTTTTTTTTTAATAATACGTTTTATCTTTGTGTTTTAGATTATTTGGGAACATTTTTTATATAATCGAATATTATGATCAAACATTTCTATTTGTCATACTCATTAAGGTTTACTTACACACTTCTAAGTATACATGCATGGAACAATATGCAGCATCGTCCACAGTATCTATATAAAAATATATATAATTAAGTAATATTTAAAATTGCTCATCGGATCTTTGACTCAGTGGCGTATTTACAGGGGGGGGGGGAAGTGCACAAGTTTTCCACCACCACGGATGCTGAGATTCTTATTTTTTTGCTTATTTCAAATCGTTATAATAGAAAATTGTAATTCGTTAAGAGTCAGTAAGTTATATTGGTAAACGTGTTGACACGTCTTGTCAATTGGTAATTATAATAAGTATTGTGAAATAATATTTAAAAAAAATTAACTTAATCTATGAGTGGATACACTGTAACTTCAGCATTTTTTGTCAAAGAAAAGCACACTGTATAGCTTCTGATATATATAATAAAAGCCATGAAGGTAAGAGCATGCCGGAGGCTATCGTTTAGTGATAAGAAATAATTATCATCATTACACAGTTGTGGTTATGATTACCAGAAAAAAGTTGTAAATACGTTAATGATTTGACTTATATTGTAAGTGAAATACTTACCGTTACAAAGTATTCTTAATTCCTCTTAAATAATACATATTGTAAAATTCACTGTATAATAAAATATTAACTATTCCACCGTAGATTACGATAAAATTAGTTATTTGAAAATAATAAATATACATCGAGATTATTGAATAACATATATTTTTTTTAAATTTTGAAATATGATTTGTGTTATAATAAATTAACATGTTTAACTTTCTTTCAATTGCATTTTTGGGAATATCAAAGTGATTCCTGTGTTGGCGATAGTATTTAATATTCAAAACTTATGTGAAAATAATTTTACTTACCTATACAATTTGTTTTCGCTTTAAATATATTTGATTCAAAATTAATAATAATTTAAAAAGCACGTTCATTACGTGTATTATTTTAGAAAATTGAATAAATAGAACAGTTTAGACATCGAAAGTCATCTTTTATTGCTACCAAAACCTCTAATCATGCCTAAGACTCTTTAGTATTTATAATCTAAAAAAATCATGTCATCATTAAACACTAGTGTGTTAATACGATGATCGATTACACAGGTATTAGAGAAGTCGCGTGGAAAATTAATTGTATTAACGCGCCACGTTATAGTGACGGCGACGAATAATTCTCGTCAATTGTACTTGCACAATTTAACAGGAAAATTCTTTAATTATTATTAATATTAAAAAAAAAAAAAAAATCTATAAATTAATTATACTAGTATAGCAATAGAATAGTAGCAATTAAGTAGATAATTTCACAGTATTGTTACGATAGTGTATAAGAGCGATGCAATATAAATACGTACAGGGTATTTGAAAAAATGATACACCATCGTGAATTGAATACAACATCAACGTGGAGATGACTAATTGTATTTTAAAATGAATCATTTTCGTATAAAGATTTCCTTTGACAGTTTTATCTGTAACAATCACTGGACTACACTGCGACTATCGTTCTACATTAATATGTAGTAAGACGTAATAATTCGTATTTTAAATCAACAAAAAAATCGTTTATGAACAAAAAGCTGAATAAACAACTTTTGTGAAAACAACATTAATTCTCCCATTACCTTTTGTTCAGAAAATTGTTGTTCATTCTTTATTCGCTTTTGTAACACTCCAATGTCATAGATGAATATTACATTTTCTATAATGTTATTTCAAATAAACTTAGCTTTTTCTAGACAATTGTGCATAACGATTATTATATTACGTGGTTTGCGTCTTTTTATAGACAATGAAACAGTGAAATTTGTTTTATGGCGTAATACGAGTAATTCTGTATTCTAATGTTTCGTTTGAACATAACAATGTTCTTGCCATTTGTAAAGCAAAATTCTAATATGTTTATGTCATATATTTATTATTTTTTTCAATAACTGGTTACTTCGAGGCATTAAACAATGTTGTACTAAAAAAAATTATCTATAAATTGTTTTAATTTCCATACTATTACGTGTGTAATGTCAAGTGTTTTTCGCAGTTCGACAATTTTAAACAGACCAGCTCGTAACAATAACGGATGATATTGTTCACTAATTAAATCTTACCAATAAATAAATAACCAACAATAAATAGGATATTTACAAACGGACATTGCAATCGAGTAAGCAACATGCATTCGAACTAATTGTAGTAATTTATTTTCTAATCTCTTCAAAATCTTTATCGGTCACGTTTAGATTAGGTCATTCAGAAACTGACAACGTGTTATCATTTTCGATGAGATGATGTTTTACGTCTATTTTTAGTGAAATGAAAAAAATACCCAATTTCATTAGTGTAAAATCTCTTGTAAAACTCTTTGGATATTAATTGTTATATTTTGAATATAAAACAAAACGAACATAAGGAGTCTTAGTGCAATGGTTGGTTTTTGTTTTTTTTTTTATTATTAAATATACATATTACGATATAGTAGAGTTAACCATTGTTTTACTAAAAGTCAATCGTTGTTATTTTTGTCCATAATGAAATCAATATAAGCGTTGATATTATAATAAATCTATTTCATTAAAACGATTGCCGTGTAATACAATTTTGTAATATTTATATATTTTTTTTATATTCAAACAAAATGTCAACTCGTCGTTTTTGCAAAACATAAACGTTTTGTCAAAAACATGTTTTATAAAAGTATGAACAGCTGGTTGTGAAATAAAAATTTAACATAATAAAGGCAATAACATATTTTTTTACGCTTGTTTTCTTAGTCAATTAGAATTCTGTAATTCCAATTTTTAAGATTTTTTTTTTTGCATATAAATTTAATTTCAACATACAACTCTTATGAATCAATTTTTTTTTTTTTTTTTAATTATATTCAACTTGATATTGTGCTTGAACTATGCAATAAAACAATATTATTTTAAACTCGGCGGGAATCGGTCGGTGCGATTTTTCGCAGATTCCCTCGGGAGAAATTTCGTACAACCCCGCCAACTTTGTACTGAGAAACTCGAACGCGTACCATCATTTAGCAACAACAGCTACTAGTAATTAATTGCATTTTAGAAAATACAAAAATCTTCGTACATTTTCACCAATATCGTGTGTTACGAAAACAAAAAAAAAATCGTTACACTTTTACCACTTATGTAAAATATCTGATGGAAATCTTATTATGATTTGAAAATCTTCGATATTGATTAAAACGCCGTAATTCACAACTGCGTAACGATAATTTCAATCGTATATCGTTAATATTTTATTATCGATAAACACTTTATAAAGATGAAGCGCAGAAAAAACGCGGATAACAACATCGTCGTAGGTTTCCACGCCGTTATGACGTATGAGACGTTATTTTTCCCAGTCCCCATAACGGCTGTTAAAATATTGACTTATGAAACGAAAAATTATATTACCGCGAATGCCTAATTGTCGTCTAAGCCAGTGGTCGGCAACCGGCGGCCCCCCTTTAAACTCTAGAACGACGAAATTCAATTGAATTATCGTATTGTATAAATATAATTGTTAAACGTTGCGTTTTTGGTACGGGCATTTTATCAGTCATATCCTCAAAAGATATCGTAAAAAACTCATTCAAAACATCGTCATTACTATTTTTCGCTGAAGTTCCCGCGCCGTTTCAGAAAATCGAAAATATAGCTGCAAAATACTGCAGTATGTTTGGATCCACCACTTACGTGTGTGAACAGGCCTCTTCTCACGTGGAAAAAACTAAAGACCCATACCGATCACGCTTAACTGATGACCATATCCACCATGTTCTTAACTCTTTTCAATTTGTAAATGTGGCCCGAGAGTCCAAAAACGTTGCCGACCACCGGTCTAAACCGTAATCTGTTACGAACACGATTTGTCGTAGAATTTCACCGTGCCGTGCCGTGGTCGAGTGGATTTGGCGAGCGACTTCTGCAGTGTAAAAATTACAGTGGGTTCTTTCTAAGACCCACGATCCAGATTTCTAATTCTTTTTTTTTAAATTCATCCGGACGGTAGACTTCGTTGTCAGCGTTTGCGCCGACCGGTGCGCAGAGAAATTTCACGATCATTAACGCAATAAACTTTTTACGATTTTCTCATCGACGACAATCACCCGGACTTCTATCACATCGATGAATAGCGTAATGAAAATTATATTACAACTGAAAAACTATCGGAAGAAGACACGAGTCAACTTGTCGGTGGTCGACTATTCGACCCCCGGGGGAAACGTGTAAAATAACGAAAGGGAAACGGGGCAAAATTCCTCGCTGGATTCGTAATATATACTCAAATGTTTTTCCGTATAAATAAAAAATTTAATAATTATTTATAATAAATTAAAATACGATTGTTGTACACGAGAATTCCTCGGCTTAAACAATCACACGATTTTAAATTATTCATTAGGTACATAGATTTATTGGTATGCAAGTGCTTTACGATTAAAGCGTATTATTAATAATAATAAAAAAAAAGCGTGATTATATAAACACGGGCATCGACGTTAACGTGCAAATATGAATGAATATAATATTTTTTTAATAATAAGTTTTCCGATATTAATCATTTTTCTAAACACGTATTTCGCCATTTCCTTGTACTAACCCGTATACGCTGACTAAACATAAAACGCGATTTGTTTTTAATATAACCGATAATATCCCGATTCCTGAATGATTTATTTTTCGATAAAAGTGACTAAGATACTAATTCATCGATACTCTGACACGAAGAGGAAGGACATTTCTTGTCAAACATATGACGCTTGCGCTCGTACATGATTTCAATTTTCTATTTCGAGGCGTTTTAAAAACAAATGGTAACAAAAAAAAAAAAAAAAAAAAAATTATAATGTTTGAAATGTATTTATTAAAAATTATTTAAAATAATGAAAAATCGATATTAAAATAGTCTTCAGATTACCTTTGATACATATTTTTTGTCTACGGAAATCGTTATTTAATTCATTTTATTATTTTTTTTTTTTATGTAAGTTTCGAGTATTTTTTTAAACCACCATGAAAATTAATTTTTTTTAAATTTCATTTAGCATAATCTTCAATATTCAATATGTTATATACTATATATATATATATACACACAGAATATGTGTGATGTATCAGCTGGTAAATTATGTAAATTATTCGTAAATATATACAGTTGCTGCTGTACTGTTTGTTATGCGAACATTTTGTCGACGTTTTCACGACGAAGACCGCGTTATAATAATATATGGCTACATACACTTTTTAAAGGTTAATGTCTACGCGAAAACAATATTATATAATACGCGACGATAACCAAAACGAGACAATATAAATTAAAAGGTTATTTTATAAAATAAAACTCGAACACTGTATAAACGATAAGGTTAACGCGCACGGCGTATTTTATTTGCTTTATGATGTTATACATTAAAAAAAAAAAATATATATATATATATAAGAATAAATAAACAGCTAAGAATCGTTATTATCACCGTGTAAAATAGAAAAAGACATATGTCGACTTGCCAGACACAAAATAGTGTATCAGAAGTTCATTGAAACCGAATAGTTGAAATAAATGTGTTTATTCTTGAAAATAATATGGATTTTTAGTCATTTCGTAGGACACGATGGAAAAAGAATTACCGATAACCGTAATATCAAACGAATTAGAATATCTGGTACGCTTTATGAGACAGTAATGATAATAAAATATTGATTACTACAATTAATACTTTACAGACAAATAGAAGGAACAAGAAATACTGAAAGAAGAAAAAATCTACCACGATTTGTTTGACACAATGTCGAGTAAATTATTCGTTACATGTTCTGACAAAAATATACGATATATTATATTTACAACCATTGTTGGAATATTGTGAAAAAATTTGGATTAAATTGAAAAAATTGGTTCTTAGAAGAATTAGATTTAAACGGCAAAAAGGAATTTCGTGGAATTTCAATGGAAATTTATGGAAATCGTTTCGAATGCCTAAAACTAACTTTTATTAATATCTGACCATTAGTCTGCAAAAAAAAAAAAAAATAAAAATATATTAACACGCTGCTATTATAATTTTAGAAATTGTTGAAGATTGTTATATAGAAATGTTTTCGACTGTTTAAAGTGTATATCATATAAGTCATACATAATAGAAGTTTGTGTTTCAAATTGTATAAAATAATGTTACTTATAATGATAAATATATTTTCAAAAAATGCATTGTTATTTCATTAAAAATCCAATCAAATACTAGTCAAATATAATTAATTGAAATCGAAAAAAAAAATGACTTGAATTGTCCGACTTACATTTTTTATTAAATTTTCTTTATACAGTTAATGATAATCCCCATTGCGATCAAAAAAAAAAAAAAATAAAAATAAAAATTCGATTTATTATAAGTGTATTTATATTATAATGTTTTACTGCAAACCCCGATGGAATTTCTCTCGGTCGTGAGTGAATAATAATATTAATAACATCGAAATTCCTTTCAATATTATATATATATTACGTCATTTTAGATTCCAAGCGTAACGAGGAATGCGTACATTATATCGGTTTTACGGTAATGTTGGTTAACCGGCGGCATTCAAAAAACCAAAATTAATAATAAAATGCATAGAGTACGGTTGATGCTGTGGTTCAAGTGATTTGCTTATACAGACAGAGATTTTTAGAGCTTTTTTTATTATTATTGCGAACCTAAAAGCAATGATAAATAATAATAATAATAATTTTTTTTTTAAATATAAAAATGGAAACAAGTTTCAAATTTAAGCTACTCACCAAGTATAACATTTAATAATTTAATAGTACGAGAGACATGTTGACTTTGGAAGCAATGTACCAATAATTGTTTCGAAAGAATTCACGTATATAGTTTTGTTTTGAATGTTTTTAAATTTCTCGATCATTAATTCTTGCTTTATAATATTATTAATTATTTATGTACGTAAAATAAATTATTACAATGAAACAGATACGGAAAAGTTTAGGAAATTCTTTGCGTTATGAAACTATTTTTATTACTTTTTACTTCTGTTATTAACTACGAACTCTGCTCGGTTTATTATGTGTATATATCTATATAAGTATTTCGTTGTATTAGAACAACTGCGAAATTACGCGAAATGCTTAAGACTCGAAGAGTTTTCAAAAATTGTACGAATACGGGGGATGGAAACAAAAAATAAAAGTCTCGTTAATAATACATTTTTATATTATACATACATTATTAGTTCGATATTATTTCATAAACGTTTGGATTTTATTAAGCGTTGTTCGGAAAACCCTAACTAAAGGAGAAGGGCTTTCTGTTTGTATTACTCGTAATAATAATATTGATTATTCTAGGAGTTTTATTAAATGACAGTAATACACGAAATTTGAATAAAATCGACTATATTTTTTATTTACTTGCAAAATTAAAGAGAATTCTGCAATAAAATATTCAATAGGAAATTATGTGGTAAGGATAGTAGTAAGGTTTCTAAGGTAATATTTTGAATGACACGCAGAAGTATATCACGGCGACTCATGTTCAAATAGAATTTATTTTGCAAGAAAATAAATACAATACATTTTTATATATATATATATGAACGCATTATATGTATTCCATACGATACAGTTGATTTAAAATTGAAAATTTTTTTTTAAATAAACTTATTTTATGTCTTAGTTCAATGTCTTGTATACAAATTTCTAACCACATTGGAAATTGACTTATTCCTAAGTGTTCTTTGTGCACCAATCTTGAGGAGTTTGTAACAAATCTGAAAATGTTATTGGTCTGATAATAATGCTTCTTGAAAATCAATGTTTTTAATTGAAACGATAATTATAATTATAGAATATAAAATGGTTTTAATAATCAATATAATACACATTACTATTAAATTTTATTTCTCTGTGAATATGCTTGTAGTAATATTGCACGAAAACTATAACGTATTAATTGTGTTAAAATTGTTTAATTTATTAATAATAAATATGTATTTCAGAATTTTTGTAACATTACTATTAAATATTATGTTATATTGTTTATCCGACAAAATGTTTATAATTAACGATGCATGCTGGATTGTGATTACTCGACAATCATTTTTATTTTAAGATCAAATGTGAAAAATTTAGACGTATAAAAACGATAACCAATATAATGTTTAATATAAAATATTGATGTTACATTTTAATACTTGTATATTACTTAAAGTACTTGTGTTTTACGTCTATTAAATCATTAAAGACTTAACTTACCATGCTCATTTGTTATAGAGCTCTCACCTATAAAATAATATAATTTATTTAATGAAACAAATAAAAGATATAAAATAAATAGAACTCAACGAGTAAAGTGATTATTGTGGGCGTTGTAAATACCATATTTTAAGATTATATAGTAATGACTATGTACCGCTTAGTAACATGAATTAAATTAAACTAATTTTATACATCAGATTAAGATTATTTCGACAAAATCGTAATACACACAAAAGCAATAGGCATAAATAAATAAATATAAAATATATAATATTATAATATTATGTAGTGTTACTATAATGATTTCCTAGACATATAACAATAATTATAATAATAATAATAATAAGAAGAAGAATAAGAAGAAGAAGAAGAAGAGAAATCAAATTTAATTGTATAAATATTATAATGACTAGATTAATATTTATAATAAGTCTATTAGTGATAAAATTACTATGACGTACTCATAAATTTTAATGCGTGTCTAGCACTACAATTTTTCTCGTCATCTAAAAATAAATAATAATTAATAATAACGTTACATTCGTCTTTTTTGCACTGGAGCTTAGGAAAAGATAGCCATTTATATAACAAACAGAAAAATAAAAAACAATATATAAATATATATGTAGAATCAATATGTCAATATTGATATTGACATATATAAAATATGAAAAACAACATGAAGATGATAATGCGATTAAACTTCGTAGAATCTACTAACGTACATACATACATTGTTTTTAAAATATGGTGATGTAATTATAAACCTACCTAATTCCTTTCCAAAATATTCAAACAATTTTTCTGTGTAAAACATACGATTTAAAATAATAATATATCATTAGGAAGGTTTGCACTTAGTAAATTACATAGGAAATAAGTTATTAAAGTAAAGTATTTTAACAAAAAAAAACTATAATTTTTATTGTTTCCTGTCGCTCATGAAAAAATCGATAATTTCTCGATATTTTGAAGATTTATTAATATATTTGAAAATTCTATGTACAGGGCCAGAGTGATTTTTAATACATTGGTAAAAGCTAAAGGGAATTTCATTATTCTTGTTCTATAAAATTATAATTATTCTTGTATTTAAATCTTACTTCTGCAAATGGCAGAAACTTAAAAATAAATAGGAAAACCAATTAATAAGTTTTAAATATTTTCTGTAACAACATTAAATCATATGGATGATTGATGTCGAAATCGCTGTCATATTGTTTATAATACGTTATGATAAACACTAATTTTATTTTCCAACAGTTCTTATACTAATTAACCTTATTAGTATATGAAAAAATAAATATTTTAAGTCTTACATTCGATAGAAGTTCTCACTAAAAATAACAAAATAAGAATATCAATAAAGGAATACTTAATTTTAATTTAATTTTGCACATTTTTGTAATATGTGAACAAATATGATACACTTGGTAATCATAGAATTAACTGTGTAATAAATATCTACAAGTATATTAGGGAGAGGAAGTAATAAATTAATTTGATATAAACTCTTAGAGAAATGGAATTAACTTGCTCGTATTATGTTTTGTTTTCATATTATGACATCATAAGTTTTTATAAATTAATAAATTCTCAAAAATTATTATTATCCTTATTTTACAATTTTTTATCGAAAATAAAAAACATTCCGTTTCCAGCGTTTTATAGTAAAAAATCTACAAATTATAATATATTATCAGATTTATAATCAGACAATTGTAAGAACCCTTAATTTTGTCAGACTTTTAGGTTTATAATTAATTAAATTATACATCGCAGCCAATTATATTAAACATAATCATTTCGTAATAATTATTTGTAGAAGCGTTGATTAATTTGTTTAAACATTCGTACGATTATCGAATACCTATAACCTCCCCATTCATGACATTTAATTAATCATATTGTAGCTAAAATACATTTTGTTATAAGATGTACTTACGACTCATTTCTTCTCGAAACTTGTCAACTTAATATTCATAAAATATAAATTATTTACCATTTTATTATGCGATTAAATTCATAAAAAATTATCGGGCATAAAGTTCGTTTTAAGTGATAGTTTATAATAAAAACGCAAAGTTACAAAATGCCAAAAAGTATGAAAGCATTAATTTATGAAAATATTCATATGAATATCGATTTAATTTAATAATACATTGTCAGTTGAGAAAACTTATTGGTTGAGATGAGTTCATATCATGTTATTGAAATAAATAATTGTCAAAAATCTTTTTAAAAACATTTAGAAAGACTTATCCAATTATTAACAGGTGTAAAAGCATATCAAAGTTACATTAAATACATGTAGTATAATTATATAATATAGGAATTCATTACTTATTTATATTCGTTTTTATTTTTGGGAAAAATCAAAATTATTCGTAACAATTGCAACAAAAACTTCTATATACTCGTACAAAGACGATAACAATATTTTGTTTATTGCAACGCGTATTCCGATTTTAATTCCAAAAGAAAAAAAAAATTATTAAATTTAATATTATTAAAAATAATAATCCGTGACAGATTTTATAGATAATGTTCTTAGTTAATTAAATATATGTTTCGAATGTTCGAAAATTTAAATCACTTTAGTCACTTTTTCTTCTTCTCGGTAATTTTTTTTCTTCTCATTGCTCTACGTCAGTTAGTCGTTTCTTGTTCGATTGTTTCATCATAATATTCTTAAATACATGTCCCAATCGTTTCCCACAGACACATCATAAACATTTCAAATGAGATTTACACATCTTACATGTGTTAGAATCGATTCCGTTTTGTCATTTAGACAATATAACTCTTCATTATGTCTTTTTTTGTATATTTCTTAGCATACTGGAACATACTAGACCAAATCTTTTTCGTTTCAAGTACAAACATTATCTATTGTCTACATTTGTCGTGGACCAATTTTTACACGCCTAACTCTTTAAATCGGTCTGTTTAAATTTTATAACGAGTATATGTAATTTTATTACATACACTCGTTATAATATAAAAAATATATTTTTATTACTAGTTTTTGATTTTCTTGATTTCTGTATAGATCTTAATTATTTATAACACTGAATGTATAAACTATATTATAACACTGAATGTAAAAAAAATGTATGTCACATGAAAATATAAAACAATAATAAAGACAAATTATCGAAAATATTCGAGAAAAATATAAAACTTATAATTATACTGCATTTTGAAGATACCTTTTGCGTCGTAACCTTTACCAACTGAAAAAACGTAATGAATTTATAATATGTATATTTCAATTTTCGCTAAACATATCGTATTATTATTTAAATCCCATGTGAGCAAACGTAAAATGTTTTATTTTCTTACGTTAAAAATTTCTTTAGGCTCAAATTATCATAAAATTCAAAAGTGTTGACTTAGGAATTCAAATATTCCCGTCGATTAATTTTCTTTATTAGTTTCAAAAACTTCCTTGTATTAAAAAAAAAAAAAACTGTGTTTAAATGTGTTATTACCGCGATAAATATCATAAGCTAAAATTTAACACAAAAAAAAAATATATATATTATACATATTTATTTAGAACAATGAATACGAACATAATATTAACTAAAAAATAATTCTATAAGATTGAAAATATTTATTTTCTAAGTAAATCATAATAATCTTTAAACTTAATAATTATTTGTACCTCTTCCATCATCTGAACAGTATTGGAATATATTTTGAATATAGCCTAATAAAAATAATATAATTAAAAAAAAATAAGCGGTCCACAGCGAGTGTTATGTATGTTGATTTTATGTTAACTTAGATAATGTTCTAGAATTTCTTTATTACGTCAATTCGAAAGTAATGATACAGCACTTCATTCAATAAAAACGGGCGGAGTCTCGGTGTAAAATTATTTACTATTAAGATTAAATTCTAAATTTTGTCAAAATCGCGTTTTTGCTATTTTTAATAAAAAATTATGCGAGCACTTATTTAAATCGTGTTTAGGAAACATTAAGAAAATCGAAACAGGCCGTCGTTAAAATACAACCGTTGCAACATTTTCTATCAGATAATAGGTACGAATGTAATGACCGAAAGAATTTTCACAAGCTAAAAAATTTTAATTACATGTACACAGAAAAAATGACTTATATCGATTGTGTGCGTCGATTTATTCCTCATTTTCCAACAAAATAATAGTACACATTGTCGAACGATTTAAAATACACGCTATTATATGTATAATACAAACTAATATGTTCACAATTTTAACAATATTTTGCAAATGTTGTGTTCTTTTAAATAACGCTTTAAAAAAAAAAAAAAACTACTAAGAAAATGTAACGAATCGTCAAATAAATTATCAAGAAGATACGTATTGTTTGAGGAACGTAAAGCATATCAGAATCATTCGAGTATTTATTGTACACAAAAAAGTGTTTAGAGAAAAAAAAAATTGAATAAAAATGTTAAAATTAAACATCGGTGTTTAATGGAAACGTTTTTCCGTTCTCCTAGAAACCAATACCAACACTATTTCTAAAAATTTATTTGAAAATTTAAAAATTAATTTAAAACAATATTATGTGTTTTAACGGGTTTAATGGACAGATATTCTTTTTAAAATAAATGTTGTTTATTTCAAGTTTACAATATTCTGCTATATACATTTTTATACATCATTCGGTTATTTAAATACGAATATTATTTAATATTCGAAATTATTATGCTAGAAACGTTATAGAATTATTTTTAAATACTTGTATCTACGTTGTAGCCGATATGTTCAATGTATCTTTGTGAATAACCTTAAAATATAATATTGACAATTTTAAATAATCCCAATAAGTAATTTCCCAATAAGCATAATTTTTTTTTTTTTTTGTATCGTATTATTTAAAATTTTAAAGAATTTGAAAACGGCATGTTAAAATATTATTCGACGAATAATTTTGTTAATATTTTTTAATTCGGATACCGTGTATCGTAGCAGTTCCTTACACAATCGTAGGGAACTATGTTAATACTGAATAAAATTTTTGGAAAAAAATTTAAAGGAACATAAGTATTATAATGAATATGTTATAAATAATACCGTTGGAAAAGACGAAGAATTCAATAATGATAGTACATAAGAATAAATATTATAACATTGAGGTAAATGAACTTAAAATACTCATTACATATTATTAGTAATAAACAATGATAGAATATAATGTGAATAGAATTGATTCACGCGACCATGGCCAAGTCGATGTACATTACACAGACGATAGACAATTACTTTTAAGTCTGTAGCGCGACAACGATTAGACTTTTCCATATTACGTAGCACACGCGAATGTACAGGAGAGTTTCTAGTGTACGCCCAAGGTACAACGTAGAAAATAACACATAACGACATTAGAATTTGTATAGAAACAATCCTGGTTTTATATCCGACAACGGTTACTGGTCGTAAGTGACAAGTCGAGAACACATAATAAATTTATAAATGTCACACAAGTCGAAATCCAACGACGCGTCCGTTTGTATCTAATTAATTCCGTGCACACGAGGTAATGTAGCTCGTAATGAAGCTGTTGGTTCTCGATGCATTTTACTATTTTAAACTAATAAGGGAAAGCGAAAAATAGAAGTATTGTCATATGTTCCGATTTTAAATCTAAAAAATATTTTGGACACAATAGTGTGTATTCTGTAGAAAATGCAATATCAGTAGTATGGAATCGTTGTGATATAAATTCTCTTTAAAAAATCAGCGAAGATCCACCAATAAAACACGTGAAAGAAGTAATCGACAATAATAAATTTATAAAAGTGTCGCAAGAAAACAAATTGGTAATTAAATGGAACTAATTTGGTCATATTGGCCAGATGAAATGGTGAAATTAGCAGTTACGTATTGTTTGCATAAAAAATATCCGTCTTCTTGTATTTCATACAAAAGTAACTTACTATCTTTTTTATACGTAGTGTACACTATAAAATTGAAAAAACACTTTTAATTCGTGTAAAACTAAAATGTCTTTTAAATATAATACTGTCATAAATTTTGTACAGAACGTTTATAAAATAATGATTAACGAGACAATACGTAAATTTAAAAATTAATTATTATTATTATTATTATTATTATTATTATTATTATTGTCTAATTGTCTGGGACTGTGATGCGCAAAACGTTTGTAAAATACATGGGATTGCTGTAGTTTTTTTTTTTTTTGATATTACGACTGAACATGCGGAATAATTTTAAATACTCAAAACGTTGTTGAACTTTTTCCGTTTTAGTGAACGAAAAAATATAAGTTGAAATAATTATTATTTATTTAGTTGAAATGTATATATATATTATATAATTCGTAGAGATCCATATTATATATCTTTATTTAAACACAGTGTACTAAACATTTATGTATTTTTTCAATCAATTTACATGTAAAATAAATATGACAACATCGAACAAGAAGTCTTGTTCTCTATTATAAGTACCGTTTTCCAACTGTTGGTTACTAGTCACAGAGCGGAGTGTGCTTGATCAAAAGTACAAACGTGCTCAATCATATTACACCCAATACCGTTGATGATGATTTAAAAATATGTCTTCTCTTAGCAAAGGTAAGGTAATTTAAGGATGAAGTTAAATTTAAATATGAGGTAAATAATTTCCTGTAAACTTTTTAACTATAAGACGAGTAATATACTCATTTTTTTTTCATTATGTAATTAACATATTAAATTTAGATTTGCCGTTTATGAACTTATAACTCTTCCCGGTCATTATCATAATTATTATCAAGTTTAGTGGAAAGCTAGAGGTGAATATTTTTATCCTAGTTTCAAATGTCCTAGTTATATGTTATATAACGTAGAAATATAAAAGAATAGTGAATAATTCACTAATAAGACTGAAACAATTGTTTCATTATTCGTGTGTAATAAATATTAATGTTTGTAACAATGTGTAAATGTTTTGTATTTAAAGGTGTATAATAGATTAATATATTCTTTGTTTTTGTTTATGTAGAATATTTTTTTATTAATTATCATTTTCGTAATAAGAAAATATGATAATATTAAATTATTTATTAATATAAATTAAGTTTTTTTCAAATTTAATTGAACTTCTTCTAAATACCTTATATTAATACAACTTGACTTATTTGAGTTGTTTTTATTTATTTTTTCGATAACTTGACAATTTTTGTATTTTGGTTAATAACGGTAAATTCTATTTGCTATAGAATAGTATTATGTTTATACGTAAATGTCATTTTTCTTTCACTATAAAAACCCCGACGTAATTATAGAGAAGGCTATAGGCTTAGACTCTTTGAAACGTTGATAGACCCCGTTTAAATTTATTATAAAAAAAATAATAATAAAAATTTATTATATTTGAAAAAAATCAAGATAATTTTCTTTTATTAATTGTATATTCTTGTCTCATGGTTTTCCAAAACTTGTTATAATAATAATAATTTATTGATGGAAAGGATATGTGCCGACTAGCAGCGTACGAAACGAATTATAAGTGTATCTTTGAATACTTAATAATTTATTTTTCCCCGGAAATAAAATGTATACGTTTATATTATTTGTTTAAATGTATGATGAAATATTGGTCATTTGGCTGAATCGATTCTTATTTGTATCTTTAGATATTCTAGTGTCGAGAGTGAGCGGGGCTGTAGCCTTCTCTAACCATTTAATTCTAGTTACGTCCAAATATAAAAATAATTATTTTGATTGTTTTACTTACACTTATCTAAGTATATATCATTGAAACAAATTAAGGCACTCTGAGTGTCTAATATAAAAATATGAATAATTAAATCATTTTTCACCACATATTTAACTTTTGCAGGTAATTCAAATACTTACTCGCACAAAGGTTTGATAATTCATCTATTCGGGTAAATAATAAAAACAATTTCGATTAGAAGCATACTCGACATAAAAATATTAACTATTTCATAAATTAATTAATAAAGTAACAATGGATAACATTGACAAATAATACATTGAAAGTAAACATTAATTTGTTTGAATAAGACAATTATTTTGAAAAGAATTGTTATGTGATTTATATTATAATAAACTCATATGTTGAATCCTTATTGAATAATATTATTTTGAAATATCAATAATTGCATTTTTAAATCGAAAATATTATGTAATCTTATACTTACTTATACACGTATTATAGGCTTAAAATATATTTAATCAATTAATTAGTCATACATATTTAAAATTATGTGTTGGAGACGCATGTTTTTAAAAAAATATTATTTTTAATTTTAAAAGTATATCGGCGGTTGATAAAAAGTCTTCGTAATAAAAGAGGAAAATATTACTATAAAAATAAATATTTTTGAAATAGTTGCCTATATAGCTTTTATGAAAATTATGCGAGTAAAATTTACGGTACTAAAGTAATTTATATTGTCATATTTATTTTACATAATATACACAGTGTGTATATTACACCCCAGTGTAGAAAACTGGAATTCACACTCTTCCATAATAATCATTTGATATCTCCGTAAAGGGATTCTAATGATTACAACAGCTAATCGAAAATATCGCTATACCTAACCGATGCAAAAACCTTTGCTAAACGGTCGAGAATTTTCCGTCATCACTTGAATAGAGTACTTACGTAATTAAATAGAACATTTATAATCATTGTAATATTTTTTAAAAAAGACTTAAGAATATATATTTCTATATATATTAGAATAATAATAACACCGGGGCTTTAAAGTACGCCCTTGGTTATATACTATCAAAACATAATTACTTACAGTTAACTTCTCCAAATACACGGCCGTGAAAGGCAAATAACACAAATACTGAGACGATTAATTGTGTTTTAAAATGAACCATTTTCATTGAATATTCTCCTTTGGAATCAATATGTTCCTGTTACACTCACTGGGCCACGTATACAACAATTGTTCTACAACGGATGCAACAAAATAAATCGTCTAAAAAATTTCCACGTATATATATACAAAAAAATGGAATATCAACAAAGCTGAATAAAGATGAATAAATTTGTATGCCAAATGTAAATTATTAAATATGTAAAATCATCTTTATGATATTATTTAGCTATTCGATTCAGAAATATCAATATTAGTCATCACTGTATTATTGATCAACCAGAAAAATATTTGAATTTTAATGAATTTCAAAATCGTATTTTTTAATATATTTTTCCTTAATATGAAAAGATTTTGTAGGCCCTAATATTATATTGCATTATATCTTATACGATTTTCTTAAATCTATTAAACTCGTTTTTTGGTTATTTTGTTTAATTCGTACAACCTAGTAGCCTGATTAATCCGGATTGAAGACGTTCTACTGTATTAATTGAATTTATTAAAATAATAGTAACATATTACACGAAGTATATAATAAGCCTATATTATTAAAATATGGCCTTCACATAATCAGAGAATAACCGTAATATATTGTGTTATAAGATTGGAGAGTACACAAATTCCATAATTATTTTTTTAACGTTGGCATAAATCTTTATAGGATTCCAATTATTACGTTATCAACTTTCTGATATTTAACCTATACTCACGGATTAAATCCAAACATTTGTAAAGAGCACAGAGGAAGAAGCGAATAAAATAGACATTTTTTTTTTTATTATTCTGTAAAAAAAAAAATAAATAAAATAAAGAATGGCTATCATTACAAAATAAAATAAAAATAAATTATGAAAAATATAGAAATAATAGTGCAACATTATTGAATTGAATTTTCACAAAAATTTTATACTGGTACTCGACGGATGTTATTGTTTATTGTCATTTCTACTATGAATTACATAATTTATAACCGAACGAAAAAAACATTACATAAAATAAAAGAGAATCTACACCGCATGTAGATCTATAGATCTGGTACGTGCATATATCTCATTTATTTTTTACACGTGATAAAAAGTTATCTATAGCTGAGTCCTCGTCTTCCCTTACCTATAGACATCTATAATAAATACCGATGTATTTGCGTGCAGTGTGGTCTAATCTTTCGTTTTTTACACATGATTTCGGTCAACAAAGCACTGTAGACTTTGTCGCGATATTCGTCTCGTTAAACAAATTGACATGAACATTGGATATGGGACATCCTGTATCCCGTGTCGCACAAATTTTTAGAATGACCCCAGCCATAAGACATATATTTCAAAATAATTAATGATTTGAAAAATGTTGAAAATAAATCTATAAGCGGTATCCATTACACACCAATTATAATTCGTTATTTATCCACGTAGAAACAAAATTTTACCTTGGATAACAATTACATATTTTTTCCCCTTATTTTATTATAGATAAAATACATTTTGGGCAGCTAATTAAAACGACTTAATATAGCATAACAATGATTGTAATAGCCTGCATAGATAAAGAATTAAAGTCCGTCAAGTGGATAACATTTAGACGGTAATTTCAGAGTTGTATTAATATTTTGATTTTGAAAACAACGATAATAATTGTCGTATTTCAAAAAATATTATGACTGAAAGTCATAAAAAGTATTATAATTTGTTTTACACGTAATATTTAACACACATTCAAATGTGGATTTACACATAGAATACACAGACCAAGGCCTAGGCCATATCATTTTTATTTCATTATTATAAAGTGAATTTTAAAATTGTTTAAATATACATACTTGCGGTTATCACTAAATAAACAGATTTTTATTTTATTTGTTCAACTTAGACATACCTCGTTTGTTTTAACATTTAGAAGTGGATTTTAGTCAAATTATCGTACCTGACTTTAAAATTAAATATCTATGTCGTATCGCTTGTAATGTAGATTACCGTTAATATAGCGTAGTTGCAATTTTCCGATTACGTACATAGAAATTTAACTTTCAAGATTAGTGAAATTTTGTCATTTTTAAAAAACACGTATATAGATAGTATGAACAATGGTAAACTGTCCAAAATAATAATTTTGCGAATATAATTTTAATGTACGAAAAAAAGAAAATGAACCTTGACGAAGTTATACATACGAATTAAATAATCAGTGGTTGAATCAGGCGGGTAATACCCTCCCTGATAAAAATGTATACCCCCAAGATTACCAAAAACAATGGCGAATTCGTCTTATTTAAATTAATTATTGTATTGTAATAATAATAATAATAATAATAATAATAATAACTAATAAGTATTTAGTAATGTAATAACCAACTAATTCATTATTCTTTGATAAACAGTATAAATTCTGTATTTTGTAAGCAATTTTGATATTGTAATAATTAAACAATGACAATAAAGTAATGAAAAAACGGTACTACATATTTTTAGGACTCCGATCATTTTTTATGCCCCCTCTCCCCGGAATATTACGTCTGAAATAAATACTGCAAACAATCAATCTGAGCTGGCGAAGATATTAACACAATTAGACCAATTAAACAGTGAGGCATTACAACGCATGAGCACACTGTCATCAACAGGAAACGAAACAAATACTAAATTTCGGTAGGGCCCAATTTTGATCGATAGGTAAAACCGTTCAATAGACATGAAAGCCATACTAAAGTAAAATAATGAACCGAATCTGTGTGAAATAGCAACACTAAATAGACGGCCCGATAGTTTCGATTTCAATTTATTTAAAACCATGTAGTAGAAGCAAGTCGGAGTTAGCAGTTGAGTGAAAAATTTGAATCATGAAATGAACTAAAGGACGATTTCTAAAAGACTTTTATAGGTTTAAAAAGTTTTCAGATAAATAGGAAATTGTGTTGACTAGAAATCAAAGCACTACATTAAATGACAACGGTGACATAGAGTCGCTCTGTCTCAAACCTGACTTTACTGACACTGGCTCTGTTTGACTACTTCCTACTTTGACTTTAATAAATGTCTCTATAATACATAACTCCACTAACTTTATCAATTTTTGTGGGAAGTTAAATTCTCCCATAGTGTTCATTAAACTCGTTTGATGAATACTGTCATATGCCTTCCTGAAATCAATAAAAAGAACATGGATTACTTTGTCAAATTCCCGTGTCTTTTGGAATATCTGCCGTAGAATAAATATTTGGTCCGTTGTAGATTTTGCATGTCTAACCTAAGTGCACTACTTGTTTGAAATATGGGCGTGGAAATTAGCAGTGCTATAGTATAGTCTAATTGCCAAGAGATTATAGTGGTTTTAAGCAAAAGTGGCCCTCGACAGTGGCGTAACTAGTGACGCTATTTCACAAAACCAGTGGTTCTCCACATTTGCAGGTCAACAACAGGTGGTCTTACAATAATATCGTCATTGTATATTTTACGCACCCATAGTTCTTTATGTTTTTTTATTCCATTTAATAACATCTAATCATTTGCCACGCGGGATCTAGTTCATTTGGATTTGTACCTGGATCCAAGTTAGTTTTTCGATGCCAAAGTAGTAATTCTGTTGATTATCACACACAAATGAATTCGTCGATTTTTAAAGAGTGGTTTATAAAAATGTTACAACATTTAGAAGAACCATCTATAATTGTTATGAATAATGCTTCGTACCATTCAGTTCTATTAGAAAACGAACCAAAGGCAAACGAAAAAAAAGCAAACGTCCAAAAATGGCTTGTGTTCCGCGCATACGATTGATCGGAAATCTGGTCGCTCCGTTATCTTTGAGCCGCTATTCCATCTCCATGACAAAATTACATAGTATACAGAGCATGGTCATTCATCTACAACGACCGCAAATCGGTCATGCGACACGTTGTAATCATTACAAAGCGATGTATAACCGCTATTCAACACAGCTGATACGCGGTGTTTACGAATGCTACGTTTACGATAGTTGATGTTGTTGTAGGATAAAACGAATATTGGTTTGTGCGCACTTCTAGTTTTTCGGCGAACTGACTATAAATAACATGTAAAAGTGGTACTGGCTAAAAAATATGTTCTTATTAAGAACGAAAAATACTTTTTACGTGTAACATTAGGAAATAAACAAATTCGTTGTTTTATGAGTTATTTTTTAAGTCGCTTTTGAGAAAATCGAAAAATGACATCTCTAAAGTACCAACTACAATTTACTATCGAAAACAAACCGTGACTGTAAAAATCGGAGCACTCCGTCTGGTAAAATTGTTGGGTATAGGCATAAAAAAAAACCAATAGATTCCTCACTCAGCTCAGAATCTAAAATACTAAATATTCATAGTATATATGTATAACTCATAATAATGTAAATTATTTTAAAAAACATAAATGACAATAAACATAAATTTTTATTAAAATCAACTACAATTTATCTATTATGAATGCGATATAGATCGATTGATATAGAATATAACAATAATTAACAATTGATAATTCTATTGTTTGCTTATGATATTATTTATTCTTTTTAATGTCACGTATAAATGCAACGTGTATTCATTTTCTATTAAGAATCAATTTATTTGATGAAAAGCGAATAAAATACATAATATTTAAAAATTTATAAAATTGCATTAAACGCAAAAAATACAAATCAAATGTTTTACAGTAAAACTTTTTTTTTTAAATCTATATTATGATTCAATGTGACTTTTAGCTTATACATTGTTTTATGCGTATGTTGAACACCAATTCTCAGGAGCTAGTACAAAATCTGAAAGTGTATATCGAATATAATTATGTCTTATAAATCAATGCATTTCATTGTAGCTGTACAATTAATTATGCAATGTAAATCTGGTTGTAATAATAAATATTCAATACTCATTACCAATAAATTGCGTATTATGGTAAATGTAGACGAAATAGAATTCCACATAGTCTAAAAACATATTTATTGTGTTAAAAAAAATATCCACCATATATCAATATTCAGACAGAATTCTTAAAAATAAAAAAATTACTAATTAAATTTTTTTATGTTCATTATTGACAATTTTGTAAAATAAAACGTATTTTCTTTCATTTTAAGATCAAATGAAAGAAATCGAGAAGTATGAAAATTGTATTATCATTTATAAAACGGGGTTTAAACGATGCGAATCTGATTTCGCAGGTTTCGATATGATTCAATTCAACCAGTGTGAACGTGTGCTGTGGTTGGTCTTCTCGCGCGATTCGCGAATCAGTACGAGGCAGCCTCGTGACGAGCGAAAGCTCTGTCGGTTTTTGGACGCGCATTACAGTTTCAGTTGTTTGTTTCGCACCGTGTGAACGCGTTCATACTAATCTAACCTAACCTAACGCCTCACATAGACTGATGGCTCGCTCTGTTTCACATGGATTCACGCATCAAATGCGGATCATGTGAACAGTTGGGTGATTTAGTTGTTTGGTGAGGCAGCCTCACGCATCAGATTCGCATCGTGCAAATCCGGCTTAAAACTTTACTTACGATTTTTTATTAACGTGTCTTCAGCTGTAAAAGAATAATGGATATGTTATTGAAATGAAATACATTGATTACTCATGATATTTCTCCCGAAAGTTAAAAATGTTATTGAAATCATTTATTTACGCCTAAAATGTATGTATATTAGTATATCGTATTAATTCGAATTCGTTGTAATCGTCTATTGTATTTATTCTCATTATTTATTAAGCATGGAAATTATCATGCTAATATTACAAGAAAAAAAAATTTATTTTAATTTATCGTAGTGATTAAATATTATGCATTAGATTATAAAATTATTTTAGCATACTCATATCTTTTAATGCGCGTTCAAAATTATTTTTTCTTTTAGCTGAAAGAAATACATTTTACTATATTAATAATACATATTATGTCTTTCCTTCTTCGTGGAATCTAGATAATGGGTAACTAATCAAAGAATGGAAATGTCGAAAATTATTCACAAATTATAATTAATTAATTATAAATTGTTCGAATATTAATATACTATATGAATATTAATACGTATATTAGTACAATTTTTTGTTTGAATGTGAATATACTAGTACAATAATAATTTGAAGAAACTACTTACGTTTGCCATTTTTAAAATATAAATTTAAAATTTCTGTATAAAAATTACGAATATAGATTAAAAATATCATTACGTTATTATGCCATTCTCTGGATTTATATGCAAAGTGTATAATAAAATGAATATAACATGATAACATATTATTAACTTAAAGAAGAAACATAATTATTATTATTATTTTTATTATTTATTTATTAATATTAAGAAGGAAACTGATAATAATTAATCAATAATTTAAGAATTGATTAATTTTGCAATTAGATATTATAACATTTGGGCTAGAATATTATTTTAAATACTCCGATGGATGCATGAGAGAATTAACCAAATCTTACCTTCACATTCAGCGATACCTTAAGTGGAAAATAATGGATAGGTTTCAAATTATTATATAAAATTAAAATAAAATAATTGATTGATGTTAATATTCTCATATTGTTTATGATACGTAATTTAATTTCGATCAGCTATAATTTTCTTTTAATTTGCAACATGAATCTTAATAAATGGATTTTGGAAAATATAAAAAAAAAGAAACAAACTTATATTTAATCTTACTGTCTAAAGTATAAAAAACTAAAATAAAAAATAATACATTTTTATTAAATTTTGTACTTTATTGTAATTACAAGTGCCAATAAAAATCATTAATATATATGGATATTTTATTAATTTTAGGAAACATATTGTAGTAGATATTCGTGCATGGTTAATATTTATATTAAAGTATTAATATACATATATTAAATGATATAGATTATTATGAAAGTCAGCAAATATTGATTATTCTAAGTTCATATAAGGTCATTAGGTTAAAAATGAATATATATATATATATATATATATTATGGTAAAATTATTTTAAATATTTACTTTCTTGTAAACCATTTTCTGGAAAAAAAATTATTTAATTAAATATGTAATTACATATTTTCGACTGCTTGTCTGACGGGGCATTGATTAATTGTTTAAACGGATATTGTTTTAAATGACTATAACCTACCTTGCATATATTCTCGAATCTGGAGAACTTTATAGTAATAAACATTAGTTACTTAGTACATATTGTTACAAGATTACACATGTAGTGGGTTTTAAAATATGTAAAATTAAATTTTTAAAGATTTGTCAAGTTAGTGTGTCATTAAAACACGGTGCGCTGGGTATTACTAGCGCTCTAGATAGATCACCAGTGCATTATTTTTGAGTTGCCAACAAAAACATATAAGATATGAAATTCAAATAAAATATTTTCGTAGAATTTAAATTCTGATTTTTCAATAATGCTAAGCAAATAACTACGTTTACCATAACATTTATTTATTTTTATATGTTATCATAATATTTAATCTAATTTAATAAAAAAAAAAGGTAGCTAGTCACAGAATTTTTGAATGTCGTTAAAGTGAATTTATATATATATAGTATAGATAGAAGACTTCTCCTATTTAATCATCACACCGCTTTACCTCAAATAAATACGAGTATAACGTATTATATTACGTAAGCCAGTACAATCATTGCCTACATTATTTGTGCAAATTGTAAGAATACAGTGATAAATTGTTAAGAGTACAATTAAAAAGTGATTAAAAAAAAAAAAAAAATTAAACAGTGTAATATAAATAGTATTTAATCTTACTATCCATTTCATTGTCGTCTGAAATATACATATTATAATAAATTATACGTATATCATACGATGAAATAGGTATTTATACACATTTCGGCAATAGTCATAAAGAGTAGTCATTTTTGTCCAGGTGAGTAAGAATCATCGCGAAAGACTATATTATAGTCTAATGTTGAAATAAAATATATTTTCAATTGTAATCAGACGTAAAAACATAAAATTATAAAAGTTATACTAAATGTATACAAATACATTCATATTAAATACATTAATTTTAATACCGTTTTTTGAAATAATCAAAGTCACTCACGGGTATATAATTATTTATTATATATATATATATATATTAAGACGGTAAAAATACTCAAAACTACGACTTTAATTCCAGTAAGTTATTCGAATTCTTCAAAAAGTATTACGAAAGATTTTAATCCGAAGTAATTCTTAGAAAACATTTTTAATTAATTATGTATGTTATCAAATGTTGGAAACCTTTAATAATTTTAGTCTCAGAGTACAGCGGACGAAAATAATACATTTTTATCAACTCTGTTGAATAAGTCGTAATGAGAATATTATAATATTATACAATATATTTTCCCTAATTCTTAACGGAGAACTATTTGTCGTATCGAAATTAATTTAGCAGTTTTCTGCTAAAATAAAACATGCTCTTAACGTAAATTCGAATGAAAAATAAATAAATATTGAAAATTATTTCGGCATAAAAGTGACATTTATAATACTCGTAGAACTATTTGTTTTTTTCTATTTGGGGAAAATTATTAAACCAATACTACAAAACATAAATACAATGAATTATTTTATTATATTATGGTATTTACAAATAAATAATATATTATAATCAATGTCTATATTATATTGTGTTTTGAAAATACCTTCATTCTGGTTTATACCATTTAGAATCTCTGAAAAAACGCAATACAATTATTAATCTTTTTTCGATTTACGATAACCATATAATATGATTACGTATAACGTATATGGATATATTATATTATAGATATAAAAGTTTTAATTAACAAATGTTTAAAATTACTATGATTTTTTATTATTTCTGAAAACATAAATGAATCAATTATATTCAAATTTAAAATAAGTTTTTTTGTTTTAAAAATGTCGAATTTTTCATTTAAACATTTCTAACAAATCATTTTGGTATTTAATAATTATAATTGTATTTAATATCAACAATACAGTGCACTGATTTATGTTATTACCTAAATTTATATTGCGTACAACTGAAAAACAATCAAAAAAAAATTTAATACAATCGAACATTGTCCAAACACAAAGTAATTAACTATATTGAATGTAAAATATAAAATTTTATATATCCATGAAGTATATATTATAAAACGATAAATATAAAAGTAGAAAACTAATTACGTTTTCTAATACTTACTATCGAGATCTAAACAAAAATCTTTTTCGTTCATAATATCGTCTAAAAATAATATAAAAACGAGTACAAAATTAATAACCGTAAAAGTGAATAAAATTGTTACGATCGGTGTGATTGCTGTAAATATCATTTTATACAATTTATCCATTATTTATTTACACAAATTCAAATATTATTGGTTAAACTAGCTAATAAACATAAGGAATTTGTATGCTAATATCAATAATTATTAAGTGTTTTTTACCCGTAATCGCTATGTCGACAATATAGTTAATATATTGCGTTGAATAGCCTAAAAATAAACATATTTTTTGAAACCCAATTTCAATTTTGAAAAATATTTTGGATTCCGAAGTGTCCATTTTGGTTTATAAAGGAAATATATCGTGTGAAATCGTTGTGTGACCGTTTATTGTACGTTTTTTTTTTAAGATCAATTTAGTACTTGCAATAAATATTATATAAAACATTTGTAAATATCAAAATACGAGTAATCATCTTTAAAATATGAAACTGTCGCAAGAAATTTAATTGGTTATTAAATAGAATGAATCATATATTGACCGGATGAATCGTGAGGTGATGTGATATATTCGCGTATATTAGTTTACATAAATATCGTTTTCATTGTATTTCATTTAGGAAAATGGCTTACTTCCTTCCTGGTATGTATTGTACACTAGAAAAGTAGAAAGCAGATAAAATACTTTTAGTCATATGTTTGGCAAATGTCTTAGTGTAAAGCCAAAAAATATTTTTAAATTTAATACTCTTATCAATTGTGTGGAGGGCGTTTATAAATAAAATTGGACATTGCGTTTCTTTAATAATAAATTAATATATTTTTTTATTGTCCGATTAAATTTCCATTATTTTTAGGAACATAATACGAAAATCTATTATGGTGATTTTTGATCCATTATTATTATTATTATTATTATTATTATTATTATTATTATTATTATTATTATTATTATTATTATCCGTTATTATCTAAAATATTTAAATAATTTTTTCATTATTTAATTAACTTAATCTGCACATTATGTTTATGATGTTTGAATGAACTAAACTTTTTCCGGTTGTTATTATTATAATTATCTAGCTTAGTTGAACGTAAAAGATTAATATATTTTATTGGAAATTCAAAATTCGTTATTAGGAACCCAAAATAATATTCAACGAAAATCCTAAAGATTAAGACAATTATTTCCACACTTCGTGTCTAATTAGAATACTCGTATATAACCAAGTGTGTATTTCATGTATTATATTATAATGGAAATAATATATTTAATTTTTAGTTTTAGATTCTGAGCAAAGCTAGGGAGCTCTTGGTATTCCAATGATGTTTATTTTTTGTTTTCTGTGTACAAATTTTAGACTGGATTAATACTGGAGTTATTTTTTTGTGCATTTCTTTTCCGTAGCAAACTGTCAGTACTTTGTCTGAACCGTGTTTGGGTTTTCTCAATAGTTCCCGTATAAGTAATTCAAAACTACTCAAAAATCGGAATAGTTTTGTAACGCTGTACAAAGCAATATCAAATAATGGTCGTAGAGTAATACAAAATTTACACCGAACATCAAACGTTGCACTAAATATACGTAAGAAAATTTTCAAATTTGAAATATTTTTATAATAATTATTTGACGTTGAGCTATTTAAGTTTTAAATGGGGTATTTTTTGTTTTAAGGCCTGGGAATTGTATACAATATAATATAGTCTTTTTGTAAAATAATTTTACATTGAAATCTCAATTTTCGGGATGAAAAAAGAAATTAACTCTTAATCACATTTACGATTTATTATAATTTCAACAAGCTGTAAGTGTCCTTTTTTAACTATTAACTATTTAGTTGTAGTTTTATTCTGACCCGCCTGGCTACACAGCTTTTTCCAACAATTTAGGAGCTTGTCGTTAAATTAAAATATATTTACAAGAAAAACCAAAATAATAATAGACAAAATCATTTTCACAAGTAGAGAAAGAGAATGATGAAACTAATATTAAAAATTGTAATGATTATTTGGCTAAAGTATTACTAGTAATTGAAAAAGTCTAGATTATTTAATTTACTTTATCTAGCAATGGATTAGATTAGGTTTTAATAATTCCTTTTCCACAAATTTCATGTAAACATGTATTACTAAAGATATTAATAACCAAACTTGGATCCTCAATTAATCATATACTCGTGTATATCTTATTACATCTTGAAATTCTAGTCTGCTGTATGTAGATAAATAATTAATTCATGTAGTTATTAAAGATAAAACATTGGGAAAATATCGCTCTTCACATCATGAATTGCAAATATTAAAATTGTATAATTTTTCAATTTTGTACAAATAAATAATATTTAATGTATAAGTTTTAACAAAGTCACATTCTTAATTTAATTTAACCTTTTCGTATTTTTGCATTTTAATTAAGTTGTAAATTAAAATGACGACATTTAAATCGTTGTATTTTAGGTTATATGAAAACATTTTATTTTTCATCAAATACGAACAGATTTATGTTAATTTTTATATTAGAAAACGTTTTACTTACACTCATTATTGTATATATACAGGTAGCAACTATTGAAATCGCTAAAATCTATTGTATGTACATACAAATATGAATTATTGAGAATCCATAAAAAACGTCTATCGAATCCATTACTCACGTGGTAAATTGATTACTTACCATTACAAAGTTCAGTTAATTCCTCTGTTTGGTTAAATAACATAAACGATTTCGATTACGTTTACTCGATATTGAAATATTAACGATTCCCGTAATGAAACAATGGATATACTTCAATATAAGACATTTAAACAATTTTGAAAACATATTATACAAGTTGGAATGTTTCCTTGGAAAAAAAAATTTTCATTTGAAATTTTCAAAAAAGTGTTATAATAAATTGATACGTTGCTGCTAATGGCTGTGTAATAATATTTTTCGAAATGTCAATCATTTTTTAGTGCATTGTCGTGTTAAGAGTACACTGGTTTTTTAAGTAAAATATAATGTAGTGCGTTGCAGTCTTACTTACTGTCACATTCCAGATAGCCTACAAATTTCAATTCAATAAATATAAATATAAATTCATCCAATCTGCGATGGTACCGCAGTACGGATACCGGGCCACACGAAGCGGCAATATGCGATAATATAATTTTCAAAAGAATTTGAAAGAAAATTGTTCAAAATCGTAAAAACGTTTTCGGACAATAATTAATGATCGCCACGTCGTGAGGCCGTAATAATTAAAAAATAAAAAAACCACGAGTTAATAACGAGTTGCGGTGATTGTCGCAAACTTTTAGCGTACTGCGGTGGAAATTCATTGTTGCATGCGTGCAACCAATCCACACATGAAACTGTATACGCTACGATAATATGAAATCATCGCGTGCGGTTCACACTATTTGTAATTTCTTGCGTTCTAAATTTGCTTACAAGAATACGCAAGTTATGTTCGTATAATTTATATTATGTTTATATATTATTATTCTTGTATGCATTTGAAATTAGTTTAGGTTTCGTTTAGTTGATGAGTGATTTAGTTTTAAAACTGAAAAGTTTTAAATAAACTAAACGCACATGTGGAATAATTACACGGAATCCTACAATATTTTATTATATCAAAAATATAATTCAAATTTACGTACCGATTTCGTCACACACGCCGCCGTGAATCATGAACAACATTAACGTTGAGAAAATCAATTGTATTTTAATATGAATCATTTTTGTTTAATGTTTTCTTTCGATTCTTCCTGGTTCTTGCAATTATCGCTGAGCTTCCTTAAGATACAACTATCGTTCTAACACTGAATGCGGCGCTATGCTCTGATATGAATATTTATACACGTAATATAATATACAAATAATCGTTTAGGAACAAAAAAACTTGAATAAACAGCTTTAATGGAATACGCCCTAATGTTTACTGTCACTTATTTACAATTATTATTTTTTCTGTAGTGACTTTTGCAACATTTACAATAACCTAGGCATTATATTTTTACTTAATTCTTGAATCAATTTTTTTACTTAAAAAGTTTTTATAAATCGCTGCTCGAATTTTATGGTCATGAAATCGAATTTTAAATTAATTCAGCAATTATTATATTAATTTCATTATGGACAAAAATTATTATTATATAATCAAAGAAAATTATTGTTATTTATTAAAACTATTTACTTAAATAATTTATCTAAAGTAAAAAGTATTGGAAATGTTCATAAACTTCGACAAATCACGGAAAATCATCCATTACATCGAACCATTAAATAAAATTTTTAAAATCAAAGTTAAAAACGGAGTCAAATTTTTAATGTGTCGACATGGGATTTTAATTAGTGAAAAACAAAATCAAAAAGTTTTACAATAATATAGCGAAGTGCAATAGATTTTTAATAACCGAACAAAAAACCTGAGTGAAACAAATACGGCGTTGCATTTGTTTTGTTAGATCTTCGTCGTAAACCAGCTGTACATACTTTTTTACAATATACGTTTTTAGTTGAACGTTCACGTTTTGCAAAAACAAAGAGTTGAATTATTACATTTTGCATTTAAATTTTACGTTACTAGTTTCAATCAAATGTAATTGATTGCGAATATATAAATTTTATCTTGACCTTGAAACGGTTTTTGACTTGATATACAAAATATACGTGTCTTAATAATAAATTTAAATGATAAATTACCCGAATTTATAGAAGAATAAATGAATATAATAATTATTAATATACGATCTAAATTTTTATTTTAAAATTTTAATTTTCTCTATGTTTCATTCGATCTTTTGTTCATCCGACTCTCGTGCTAAAAGCTATATATGAATGTACCCACATAGGCATAATTTTAATTTTTCACTCAACATACGTTTTGGGTAACTTCTATTGCATGGCGCTATGAAATCTCTTTCGCCTTATACGTCTTGTTAAAGGAAATTCATCGCTTATTATATAATGTAAAAAAAAAAAATTGAGTAGAATAAATATGTTGTTGCACTTATTTTGTGAGATGTTCATGGATGTATTGATTTTTTTAGTTAGTTGAGAATATTTAAAATTTGGAGCAGTGCAATGTTTTCAATACTCTGATGTATGCACAAGGGAATTTTAATCTCACAGATTACACAATGACTATAACAAATCTTATTTTCATATTCGGCAATAGCTTGAGTGTAAAACAATAAGATTTAAATTATTATGAAAAATATATAATGAAACAATTGATTGATGTTTAAATTCTCATATTTTATACGATACGTAATTTAATTTCAATAAGAAATAATTTTCCAACAATTCACAAATGGAATCTTAATAACTGGATTTTAGATTGTATGAAAAAAAACAAATTTATATTTAATCTTACCTTTAAAATTAAAAAGATTTTTTTATTAAAAGTACTTTATTGTAATTACGAGTAATGTTCAAAATATAAAAATTTTATTAGTTGTAGTAAACACGATGTAGTTTATATTCATACATATTACAATATGGTTCATATCTATATTGAAATATTGAGTATACTTGTTGTTAACATGTATAAAAAGTTACGAAAAACAAAAACATTGATTTTTTTAAGTTCATATAAGATCACCAATAAAGTGAAATTATACATAATTACAATCCACTTTAAAATTCTTTTTTATTTGTTCTTAGTGGATGCATAGAAACAATTCGTAAGGTACACCTCGGGAATAAGCGTTGAAACACGTATTATTGAAATCATTTATCGCAAAATTATTTTACAAAATATTGCAATAAGAACGTTTGATCACCACTTATGTGAATTATGTATAAAGGCGGTAATCTTTTTCCGATTTTACATCGAAACGATTTTAATTCCAGGAAATTTTACCGAATTCGTCATAAAATAATAATGAGTATATTTCTGCGTAATATTTAAGGGTATTTTTGTTATAGTTAATTAAATGTATCAAATGTTCGAGATATTAAATCACTTCAGTTATATATTATACGACGGGCGAAAAGAATATAAATTTTAATCAATTTTTAAGAAACCATATTGAGACTCTATATATATAATTATTTAATTTCTCTAATTATAATTGTATTGAAATTAACATTTTAATAGTTTCCGTTTAATACAAAGCATGTCCTTATCATACATTGACTGAAACATATATATATATTTAAAATTATTTGTGTAAAAGTAACATATCATAACCAACGTAATTAAAATTATGCATTTTTTTCTTAAAAAATTAAATTTAAACATGTCATGTATTTCAGAAAATTATTAAACACACATCATTTATTGAATAAAAGAAAAACTAATGTAATATTATATTTTACGTATTCAGTCTGAAAATTAGGGCCACTAAAATAATATTTTCTAAGGTGATGATCAGTTTACTTCACTTGACCACACGTCAAACGCATCACAACCATAATCGTAATACAATATCACACAACTGTTTATAATTAATTTCCAAACGAAAGAAATTCCATTCAAATATTATTATCTTATAATAATATTAGAAATCATATCTGTGTAGAGCAAAACAGAAGAAGAAAGCTTAGCTCAAAATAAACTGATGGTGTTAATTTGAAATTTGGGAGTGTTAGTGAAAGTATTATGAGCGTTAATATATATATATATATATTTTATGACGATTGTATAATATTTAAAATCAACATCAATTTATACAGTATTTTTTAGTTACTTGAATTTAAATTATTTTCAATCACTATAAAAAAAAAAGCAAAAAAAATTAATAATTTTCTTTCGATTTATAATAAATATATACGATTACAGAACAAGAATACAAATAAATATATATGAACGTTTTATTGAACAAATGTTTGAAATAACTATGATTTTCTACTATTTCTGAAAATATAAAACAATCAAATTTTTAATTAAAAAACATATTGTTGACAAATTTCCTTCAACTTTGGCATTCAAATATTTCCAATAAGTAAACTCTTTAAATAATTATATTAGTTTTATTTAATATCAACCGTACGATGATGCGCTGATAAATGTTATATTACCGAAATTTACGTTGTGTACAACTGAAAAATAATAAAATAAATGTAGTAGAATCAGTATTGACTAAATCTGTAAGTTATTGACATTAATCGCTCAAGTCTACAAAATCTGATTTTTTTTGTTTTTGTTTTTGTTATAATAACAATCGTTAAAAAGGAAACAAATTTTCTTTATTTGTACCCTACACCTGGGATCCAAACAAAATTGTCCTTCATTGAGGATATTATGTAAAAATAATATACAATTATACATATATGTTTAATATGTTAAAGTAATAATAATTATTATTAAACATAAACTATTACATATATCTTAGCTTGTATTTTATTTTGATTTCTTGAAAAAAAATACAAAATTTGTATATGTCCAAAGTGTCGATGCTCATCAAAGCATACGTTCTACACGAATGTTTTTCAATCAAAATTAAAAATAATAACGCGTTGTTAAAATAAATACATTTTTCGTTTCACTCAGTCAGCTAATAATATTAAATATATATATTATATTCGCAATTGTTATTGTACTCGTATTTGCGTTTGTGGCGATCTAATCGATGTATAGTCTTGAATAGCCTAAAAAGAAAAAAAAACATATTTTCATTTCCAGATTTGAACTCTAAAACATGTTTTTGATTCAAAAGTGGCTAATCTGTTTTATATGGGAAATTTTGTGTATAGTGTGAAATCGCTGGGTAACAGCTTTATGTGTATTTTATTTAAACATCAAAGCTTAAAAATGAATACTATTAAAAACACGGAAAAATCGAGTTACGAATAATTGACTTTATATTATGTCGTTATTCATCTTACATTATGAAAATGTTTTGAGATAAAATAAAATTATACTCAGGGGCATATGGAATAAATCGCGTATTAGCTTGATGAAGTGGTAAGGCCATACGTATGTGTTTACATAAATATCAGTTCTCTTGTATAAATATTCCATACACAAAGATGACTTACTTTCTTCTAGAAGATCACTGTACACTAGAAGATAATAGTTTTAATTATATGTTTAAGTGAATATCGTGTAATACTAAAAGTTCTTTTTAACGCGTTTTAACTGTTTTCAATTGCATATTAATGTGTTACAGCGCCGTCATCCAAAGATAGATCAAAAATCCTGATAATATGTTAGAGAAGAAACACACATATTTGATACTAGTTACAATGGCGGATTCTGAATGTTAACCGGTCCGGGAAAATTTTATTTCACTTGCCCAAAACACTATAAACACAACAAAAAAAATTACTGGAAATGTAATAAAAATATAAATAAATTAACAATATTAACAAGATAAAACTAAATAATTTTAGTCGGTTTAAATATTCGATTTAATATGCATAATTTTTTACTTAAAAATCTATTTAACCATTTAACTTTTAACTATTTGTTTGTTTTACAATGATCTTCATTTTTTTTTTTTTTTTTTACTTTTTAATCGAGTATGCCATCAAATCATTTGTAGTAATTTATATTTCAATCACGCAATTTTTTTTACTAACGTTTAATGTATCATCAATGAATTACGCTGGGTTGCAAGAAAACAGTTCTGTACGGAATAACTGTAAATAGTATCAATTAATATTATCACGATAGTTGTGGTTAATTATTATACATATATTTATTAGTAATTATTAGACATTTTCATAAATTTCGAAAAATTGCGAAACAGAAACGATTATACCTAATGTTTAAAAATCAATTTTTAAATCAAAATTAAAAAAAAAAAGTAAATTTATTAACTACATTGGATTTTGACCAGTAAAAAAAGAAAATCAAAAAAAAAAAAAAATTATTATAATTTTATAGTAGGGAAAAGTTGTTGTTTTGCAACAAGCAAACAAAAAAATAATGAATAAAAACAATTGTATTTATTTTTTCAGCTGATACCTAATTAGAACCAGTTGTATATTTGTATACTTTAATCGTATAAATATTCGATATAACGTTTATGTTATTCAGAAACACCCGACGAGTTTATTTTATTTCGTATTGCGATACATGTGTTAAAATGGCATTATAGCATGGCACGAGTCAAATGAAATCACGTATAATCGCTAATAACCATTAAATGAGTCTGATCGTAATTTCGAAATCGATTTTAAAAAAACCAATTAAAACCGTAAAAAAAAAAAAATTCGAAATCATAAAATAATCGAATTTAGAAATATAAAAGTAAACTGTGTCCGTAATAAAATAAAACATATTGATATCCAATATCGAAAGTCCTATCCAAACAAATTAAAAAACTACTGATTGAATCGGAAATCCTAATTACTGAAAACCGATAATATTTAGTAAAATAAAAAACAGTGTAACCTGTTCAACAAAAAAAATTTTTTTTGTGTCTCCTACGTGAAAAAAATCGTATTCCTACAATTTTTGGGTAAAGAAAAAACAAATTAAATATCACCTTAGGAATATTATATAATTTCTCATTTATGAGATATATAACAGTAATCCGTTATGATATTTTCATACTATGAATAATTGTATCAACTTAATACTCCTATTAAAGAAAAACGACACCATCCAATGAACATTATTTACTTATTTAATTATAATACGGAATGATTTAAAAGTCAACCCGAAGAAATTAAATGTCATATTCGGTATTTAAATAATATGTTGGCTACGCTGTCGACGTTAATATCATTCATGTATTCTGTCATATAACAATTGTATCATATTGATAACCATGGTACCTAATGACTGATAAAATCACAAAAATTTGGTATCCATTACGTATCAATTACTCGATACACACTGTTTATCCAGGCATGTTGACATTTGATCATGGTCAAAAAGTAGACGTTTTTTCCTTATATATATATATATATATATATATATATTTATTTATTTATTTATTTATTTATTTATTTAACCAACTAATTTATCTATATAAGGCACAACACTGATTAAAATAACTCATATTGATAAGGATTTAATGTCATTTAATTTTTCTTCTTCAACTGCTTCTACACCATCCTATAAACCGATATACGATACTGTTCCTTTCAGTCGTTTGGCCATAACCGTATGCTAATGGTAAGTATTGAAATAGACTACTCGAATTCTCATCCATTTATTATAAAGGCCCATATATATATATATTTTTTTTTTTATAAGATTTACCGCCAATAATATGGAAATGTTGTCAATTATTGTTTTAAAACTATAACAATAATAATAATAATAATAATTTATACAGTAGAATTGAGAAAATGTGGGATGACTACACATTTATTAAAAATGCATAATCAAAACATATATCGCGATTCAATTAAAAAATACCTATTTGCAATTATTATAATATATTATTTGTATTGCTCGTAATAACATAGAAATTATTCTAAATGAAATAAATAACAATAAAAACAAAACATTTTGATTAAAATCATTTACATTTTATTTACCACGAAAATTATATTATATAAAAAAAAAAAGAACAATAATTAACAATTGAATATTATGTAAAATAATACAATATGTTTAAATATTAATCCTAATATCGTGTGTATATATAAATATAATGTGTAATTAGATTTATATCGAAATAATATGAATTTAATAAAAATATAGAACAAAACACATAGTGTTAAAAAACATATAAAGTTGCATAAAACAGAATATATATGAATCAATTGCTTACAGTAGAAAATTTTTAAATTTGCAAAATTTATTTTTTTATGTTTTCATTTTAACTTCTTATAGATACATTATTAACCACATTGGAAACTTATTGCACCTTATTCCAGCACCAATTTACATAGAACATATTATCATTACCAACTGAAAAAGTAATAAATAGGATAAAAATATGCATTATAAATCAATACATTTAATTGCATCAGTAAACCTTATTATTCAATATAATACGGATTGTAATAATAAATACAATGTTCTTTACCATTAAACTTTACACGATTATATATGTGTTCGTAGTAAAATTCCTCATAATCTAAAAGGTATTTTTTGTGTTAAAAAATGGTTTAGTAAATAATACATTTGAATTCTAACAGATTTTTTTTTTTAAAAATTACAATTAATAATATTTTTATGTAGTTTATTTGACAATTATTATTAGTGTTAAGCATTTTGGTAATATTTTAATATCAGGTGCGTACCAAGGAATTTCAAAAGGAAGTTGTGTTATTCAAAATTAATTGACAAAATTATTCCTAAAACCATATTCTAGTTATATTCTGAAATTTCCCACATTATTAGAAAGGAACAAAGAATTTAAATCAATAAGACCATCCGATCACTGTTTGTATATATGTCCTCTAAGAGCAATACCTTGTCGACCCCAAAACATCAAAATCGGATAGATAAAATTGGAATCAAAACGTATAGATGAATTATTATTATTATTTATAAATGAAAAAATATTAAATATGATAGTTTATTGATAATGTACTTGTATGAATTTTAATTATATATTTACGGAATTTTCATCATCTAAAATTTGACTTACGATTTTTTGGTATAATTGTTTCTGCTGTAAAAATATGTAATATGTTATTGAGATGAAGTACTTATAATTACTAATGATAATAATTCTTCCAAAAGTTTAAAATTTTGTTCAATTCACATATTTCTGAACGTAAAGCACGTCAGTATACCGTACATTCGAATTCGTTGTAATCTTGTAGCGTATTTATTTATATAAATAATAAAACACGGCAGTTAACACGATAACATAATTATTTAAATACAAGAGGACGAAACTCATTTTAATATATAAATATAACATACAAATTAAATAATGTGCATTAGTTAAAAAATTCCTTTATTTACGCAATACATACTGAGATTTTTTAATGCGTGTTCAAAATTACTGTCTTCAGAAGCTTAAAAGAAATACCGTTTATTATACAAATAATTCGTATGTATTTTTTACATTATAGAGTATAGATGAAGGATAAATAATCATACGGATATGTCGACAGATATTTATAACGCTACTATACTTGAAATTATTTAATTAAAATATAAAAATGCTACTGCAGTGCAATGATACATCAGAGAACATACTTACATTTGATACTTTTAAAATACTTATTCAGACGAGCTGAATATAATACAAATACAAAATAATGAAGAATATTAACATAATAACTTCGAGAACAAAAGGATTAATAATAATAATTATATTATTATAACTATTTATTTATTTCTTAAAGCTTAGAAGCAGACTGTTAATTAATCAGTAGTTCGAGAAATGATTGATTTCTTTTCTTTTTTTTTTCTAAGAGGAGTTTTAACTTTTGGGAAAGAGTAGTATTTTCAATATCGTAATTGATTCTACAATCAATAGTCTTTTGTTATAATAGAAGAATATAGCATGCTAATATTACATCTTACCTTTACATTCAGAAATAGCTAAAGTATACAATAATAGGTTTCAAATTATTATAGGTAAAAATATAAAATAATTGATGATTTGTTTTTAAATTCTCATATTGTATATAATATTTAATTTAAAAAAAAAACATAAATTTTCCAACAATTCACATATAAAATCTTTATATGCCATTCAGTTTAAAGTATACGGGAAAACGCAAGTTAAATCAAAGCCGATGCGATGCGTGTAGCCACAGTGTATCCCAGGCGGCTAATAGCTGTTCAATCATTGGATGTTGTCATCGGAAGCAGATCGCTGACGACAGTTTCCATCATTCAAAATACCGATAAAATCTGGCCATAAATGAATTTTCGTTCGTCATCCGGTATATTCTTAAAGCGAATAGCATACAGATAATATGAAAAACTAAATTTAACTTAAATTTAATCTTACTTTCACTATTAACAAGAACTAAGAAAGTCAAAGAGAAAGAACAAACAAAGAAAATCATTATAATTTTAATTACACTTTGTAATTTATTTTATTTTGTATTAAGTGACCAATATACGAATATTATAAATATGATAGGAAAAATAGTGCAATATATATTATATATAATGTTTCGTAGCTCTATTAAATTATTACAAATATAGAGTAAGATCACTCATTAAATTAAAAATTAATATCAATATACTATGTGTATTTTATGGTAAAATTATAGTTTTATAACATTTGTTTCATCATTTACCTTCGTCCAAACCATATTCTAATAAAAAAAAAAAATTTATTAATTATTAAATATTATCGTGCAGGATTAATAGGATTTTATATTGTATTATACATATTCTCACTTTCCATATATGCATGAATATCGTCATCTTCATAATTATAAAAATACAATTCTTAGAATATATTGTTACAGGATTTAATGTGCAAAAAAAAGTTTATTACGTGATTATTTTTGAGAATAATTATTGATTAAATCATATAGATTACATAAGAATTAACTACGTTATATTTAAAATGAAATACATTATATTAATATACACTTATTGGATTTCGATAATTTACAGAAGCGGTTTCCAAACTTATTTTTCGGCGGTGCCTTTTTATTTTAAAATTAAATTCAGCCTCTGTGCTGCCCTGCCGTGGACACCATGAGGAATACACTAGTACATAATATACTAGTGCATAAAAAGAAATCTACAATAATTTTCATTGATAATCAGTTTTCATAATTTTACTGAATATAATACAATATAAACGCCATAATATATACAGCAGAATAAAAATTAATCTATTTTAATTAATTCTATTTTATTGATTATATTTGAAAAAAATAAAAGATAGAAAATTTATTATAAACGCGAATAAAATAACATTATTAATGAGATGTGTGTGGCTGCTTATGCTGATAAAGTTTGGCGGTGTCCCGTTTTATTTTTGAAAACTGGAGTCCAAGGTCAGGTTTTGCGTTAAAGCTGTTGCTGCGGTATTTAGTTGCAGTACAAGCCAAAAATCTCGACTCACTTTGAGTTGTATATTTACTGCTTTGAGATACTTGACTATCGTTTTTTTTTATTCATTCTGTCTTCTTGTACAAACTGAATTCGATGAGATAATTTTGCAGCAGGTTTCTTATTAACAGATTAACATTTTAACCAACGGTCCGTGTTTGAAAAAAAAAACGCGTGTACGTCCGTTAATGTATACGTACACGGAACGTAAAAGTAATTAAAGAGCTTAATTAATTCGGTATAACTATAATGAAATAAATACGTACGACTGATATTATTAAATAATAAAATTACGATCCGTAAAAATAATTTTACCCACATGACTGTATGTATCAATATTATTTTGATTAACGCCGGTTCCCACAAATTTTGCTCATAATGTTATATTATAAATTTACGTCGTTATTATTGGATCCGAATCGGAATAAACGAAATAAATTTTTTATGTGATTCAATTTGAAATTAACGAAAAATTAAAATAAATTTTAAATAATTTTTTATGAGTCGTGGTGCCCGGAAAATGTCTTTTGGACACTGCGGTGCACAGTTTGGGAACCGCTGATTTACAGCTTATTTAACTGAAAAAATTCTCTCAGTTATGTGGTGGATTGTTGTATTTAATGTAACATTACGTCATATTTACATTAGACTTTTTGTTTTCTTAATAGTCTATTAACATTATCGAATTATTCACAATCTGTTCGGTGTCCTAAAATCCCCTCCATAGTCTTTATATTATCAAAAACAGCAAGATTTACAAGTATCCTCTAAATATTCGTTATTATTTCTCTCGTTCAAGTTATAAATTATAATACAATATTTAAATAAATACATCTACTTCTAGTTTATTATTTCAATTGGGCCTTTTGATTACAACGCAGAACAGTAGAGCAGTAATTTCATAAATATATATTTTCTTAATTTGAATAAATTACCGTTGAAAATAATTTTAAAAAAAAATTAATATATTACATTTTAATACTGATATTATATTCACTTCTTAATTTCTTAAATTTTGTGTCCAGGGCACAGACGCCTATCACCCTCCTCCCCCCCCCCATTGCTACAGCTCGGTTCATATTACCTATGTAAATTATAAAATTAACAGAGTACTATTTTTAATATTTATTTTACCTTGCATTGGTATATATTCTGAAAAAAATCATATTAATTTTAATTTTAAGTTTAAACTTAATTAACAAGAATTGAAATAGGCATTTTGATGTGAAGTGAGTTAAAATCATCGAATGCCTTACAATACCGTGTTAAAGTAAAACAACTCATCAGTAGTATGAAAATATAGAAACATTATGTTATAAAAGTTAAACTAATCATATAGGTACATATATGTTCATGTTAACTAAATTGTTTTTATTCGCTTCGGTTATTTGAAACAAACGAAATCATGTATATCAAAATAATATTACAGTAAATGGTTAAAATTGTTCATTATTTTTCCTCAAAAAAATTTCAGACATTTTGGAAAATCATAGTAATGTATGTATTTTCAATGAATCTAATCTATGGCATTTTGATACCTTCATCAACATCGTCTTGAATTTCTGAAAAAAAACAAGTAGTAGTGGCAAGTAAATATTGCATTAGAAGAAAAATTTAGTATTACACTCGTTTGGTTTCAACGCAGAACTAGTAGAGTAAGAAAATGTAGGGCAAAATGAGGACGCTAAGGTTTTAATTAGACTAAATTGTTTATCTTATATGATATTTTTCTAAAATTACCGTCATATGATCTTTATACCATTATCAGTTAATAAAATTATTTTTTACATAGTAAAACCAAAAAACTTAAAAATCTCAATTTGCTTCATATATAGAGCAATATGGGGCACTTTTTTTAAATGAATAAAAAGTTGACCAAAATATGACAAAACACAAATTTCTTGATTTAGTATTTATTTTATTAATCTAATTTTTCTTATTTCATATTTCCAAATAATTTTATTAGTAACATAAAGAAAAGAACAAAAATATCATTATCACCACAAAATTTATGAGCTCATCTCTTACATATTATGCATTTTCATTTTATCCAGCCATCAGTAGACTTCGATTGTAGTTCATCGCAATAAATACAAATATCATCAATATTTTCTGAACTTGATATTGGTATATAATTTTTTTTTTTTAATTTTCTTATCATTTGAACTTTAAGTCGTAAATTCTTTCTTTTTTTCTTCCGATGTTTGATTTAACGATATATCTATTTTAACTGAAGTATTTGAAGGGTTGTTGCTTAATGACAGAGCCATAAGTTCAATTTTACACGGTGATTCAGTTAAAATTGCTATCTTTCCGCGTCTCCTAGAATTTATTTTAGTTGTGTCTTATTACTTTCTGGTACAATTTCTAACTATTTTATAGAATGATCTACAGTTGAAAAAATATTTAGTCATAATCATAAATAAGCTTAAAGTGTTTTTATTAATATATGGGGCAATATGCAAAGCACACTTATTCATTGAATTATTTTAGCTGATGTTCTGACGATTAATAACAATAATTTTTATGAAAACACTTTGTAATAAACATGTACTGTTGAAATAATTAATAATATAATTTCAACCAAAAGAAAAAATTAAAAATAGAAAACATTTTTATTTCACAATTGACACGGTAACACATTTATCATATTTTTATCAATAGCTCATATTACAATTCAAATAAAACAATTAAAATTTTACTACGTTTTTTCGATCCGGGGGATAATTTTAAACAGCTATTTTAAAAACTTGTATTTTCATTATTTCCTTAATATTTACCCGCGTCCCCGTTTTGCACCACGTTCTCTTACTAATTTTATAAATATATATATTTTTTAATTTAAATAAATTATCGTTGAAAATAATAATAATAATATAAAAAAAGATAAATATATTATATTTTAATATTGATATTATATTCACTTTTTAATTTCTTAAATTTTTTGTCCGTTAAAATTTTGTGCCCAAGGCACATGCGCCTATCAACCTTCCCCCCCTCACGTTATGCTACGGCACTTTTCATGTTACCTAAGTAAATTATAAAATTAACAGTTTATTAACTATATGCACTTATTTTTACCTTCCATTGAGAACCTTTCTGAAAAAAATCATATTAATGTTGATTTTAAGTTTAAACTTCCAGCAAGAATTGAGAAAAGTATATTAAGATGAGGTGAGTTAAAATCATCGAATTTCTACAGTACCATGTTAAAGTAACACAACATATCAATAGTAATCAGACGTATGAAAATATAGTAACATTATGTCATAAAAATTATACTAATCATATAGGTACATATATGTTCATAGTAACTGAATTGCTTTTATTCACTTCGGTTATTTGAAATACACGAAGTCATGAATAGCAAAATAATTATTACAGTAGATAGTTAAATTGTTTATTATTTTTTCTAAAAAAATTTCAGACATTTTGGAAAATCGTTAAATCTATATCATGCGTTTGAATTTTTAGTAGTACAATAGTAATATATTTATTGACAATGACTCTGTTATGCGGTATTTTAATGATACCTTCATCAACATCATCTTGAATTACTCATAAATTGCAATACAGTTATTAATCTTATTTCGTTTTACGATAAACATATGATTACGTAAGACGTGTTTAACTTATATGTGTATATTATAAATATGAATGTTTTATTATACAATTAATGTTTAGAATTACTATGATTGTGTATTATTCCTGAAAATATAAAAAAAATCGATTAAAATCAGATTTAAAATAAGTATTTTATTTTTTTAATTACCAATTTTTGCATTTAAATATTTCTTACAAATCATTTGTTTTTTAATAATTATAATTATAATTGTATTTATTATCAATAATATTGTGCACTGACAAAATGTGTAATTACTTAAATTTATACTGCGTGCAGCTAAAATAATAGTAAAAAAAATATGTAAATCAATCAGCGTTGTCAAAATACTAGTAATTAATTGCTTTATAAAATGTACAATTTGTATTATTCTTATTTCTTTTTCATGTACTTACTATTAGGATCAGAACAAAATTGATTTTCATCGAAAATATCGTCTAAAAGTAATATAAAAATGAGTCAAAAAAAAAATAATCATAAATAAAATTGTTACGATCGGTGTGCGCGCAGTGGATATCATATACAATATATCAATTATTTATTTATACAAATGCAAATATTATTAGCGTAAGTATCTAAAAATATAAGAAATATTTATATTGAAGGCAGTAATGATATTATAGTGGTGTCTACATACCCGTATTCGCGTTTTTAGCAATATATTCAATGTATTGTTTTGTATATGCTAAATATAAACATATTTTTAAAGTTTAATTTTAGTTTTAACACTGAAAAATATTTTCAATTTTAAATTGTCTAATCTTTTTTATAATGGAAATGTAATGTGTGAGTGTTTATTGTATGTTTTTTTCTTAAATCAATTTAATAATATTAATAGTTAGTAATATATAAAACATTTGGAAAAATCAAAATACGAGTAATCAGTTAAAAAATATTATAAAAATGTCACAAGAAATAAATTAGTAATTAAATGGAATAAATTGCATAGTTTTCGGATAATATATATATTATATATATTACGAGAAGGATATATATATATCCTTCTCCTAATATTCAATACAAAAATTACTTACTTCCTTTTTCAAGATTGTACACTAGATAATTGTTAATTACTTTTAGTTACATGTTTGGTAAATGCCTTGTAATACGAAATTGTCATTAAAATATAATATTGTCATGAATTATGTACATTGTATATATAAATAATAATGCGCTTTTCTAATTATGTCTAATTAAATCGTCATGGTTTTTAGGAACATGTTTTTGATAATTTTTTACTTAGAAGAACTTGATTACTTTTTCATTACTTAATTGACTTAATTCGATTATATTTAACTACTACTTAACTATAACTTAAACTGTAATCTTTTCTAATCTTAACTATTTAAATTAGAGTTAACTATGGTTTACAGTTATTTAGTATTTGTTAAACTCTATTCCAAGCACAAACTGGACATGAAAATTTTATCAGTATCTATACAAATTTATAAGAGCCTATGTTTCAAGATGCATATACTGCGAAGATTCTCAGGACACAAAATGACAAATCAAAGACACTGGTCACTCAATACGTCTGGCGCCCTTCCTGTTGAAAGACGTAGAAGGTATACTGTGCGGTGCAGAAAAAAAAGTCAATTCCCGGACGAGTACAACCAAAAGTGACGAAGTAGCTAATTCCACAAAGAACTGACAGTCTTTCTCGAAAATACTCCACTCGACACTCGCACAGGAGGAGGATTAAAAACGAAAATGTCAGAATGCGTCAGAAGAAATTGCCTCAGGAACCTGATCATCGCAGAATTAGTTTAGATGACGAAATATCGTCCTGAACTATCAATAACTTGGTTAAAAAAAATTGTATGCAGAAGTCAAATTAAAGTGTAATTTTCATATTAGAAAACCAGGAGAGAATCGTCTCCTACTGGTTAAGAATTACTGGTTGTATTTAATAAAATAAATGATGGCAGAAATAACAATGGGTTAGTGTAAACTACTCGATTATGTAATCACATTATCACTCGACAAATTTATCCATTTAAACATTAATCTCAACTTGTTGATAATTTATTTTGTAACTGTGTATTAAATATTTAAAAATGTCGCGTTCTTAATTTAATTTAACCCATTTGATTTTTTTTTTTTAATTATCTCGCAAATTATTATGTTTTTGGATATATACAATTGCGTTTTATGATCATAATTTTTATAATTTTCAAGTTAGTGAACGTTTTACTTACATACATTTTTGAAAGTATATTCATAACAACCAATGAAAATTGCTTTTTCTATTATATGTGAAGATGAATTATAAGGCAATATATAAAAATATCCAACAAATTCTTTACTAACGTTATATTTAAATTAATTACTTACGGTTACAAATACTGTACAGTTCAACTATTCGGTTGGATGACGAAAACAATTCATATTTAAATAATTGAAAACAAACATCGAATAAAAATGTTTTTCTTTTTAAAAAAATACAATTTTTTTTAAATATTTATGTTTTAATAAGATAATACGTCTCTCGCTTTTTATCGTTTATTTTAAAATATCACCCATTATATTAAAGTCGAAAAAATTCCCATTTCATAATTACATTGGATTAACTAATAAAAAATAATAAATTAAATGTTACTTACGTATACATATCCCTAGGTCTTGAAATATATTCCATTAATTAAATATGAAAATATTTTTAAAATCATAACGTGACCTGATCAATACCACGACGTTATTAACTATTGAAATTTAATTAATTTTTGAACGAATTTTTACCATCTGAGTTATATTTTTAGAATTATAAACTTCACAGTCATTCTCCGTTTAAATGAATCATTTATATTACAATTACACATTCCAGTTTGCACTTAATAAATTAATTCATCATAAATAAAATAAATGATGTGGAATGTGGAGTACACACTGCAGGTTAGGTATTAATAATAAATACAACATCGTTAAGAAATACTTAAGTGTTTACATTTCGCGTTAAATTATGAATTTATGAATTATTCGCAAGAGTGGAGAATGGCTCGCACTGCTTATTTCAGGTTCGGTGATTTGCCTTAAAAAAAGATAATACGCAACTAGGTGAATTACGTCTCGGATATTTTTTCCTGCCAATAGGTGAATTTCGTCTCCAGTATTTCTGCTGTGTGTGTGTGTGGTCAATGTCGTTTCTAATAAATTTTTACTGGCAGTTTATCATACGTAATATACTTTGGTAATTATGTATATTTTTTTTCTACATAAACGATTAACGAGTAATTGGATAATTGTTCTACAAATTACCTTAATATATACTTAATTATTATACGAATAGATAATACCTATAAAATGATGTACAAATCCAAAATAAATCAGATTTTTGGATGGCTATAAGACCAACGTCCTAGTTGGTGTCTCCAGGGACGCCACATAGTGTACAATAAACCATAATACACAAATACATAATACGCGAATGACAAATGCGCATATTAAACAGTCTTAATGAGTATCGTTTTTTTTTCTTCTATTATTTATAATTTATATAGTAACTCGTAAAAACTAGTGAATTCACTTCAATTGACCCGAATGCGCGCACAATTCAACAGAAAAATTCCAAATATTTTTATATTAAAAAAAAATAACACGAGTAATAATATAGTAATAATAAAAAATAAAAATAGTATAGTAATAATTACGCATAATTTTACAATATTAATTGTTATGGTAAAATATCGCAAAAAAAACCGATGGAATAATAATGAAATACGTACCGGCTTTGTCACATACAACGTTGTGAATCGAAAACAATATCGTGATCGACACAATTAATTGTATTTTAAAATGTATCATATTGGTTTGAAATTGTCTTTCGACTTCCTTTTTCTTCATACAGTTAATCGCTGTGCTGCTTACCAGACAAATATCTTTCTACACGGACTGTGTCGTTATTGTATGTTCTAGAAAACAATACACACACACACACACATACACGGTAAACAATTTTTCGTGAATAAAAATCTGAATAAACAACTTTTGTTAAAACTATATACGTATAATATTTATACTGCCACTTGTTAACAATAATATTTTTTCAATGTTCTATATTACATTATAACAATTATTAAAGATTTCCTATAATATTATTTAAGAAGAAATCAACGATTTTTTTTTTTTCTGGACAGTTATACATAAGTGATAATGATTACACCATATATTTCTGTACCTCAGAACCAGACGAACGTAAGTCCAAAAGTAACGGTATTCAGATTATTACATTTTTGGCACGTATAATCTGTTTTTCGTCGAACCATAATGATGGATGTCCGTTAAGAATTCTCCTATTATCATTGTACTAAGGCTAAATGAACGTAAGTCCGACGTAGCGCAAGCAACACCTTCCTAATTTTCAGTTATTATACTCTTATGAAAAGTTTGCGTAATGTGACTCACGTTCGTTTGGTTCTGACGTACAGATTTATACGAGCGTATTATGTCTTCTTATATTTTTATAGATAATTTGTGATAACATATTATATTCTTTTCAAAATTATATAATTCAAAAGTACTATATTAATACATTAGCCAATCATAACTAAGTGTAAGGAATTCGAATTTCCCTGAGTGAAATCAGAATTTCAAGACGGGCCTTACGTTTTCAAGAAGGCCCATGGCCAGCTCGGGTCTACCTTCGGCACCGTCATAGTATTTATAATATTTTTGTTGAGTTCTTAATCAAAAAATCTTCTAATCGAAGTCCAATGTATAGCTACTTCATAGATCTACACTTTATTATTATTTTTATTATTATTATTATTATTATTATTATTATTATTATTATTATTATTATTATTATTATTATTATTATTCAATCAAAATTCAATTCAAAAATTTTGTTCGGAGATTAGGTAAAGTCGTTGATTTTCTTTAATTTTTTGAAATTGTATCAAGATTATTGAAATCTCAGTTTTTAGTTCAATTAAACCAGTATTTACTTTAATGTGGTTACAACATTTTTATTTCCATCCATAAGGAAATCAATAAAAAATTGATAATCAGTATTCCTTATAATTGAAACGAATACCATATTATAATATTTTAATACTTGTAGGTATCGCAAAACGAGATAAATTTTAACACAGTTTTGCAAAACATAAACGTTCTATCGAAAACATATTTTCTAAATGTATGAACAGCTGTTTGTACAACAAACTTTTGAAAAAACGATTAATTGTCAAATAATTTTTATGGTTTTTTTTTAGTTATAAAACTACAACTCTGAGTTACAATTATTATAATTTTTTTAAATTTTTTTTGAAGTAAAACATTTTTACAGAGGGTACGAAAAATGTTTGGTATTCGTTTTTTCATTTGAAGTAAGATTGATAGACATAAAGAAGTTATTTATTGATGAATAAATTATAACTAAACCAATTATTTGTGTTGTATATTATTATTTTGTACCAAGAGAGCAACTATTATTATTTTTTATTTATTATTTGTTAAATACCCAAAAATTACCATTGATAACAAACATACACAGATGGTGAGATGACTAATACCATGAGCCATTGCCCTTGATGCTACGAGTTCGATTGTAATCGGCATTGAAAAAGAAGAACACTCAATTTTTTACATTTTTTTTCTCGTTTTTGTGTCTCCACGGACAACCATGATGTGCGATAATTTATTTTATTATTGAAATATTAATTTTTATATTTTAGTCTAAACGTAGTTAAAATAATAATTTTATTTCAATACAAATCTAATATTCGATCGGTTAAAATTAACTCCAATAGAAGTTTCACTTCAGTAACACGACGAAATTCGTATTTTTATTATAAATACAATAATCAATTGTATTTATTATAATATTATAATTTGAATGATAATAAATGTATTTCTATTGCACATTGTGTGTTTATCAATTGCCATTTTCCCCTTTAAAATCTCGTATAGATGGGATACATTTTGGGCGTTAAACCCAAAAAAACAAATAAGTAATTAATACAGTATATGTTAATATTAATAATAAACTAAGTAAATGAGAAAATTAGCTAATTTATACAGAAGATATGATCAATGATATCAATACGCATAAGACGAATTAAAAAAATGTAATTGAATGAAATGCGGGAAAGAAAATCAGAGCAGTCGATGTTATGAGAAGACTGAATAAAATTGAATGTTAAACGAGTGTCTGCGATGTGAAAAACTGTTTATAAATAGGAACTTTAAAAGAAGGGGGATAGTCATGGAGAGGACAGGAAATATTGAATTTGAAAGCGATATGAGAAGAAATTCTGCGTGAATCCTCTCAATCATACAACTGGCAACTGTATCCTGATGGATCACAAAGAACAGAACCATACTCTAATATTGGACGAAACGAAACACAATACAAAGCTTTAAAAGGTGTAATAATGGTAAATTCATGGAATATGTGATTAATAAAACGAAGAATTTTAACGTCTCTGCTACAAATATTTTGTAAATATATATAATTAGACATAATGTCAATGTTATTATTATAGTATACTTGTAAAATACGTAATAATAAAAATTATTCTAAAAGAGACGAATGATAATAAAACACAAATTTTGATTTTAATACATTTTATTTACGATGAAAATGATAAAGAATAAAATTATAATTAACAATTGAATATTATGCGATAATAATATGAAGACAAATGTTAATCATTGCTTTAAATCAGTTTTTCGTATAAACGTTTTCAATTGTTTTGGAAACTGACATATTCTAATTTGTTGAGCCAGCACCACTTTCTAGGATGTATTTGAATATCATCTGAAAGTGTAGTAAGTTGGATGTAATAATTATGCTAGTGATTGTAATTACAATGATACAATTAATTATGTATATTGTATTGGATTACAATAGTAAATATAATGCTCGTTACCATTAAATTTCACTTGACTATAAACATGTGTGAAGTAGCCTTCCAAATAATCTAAAACATATTTATTGCGTTAAAAAAATAGTTCGATCATATTACATAAATATTTAAAAAAAATTCTTCAGCAAATGTTACTTTTTTATGTTCACGTTTAATTTACAATAATTTTATAATTTAAAGTATAGTTTGTTTTACTTTAAGATGAATTATGGAAAATATGTAGGTATGAAATATTACTATCATTTATAAAACTACAACAGACGTATTAGTATGGTTTATACTTTTATAAGTCATAAACTCGCATGCATATGTATTATTTGTTTATGCATATTTACGTTATTTAAAAATCAACTTACCATTTCTCGGTAAATAACCTTGAGCTATAAAATAATATAATAGAAACAACTGCTACGAATACGTAAAATTACCAATAAATTTTTTTTCATAAATTTAGTATAAAATACATTAAAATGTTTATGATCATCAACATTTCATAATAATATAATTAAATATTATATTTAATACAAGAAGTGAAGAAGAAGAAACTTATTATAATATTTTAAATATATCATAATGAATGTATAAAAAAAAAATGTATTTTGGACAATACGATTATTTATACTTACTCATGTATTTCATTGCATATTCAAAATTGTTCATCCCTTGAGCTACAAATAAAAATTCATTTATTGTACTACTAATATATATGTATGTATTTTCTACTCCATAGTATCTAAATAAAAGATAATTAGGTAATCGAATAAACAGAAATGTCGAAGTTAACCTAACATAATACGCTACTCATTAGAATTATTCAAATAAAATATGATATCAAAATTATGAGTTTGCTAATGTAATAATTACTTCAAAGAACCTACTTACGTTTGTTTTCTGTAAAATAATCATTCAAAGAACCTGCATAATAAATATGGTTAAATATAGCACTATTCCATTAAGGCAATTTTGTGTAATAACTATAAAAAAATAATATAATTATTTTCTCCCCTAACACTGAAAAACTAATAATTTATCAATAGTTTAAGAATTAATTGATTTATTATAATATGAGAATTTGTAAAATTCGGGTCAGTATTTTTAACACCATTGTGAATACAAGAAAGAATTTCAATGTTTTGCCATAACATATTACATTAAGACTGTATCAAATCTTACTTTCACATTCTTTGGTAACTTAGGTACAAAAAAAAAGTTTTTATTAATTAGTTAGCACCAATGTAATAAAATTGATTATTGGTGTTGAAATTCTCATAGTGTATAATATGATGCGTAATTCAGTTAAAATAAACTGTAATTTTCCAAAAATTCGCACACTAAACTTAGATTTTGTCAAATATTAGAGACAAAATAGACTTATACTTAATCTTACCTTCAGCAGTAAGAACAACTGAAACACCGAATAAAAATAATAATTGGAGAGAATGATAAAATTTTATCTGCATTTTATTGTAATTACGAGTCGTGATCAAAATATAAAAATTGTATTAGTTATGGTCAACATGATGCGGTGGATATTTATAAAATAATAAATTTTTGTTTATATTGAAATATTGAGTAGGTATGTGTTAACGGGCATAGAGAGTTATGTAAATCAGAAAATATTGATTTTTTTTAAGTTCATATAAGATCAACTATAAAGTGTAAATCGAATATCAACACATATTACAGTAGAATAATTATAAAATTTACCTTCTTCTAAATCATATTCTGGAAAAAATATCAATATTTAATTAAATATAATCATGTCGGTTCAAGTACATAATAAGGTATTGATCAATTGGTTAAACAAATATTATTGTAATATATTCTCACTTTTCATATATTTTTGGATCCTTATAGCTTAACAGTTAATTATAAAACAAAAATTACTTAGCATAATGACTATTTACGTCTTGTAATAATATATTTATGTACAACTAGAAGGCATCTACAGTCAGATCATCATTTCAATGTACCTCAAACAAATATACCTATTATAATGCTATAGGTGGTCAATTTACGTATGACATTTCTTGTGTAAATCATAAAAATAACAGTCTTACATATCTTAGAGTACAACTAAAAACTAATTAAAAAAAAAAAAAAACAGTGTTATATCTATATTATTTAATCTTACGGTCTACTGGGGCTTTCTCTGAAAATATACGTATATTCTACGATTAAATACGTAATTATATATTACAATTGGGAAAAGTGATTATTTGAAGTAAATTAAAAACATATTGTTAAAAATAATTAAAATAATAATCATTGAATGCCTACAAAATCATGTTGCCATTTTCATATTCTTTTTTTTCAAATAATTGAATGAAAATTATAATTTATGTATAAACAAAATTCCAATTTTATGGTACTACAATTTACATTCTGGTAAATTTTACAAATTCGTCTTTTAATATCAATCTTGTATAATCTTACGTCATTTATAATGATATCTTTGTTAGTTTATTAATTATACATCATAGGATCGAAACATATATTGTTTCAGTCATAGCATAATGGATGAATAGAACGGAGAAATACAAATACAATTTTCCCGATTCTTATCAAATCCGGAATTTAAATTGAATCGTTTTCGACTTAAAAATATCTAACCATACTTTTGACGGAAAAGTATCTATTAAAAATTATTTCAGTAAAATTTTGCAAAATTTTGTAACACTCGCAGTTAGAATTTATCATTATTTTTCCTAAAAAAAATACCACCGACCATCTTAAGATTATAAAAACAATTCAACAATAACATTTATTATATTATAGTCATAAAATATTATTGAATGAATGGAATAAATATAATAGTATTATTGTATTCACAAAAATGATTGCTGGAATGTGTGAACAAGAGATAGAGAAAATATAGGAATAGTAGAATAGGAAATAGAGAAATATAGGAAATCGGTGTCTACTGCAGGTGTAAATATAGAAATAATGGCTAAACCTATATTTGTGTAGAACGATGGAGAAGAAGAAATCAATTGGAGATGATAATTTGAAACTTGTGATCGTTAAGCATCTTATCGCACACATGTATGTGTGTCAATAATATTGTATTATGGTACTTATATAGTATTTAAAACCAACGTTTATTTTGTACTATAATTTCAAAATACCTGGATCCAAACCAATTTTAATCACTGAAAAAACGTAATAAAATATAAATCTTATTTGGATTCATGACGAACATATAAGATTACGTAAAAATTTATTTTTATTAAACAAATGTTTGAAATTACTATGATATTGTACTCTTTCTAGAAAAAAGAAAACAAGATTTAAATTTAAAATTGACAAGGATCTAACGTTAACATTTTAATATTTCAAACGAATAATTTTTTAATATTATTATTACCGTAATTTATAAAACGTGTAACTGAAAAATGAAAAAAATGTATCAAAATTAATGCAGTACGATTATTGTTATCATCCAAAATGTTGTATCTTCTAAAATAGACGAAATGTCATATATAATAATGGTTAAATTGAAAACTAATATCGTTTATTTGTACGTACCTTCGGGATCTGAACAAAACTCTTCTTCATTGAGAATATCGTCTAATAATAATATAAAAAAAAAGTATAAAAACATTAATTACATTAATTAATTTCGCATACTCGTGAACGTGTTATACGTTAAAAGGGTTGCAATACAATATTATTAATAATAGTATTTTTGCTATTGTTATTTTAATTTCAAACATGTAAACACAATAATAAATTTATATTAATGTCTTAGCTAATATTTCACTTTGGGCTCTTGAAAAATGCAAAAATTGTATACAGGTAAATGTCAAAAATCATCAAATCACATATCCTACAACCGTGTTTACAGACAAAATAATATAATGAAGATTTTTTTTTTTTAAATAATATAGTTCATTATTATATAATATCGTATGTTATAATTATTTATATAATATGTAAATATTTGTTAAATTTTCTAATAATATTAAAAATATGTATGTTATGAACATTCATTATCGAGTGTTTTTATACTTATATTCGTGTGTTTGATTATGTCATCAACATATCTTTTTGAATAATCTAAAAATCGTTAATTGATTCGTGAAAAAATTACCAATATAACAATCGTTTTGTAAAAATGATTATTTATTTATTATCTACAATTAAAATATATTTTATGTGTGAATTGAATATTATATAAAAACAATACGGTCGTAAATATATTTAATTTTTGTATTATTGAATGGAACTATTGGTCCAGCGCAGTTTAGAAAATAAACGAAGGAAAAATAAACATATTTTTAATTTAATGTTTTTATATGAAAAATGTATTGTATTGTGTAAAATCGTTGTTTCGTCGTTCAATGTATGTTTTTTGTTTTTTTAACATCAGGTTTGAACTAAAAATATAATTTAAGACATTGGAAAATTCAAATTACGTGTTCAATCAGTGTAAAAATATTATTACACTGTCTCAAGAAAAACAATTTGTAACAATTATCTAAATAGGAATGAATGATGTGTTGTGTTGACATAATTCTTTTTTATTATCTATACAAAAGTTACTTACAACTCCTTTCTATATCGCGGTACACTAGACAATAGATAAAATAGATTACTGTCCATCTTTCCGACAATCCTTTCCCCGACAATCGATTTTCCCGACAAAGTGTTTCCCGGCACTCATATCCCGATGACCTGGTTTTTTCTTCGTTATTACTTAGCAACGTTGTTCGCAACTCGATAGCGTTAATTAATTAGCGACGCAGCACAGACTGCTTCGTCAGCTTTATTTTTACAAATTGCATTTGCTACACGTTTATCAACAAAAATTATTTGGGAGGAATAGAGCACAAAAGTGGTGAGTGCCAAACTCGTCTTGAACGGATTCTTGTACAGATTGCGTTCCAGATCGCGAGGTTCGAAGACATATTGGGGGAGGACTTCATATTATATTAATACTTTTAATTAAATTGCCGATAATTGTAATTTAATTTATATAGGAACATTTTATATTTCATCAGATCACACTTTTGATCATTTTAAAATTAACAAACGTTTTACTCACACTCTTTAAAGAATATGTGCAGATAACAATCATTAAAATCTTTAATGCCTATTGTAATACAGAAATATAATAAAATAAATATTAGACAATACGCAAATATGCGCATCGAAAACTTGTTTAATAATAAATTACAGTGAACTTACCTCTACATAGGATGCGTAATTCATCTATTCGGGTTAGATAACATAAACAGTTTCGATTAAGTATACTCGATATTAATTCAGTAATGAAATAATGATTACACTTATGAAACGGTGAGATAAATTAAAACGAAATAATTTTTTTTTTTTATAAATTGACATGTTTCATTCGCGTATGTAATCGTATTATGGAAATATCACACTTTTTTTTTAATAAACAAGATATTTCCATAAACAACAAAATATCGGAGTTTTGAGTAAAAAAAAAAAATAATAATAATTTAGAAATTAAACTGACTTACCTATACAACTCTGAAAGGCTTGAAACATATTTCATTATATAATGTTTATAATATTATTCCGAGGCACGTTTAATACGTTTAAATTATAATCTATTAAAGAGTAATTAATTTTTAAAGAAAATGGCGTTCTCAGAGTAATATTTTCTGGAATTATTAACTTCGGTACCATTCGTCGTTTTAAGAGAATCATTATGCATATCAATTTACACATAATAACAATATTGTTATATAATGTAATATGCGCATAATTAGGTTAATTATTCGCTATAATAAATGAACTACGTACTCTGGAATTCGAATTACAATACCATTACCATTGCAGGTTATACAATGAAAAATAAAACATCGTTAAGAATTACGCGATTCTATTTCCAGTTAACGGTATTATGAATTTCTAATTTATTCATGAGGAGTACAGACGTCGAGCACTGATAATTTTGCTAATCGTAGCGGAACAAACTCAAAATTTCGTCAACATTCGATTATCGTAAATAATTATCTATTATTTGAACGAAAACAAATAAATAATTCACTCAAATAATACATGCTCAATAGTATTGAAATACGACGCGACACAGAAAATTAAAATAATTTTTTGTTTGTTAAAAAAAAAAAGTTCCTAGGTGGAAATTATGCGGCAGTGAAATATTTATATGATCCACCAACTAAACCGAACGTATTATTTATAAGAATAAATTGTAATAATTATGTTAAATTTGTACGTATGATTATTATATTTACGAGAGTTTAAACGATATTTTAATAAGCGTTCGCGTAAATACTTTCTAAATGCATTTCGAAATGACTACAATTGTAATACAATTCTTTAAATAATATAAGTGAAGAAAAAACAAAACGAAAATGAAAATAAATTATTAAAATTCTTATTTTAAGCACTATAAAATTGTATGAATCTATTTAAATTATTTCTACGGACACGTCGAAAATGATTATAATATTCGCGAAATATATATTACATAATATATGTTATTTAATAAACAGAATATCGCGTTAAAGGTAGGAATATTGGCACAATACATTATACACATGTTGACAAATCACCCAATTACCTAATTGAACAGTTTTACTGTACGCCACATGCGTATACCATATTATACGAGCTTCTGTTAAAAAGACACCTGGAAGAAACTATGAACACGAATCGCACTAAACATTATTTGTATAACTCATATAACATGTATTAATTATAATACATTATTTGAGACGAGCACAGACAAAATTCTAACAGTGTTCCGGTTTTTGGTTTTTTATTTATAACTAAAGAACTACTCGTCATCCGTGTGTCATTTTCGTTGCTTGAACCGAGTACTCACACAAAATTCAACGATAAACTTCTAATTTTTATTATAAATAGAAAAAAACCAACTATAAGTATATCAAATAGTATATAAAATTATACAAAGTCTTGAAATATTGTATGAATTACAATTTATTACGTACAGGTTTTTTCGCATAGGCCGTTGCGAATCCAACACAACATCAACGTCGATACAATTAATTGTATTTTAAAATTAATCATTTTGATTTAACGTTCACCTTTGACAACTTGCTCCTACAATAATCACTGAACTGCTAACGAAACAACTATCGTTCCACAACGCGCACTGCGACGTAATAATTTGTATTTGAAGTCAACGTACATACACCGAACTATTTCTCATAAGTAAAAAGCTGAATAAACAATTTTTGTAAAAAATTACAATTATTATTATTATTTATTTTTCTTATTAGTTACTTGTTCGTAATCGTTATTTCTTTTAAACGAAAAAGCCATGTTGTATAAATCACCTATATTACTCAGTGAATTTTTAATTTTTACTTCATAACGTTATACACAATTTATAAAGAAGTAATTAAACGACGGCGCTAATAGTTTAAAAATTCTTTGGGACGGGGGAAATGGAGTGATTTGGGACATACAGTTACTCCGGTGTAAGAAAATGACTCCTGTAACGTAAAGTGCGCAGTCTTTGGATCACACACACGTACTTTTGAAAATTCTAGACGTCGACGTCATGCGTATTATTGCGATTTACGGAAATAATAATAAAAATAATAATCAAAACAGTTGGATTATATTATGCATTCAACGTCTCGTTTCGCTTTGTACACGCAATATTATATATTATTCGTATCGCACTCTTCCTAGTACACGCCCTATACAATAATAGATAGGTAACAATTCTGTTCTTTTTGTTTGACGTTTCGGTAGCGTTAGCAATGCGGAATTCATTGATATTATCAGGTCAATTCATACGCCATTCCGTGTATTTGCGTACTGCAATCAGTTTTTTACATTCAATTTGATCGTTTTTTATTTCCACCGTATCGTCGATGTACACAATATTTTCATATACAGGTATATACATTTTTTAATTTCCCGCTTTATAAAACGGGGAGGGAAAAATAGATTTTAAATGTTTATGAATTTAAAAGACGATAATTTATGTTATTTGCTCATCTTAAATTTGTATAATTTTTATCAATATCAAATTCGAAATAATGTTTATATAATAATAATAATAATAATAAATATATTTTTAATTTATAATAATTTTTTTCTTGCCCACTCGTAAGCCAATCGTTTTAATAAACAATTTTTTTTTTTGTCTCAGAACATATTCGTCTCGTAAAAAGCAATCCAAAATAACAGGTAAACATCGAATATAAATTTGTAGATGATTTCAAACAAATAATTTTTCACGAAAAACTTGGTATAAGATAAGTCAGGTCATCAATTTGATGTCGTTTTCGATACACCCGTGGAAAATTGTACTTTCTTAATTATGATAAGACAATATTATAATATAGGAATCAAAACGTAACAATAATGTGAGAAATTTTAGAACACACAATATACAACGATATGAAACTTCAATGTGCAGTACATTTTTGATCAAATAAATCGTGTTTTTCCTTGCCGTACTGTTTTTGGCCAATACAACATCGTAGCACACAAATCCTTTCCTCGTGTTTTCCATTCAACTGTTTTACATCTAATATTATGATATTTTGAAATGTTTATCTCGGGTGGCATATTGAATCGAATACGGATTTCCCTTGTTGAAAAATAAGGATTTTAAATCAAATGCAATAATAATAATAATAATAATAATAATAATAATAATATGGCATTGGATTAAAAGCGACAATATGTCATGATATTATGTCCCTGTAGACCATTCGCGCATTGTCAAATCGTATAACTATAAATCGTTCTAGAGATGTCGTTTTTCTATCTGAATCGAAATCATTATTTGCATATTATTACCTGACAATAATAATGTGCGCGACATATAGTCGAGAAATTATTAATTTGAATTTATAATATTATATATATATATATATATATATAATAATAAATCGTAATAATATGCGTATCGACGATACACATATATTATATAGATTATGCGCGATAAATGATTTAATTTATTTCCAACGATCAAACGTCCTGAGTGTATATATATATATATATATATAGATATATATATATATATATATATATATATTATATATATATAATAAAACGCATAGTATATGCGTGTGTTTATGAATATATACTGAAAATATATAATTATATATTATCCGTTATCGTATCAGATTTTATACGTGTTTTTAAATACGATTAAGCGACTTGTCAGTGCTTCGGTTCAAGTGAAAAAAAATTCAATAATTAGACGTCTGCGCGGTAATTTTCATGAGAAAGTTATTAAGAACACTGCTACGGCAATATGAACATCTGAATACCGTGGTTGTCCTTAGACGATTTGGCCGCCGCGACCAGAACCTATATGACAATATCACGTTATATAACCTTGGGCTGAGTTCATTTTGAAATTGTTATAAACGTATTTTCGTACCTAGTGTGTTTTTTTTTTAAATGGAAATTAATTATATTCGATGTACATTTATATAAATATTTCTATGCTGAACGAATGGTATATTTCCATGAAAAAACTGTACAAAAATACATTTATAAATTCATATTATTACAATCCTATCGAACGATAGTAAGAATGACATTATATTAAAACGTCGTATTATTATGTATGTTTTTTTTTTAAGAAAAATACGCATGTCTACGCATGTACAACTGGCACGGTTTTCTCAATATCCCGTTTATACGCGACCGTGTTTGTCGAAAATGAATAATTTCCAGAAAATTCGCCGCAATTTTATCATACATTATATTGATAAATAACATACGATTAAAATATTTCTACGTTCAATCGTATTTGAATAATTGACATTTGCAAAACGTTTTGCGCATTTATCATTTACTCATCGAGCACTTACGACCACTGTGCGAATGAACGCGTTACGAGTACGTCACAGACATAATATATGTCATTTATATATTCAAAATGCGAATCCGAATTTGGCGTTTTTAACGTGGCGCGTCAAATAGAAATCGTTTCGGAACGAATGGATTGTCGTCCGACAATACGCGTATTGTAACGGTGCTGGACCGAATAGATAATATATATATATATATAATCTCTATAAGATATATAGAGAAATAGATATTAAGCGCACACGATAATTGTTGTATACGGTTTTTGCAGAAATGGAAATTATTTTTATTTTTCTTCCCCGAACTTTAACCTGTTTTCTCGTATACGAAATAACGAACGTGTAATAAATTCAACCGGTCGTCGTCACGGTCAACGTACTGTGCCCGTCGGCAAAACAACCGATTTTTATTTATTTCTCGTTCGTATGTGGGGGCGCGCGAACGACAGTTTATGTATATATTACAAAACGAAATACTCAAACAATATTTGCGTAGTTTTTTTTGTTTTTAATTATTATTTACGTTCGTCAATACTTAATATAAACAATACATTACTATTATTGTTGTTAGTATTATTATTATTATTATTATTATTATTATTATTATTGAGATTCGGCACGCGTTTGGAATATAATAATATGTGTATAACGCATAATTGTGTAACGGCAACAGAACGATTGTATCTAATTTTTTATAATAAAACGATTTTTTTTCGCAGTGTTCTTCGAGAGTTCTCGCAACGATTGTCAAGTTATTATATATGTATATAATTTTTTTTTCCACTCGTTAAGATCAGTTAATAATAATAATAAAAAAATAATAAAAATGATTCGGAGCTAAGTGAGTAAATTACAAAATGTCATTAGATTATAATATTACAACGATAAATAATGTTGTATTCGATTTGGTTGAATACGATTTATTGTTGTATTGTGTACTCTAAGTCGCATACCGGATCTTCTAAAATCGTTTATTTTCAAAACGCGTATAAATTCATGTGTTTATATAGTGCGTATTTTTATAGGATTGTATAAAAAAAGAATTGGCTTTTTCCACAAAACTTTTAAACATTTTCCAATATATTTTATCCGAACGATTATTTCGAATACTTTCGAGAGTGTTTTTTTTTTTTTTGAATTTTTTTTTTTCGTACATATAAATATCAATTTTTTTTCTCTCATTCTCTCGCTTGGTAGACAGAGGTCTGAGTTTTTCATTTTAATCCGAAATTAAAATTGTAAAATTTTTAATTCGACACGCGCGTCGATAAAGTTTCGGGGAAAAAATTTAAACACATTTGTATATATATATTTTTTAAGAGCTTATTTTTTTAACGCGTCGTTGTCCGTTCCCGACGTGTTTTTAAGAAATCATTTCGTGTGGGTGTGTATTTCCCCCTTCTAACGAACTTACGTAACTCCGAACCGTGTAATTAACGCGGCATAAATAAATTTCGCAATATTTTAATAATAATTTGTTTGCTCGGGAGACACGCGCTGTTGTAATAATAATAATAATATTATTATTATTTTTATTAAGATAATATTATTATAATACGACGCGGTTGGGAAAACGTACGACAATATTGTAAAATGTTTTTTACCGAAACACCACGGTACAGCGTGCATTGATGTCTCGAATACATGTTTTTATTGAAATGCCCGATTTTCGGCAATTATTTTTCTTTCCTAAACTCAACGTGTTCATGGAGGGAATCGTATGAAATCGACGAGAAACGGTGTCCGCCGCGCATTACCGTTATTTCCGGCCGAATTTTTTCTCCTCTCCGCTCGCGCGAAACTTTACCTATTCACTGGAAAACGTTTCGACAGCGTTCCGTTACGATATTCCCGGCATCGGGAGGACTCGGTGTTGAAATCAACCGGTAAATTTTCGGCACCCCGAATCAGGTATCCAACGCGTAAATCCACTCGTCTAAAACGCAGATTTTAATTCTATTACGCTCGCACATCGCTTTAATTTCATACGAGTGCTGAGTACGAATATTTTCGATCGTTCTGAGCGAAAGGCCGCTTACCAGTAGTGTTTATTCGTTTCGGGTTTCCGCGTAAAACTTTTGAGTAGAACAAATTCGTTCCGCGGTGGAAATGGGTCGTACGAGTACTTTATTGGAAACGCAATATTTTCTCCAGCGATTGTGTGAAAGAATGACTCTTCTCAAACCTATATAAAAAAAAAATAATAAATAATAATAATCGCGTTAAAAACGGCAAAAACGCGATTTCGTCGGACAACGTTTTATATTACCATCCGAATTCGTAATACGTACGGAGTCACGAGAAAACTCGTGAAAACATTATCCGAGTAGTTAATCCGATAATTTTTTTTTTTTTCATTTACACTATTTAAAGTACCGTGACGTGAATTTCAAGAAACAAAATTATATAAACAAATATACACAAATAACGCATTTACGAGGAGGATCTGTCGTTCGAGTCCAGGGCCGGCGTTACGGGAGGGATAACGCCACCTCGTCCCGCTTTACCGATACAACACATTTTTTTGAAATTCGTGCCACAATCGGTCCGCCAAGACTTTTTTTCCTAACCGAACAGTCGAAGAGATCGCAAGAGTTATTTAACACGTCATATTGTATTGTACAACAGTGCAGTGCGCGCGGGATTTTAACGTGATTCGAATACACTCACACACGGCACGACAGTGTCTGATGGTTTTCTGCGGTACGCGGTTCTTTGGAAATTAATTAACCTGCGAAATTTCGTGAGCAACAGCTAACCTACGTGCCGCGCATATTACTTACTCGACGAAACTGTACTGCGCGCGCGCGCGCGCACACATTATTCGTAAAAGTTTTCACGGCGCGCGTGTGCGTGGCGAAAAACGAAACGAATTTAGTTTTACGTTCTCGTACAAGTAAAATTAATTACGTCAAATTGGCGTAACACACATATTTGTGTATACACAAAACATACGTGTTTTGCAGCAATCCGTGATAGAAATTACGACGCGATTCGCGTTTTCGTTTCGTTTTTTTTCCCCCCGTCGAAGCGGCGGTGCACACGGCTGGTACAGCCGAGTATACTCGGCTAGGGGTAAGTGCGCGCGTGTTGTAACGCACGCGGAATTTCGCATAATATTACAATAACTCCGTCGTGTTTTCCGTCTACGGGGAATTTATCGCGAAATTCGCGAACACACGATGATAAAATCGTGACGGTGTCGGCCAATGCGAACGGAATCCGTTCAAAACGCAATGATCGTCGTCACTATTACACACGTCTAAGCTCGTATTTTAATTTTTTTTTTTTCAGAACGAAAACTCTAAGACTTGAGATTGAAAACGACGAATGAAGACACAATGTAATATAACGACGTTCCGTCGGTACGCGAATCGATTTCGTGTACCGTAACGAAATATTTCAAATATTTTCAAACGATTAAAAAAAAAAAAGAAGGAATTTGTCGCACTGCTGGTCGGTCACCTCCTCCCCCGTTCGCAGTCTCGCATTCGTGTGTCGCGGCGCGCGATGTTACATTTGTGTTATCAAAACGTTGTTACATTCGAACGGTCGTCAGAGAAATACAACGGCGTCCGGAATCGTTTCGATTCAGATGATCAGTGTATTAGTGACGTGGCCCAGTGAAGTCGATGAAGTCGTCGAACCGCGGGAACCATTATATCCCGAAGATTTCAAAATGTAATAATTTTACTTACGGGACACAGTCATCGATTTTTAGAGGGACCAAGTTTACTGTAATTGGTTTTCGAGGGGACTGAGCCCCTCTAAGCTCCCCCCCCCCGATTTTCGCCAATGCGTGGCGCAGTAAAAAAAACAAAAAATCATATAAAACGCGTCTGTTTCATACACACGTGTTATGTGCGCAATACGAATATTTGTTAATGCCGCACGAAAGCTTGAGGACGTGTGTTTTATTCTGTCCACTGTACAACGTCATGCGGACGCGGTTTTCGACTCCGAGACGTGTTGTATTGGCGATGACAAAAAAAAAAAAAACCACGATATTTTTAAAATAATCGTCAAAACTAGATGCAATTTACGTAGGAAAACGACGCGAATGTAGTATTATACCGCATTAAAAACGGATGATTTAGAGGGGAGAAAATCATCTAAGATGTCGCTCCACGCTTTAATTCATTAAACGTTTTCGAGATGTTTCCAATGAAAAAGAAAAACGCTTTTATACGCGGGTTTTTTTTTTTTTTTAATTGTTTAATCGCGCGTCATTAAAAAATTTAGTTGATTCGAATCCGAAAACGACTTTTCAAAAATAACGGTTTAAAAGTATCGTTTAATTTCTATTTATTCTTTATAATACAGGTTCCATATATCGTCGATTACGGTATAGTGTAATTGAAAACCGTTTGTTATTTATAAATTATATTTAGCGATCGCCGTATAAGTCATTATTTCAGTAAACATGTCCTATCGGAGAAATCGCGACTGATCATTTCGATTTTTTGCTTACTCTTATTATTATTATTTTATTTTTTTTATTAACTAAAAAAGAGGTTATAGAAATTACGAAAAAAATAAACTTCTAGAAGTATACTTTATGCCGCTATTCCCAGTTAACGCTTTATTGCGATGTATTAACGTTAAAGTTTGATACGTCGTAGCGTCGGATTTGGTGTCAGTTAGCGGGGGTTGTAACTTTGTAACAAAGATCTGTCTTGTCTCCCGAGTTTCGAGGCAAAAACTTGTTAAAACAAGTCTCGAGATTTATATTCACCAAGTTATACCGGAGACGTCGCTCTAATCGCACGGAACGAAATATGGCGACAGTTGAAAAAAAAGTTCTCTATGTTATTATCGCTATATTATGATAACGATAATAATAATAATAATAATAATAATAATAATAATAATAATAAGAATAAGAATAATATTATTATTATTAATTATAGATATCGTCGGTTGTCATACTTTTAATATGTTCCACGTGACGATTTAAACGCTATATTTATATGTTAAGTATTAATATAACTCATTACAAGTTTAAGAAACGAATTTGTCCAGTAGCGTAGCCAGGGAGGGGTTTTGGGTGTTTAACCCCCCCCCCATTGCCTTTTTTTACGTTTTTACTGAAATGAGTCTTTGAATAGCTCATTAAGAATATGAGCATTGAGCAAAAAACCTAACAAAAATCTAAAAACCTATAGCTTCATTCAGACTTAAACCTTTAAATTCAGAATTAAACTTAAATGATTATTATTAGAGCGAGTGTATTGATTTTTTACGTATATGTTTGACATAAATAATAATTATATCGTTCTTACAAAAAAACAGTCATCAGCATTTTTTTCTAGGTTGTCGTGAGAGTAAATTTTACGTTCAAGAACACTAGAAAAAATGTAAAAATTAACATTGGAGTTTTGGATAATATTTTAAAAAATACGAAAAATCGATTTTTTACAATAATGTGGAAAAGAAGCTAATATGAGTACAATTGTGTTTTTTTTTCATTTCAATGAAATTCCATTCTCATTAAGTGATTGACTTTTCATTCAGTTTTTAAGTCACAAAAAATATGCCGTTTTCAAAACTTTAAAAATTCGGAAAAAATCTAGTGAAAACAACAAATTATATATATATATTTATTTATTTAGTAAATTATTAATTACAAAAAGGTTTAATACAATTATTGACTTAGTGGAGAAAAAAATATCGTAAAACATATGTTACGAAAATATTACAAAAATATTTACATCTATTTGAATACAATAATTATAAAAGAAAAAATACGATTCTTACGTGCTTTGGAAAAACTCGAATACCAAACATTTGCAATAGACGTTACTGTTTATTACCACGTGTTTTCGACCAATAACATTTTACCAATTTAATCGAATATATTATATAGGTACTTGAAACGAGCGTGAACAATATAATTTTATACCCCAATAAAATATCACAGTAAATCGAATTATCGATGTTTAAATCCTCGGAATAAAATAATACAATTATTATAACTCGTCGCGAAACGAAGTGGCGAAACGACGATTTATTATTCATAATTTCATAAATCACGCGGACGATCGAAGTGAAATCTCGAAAGGAGATATTAGATACGTATATGTATATATTATTTAATACGGACGCGATTCCGAACGTAGATAATTTATATTATGGTCATGCATTAATGAAAGCAATATCGAAAAACGAATAATCGTGGTCCATTAACGTAATAAAATCTGACGAAATTTAGAATAAAACAACAAGAACGGCAGAAGAAGCAAAAGTAACATCGTTTCTGTACAACACGTAACACGAATTATAATATGATAATATTGTTACGACAACTATTATTGTACATGCATAATTATATATAAATTTATATATATATATATATATATATATAAATTGATCCTAAAAATAATAAAATCTTTCTTAAAATTCCACAAGCTTTATAGATATATAATTTGGAGATTTTCAATAGAAGAAAAGATATGAAATTTAAATGGACCCTTTTTCTTTTTTTTATAATCGACTTAAACGGTAATATAATTGAGTCGTTCCGAGGAAAATATTTTTCTTTCTGGCTAATACAAAAAAAAACATTTTAAATTATATAAATAAATCGACAATAAACGACGTATTTAATAAATACAATAATGCGCTTTATTATTATTATTATTAAAGAGAAATTCTGTAAATCGTACATATAGCGATTTTCAAATTGACGATTGCTTATATTTCAAATGTATACAACTCCTAACTACCACAAATCTCGTTTTAAATATTAATTTTTATTTCGATAAAATTAAAATAACATTTAAGATAAAATTTGCGCTTTGTTCGCATCGAATTCATCATCCAGTAAAACTCACGAAAACAACATTGGGATAACCCTCGATAGGTCATCCCACAATCACGCTTATCATCTGCGCTGAAACCCCACTTCATGAGTGCCGTCTTGCACCTGATGGTTCCCGTTCTAAGACGGTTAAGAGTTTTCCATGTGAGGATGGGTAGACTCCAAGTCAGCGATAATAGCTCTATGATTCATCGTCCGTTTTCGGTTATCGTCGTTACTCCTCGTAATCAGTTGCCGCCGCCGTTCATACAGATAGAATTTATACACGGGAGGGGATGCGCGGCGACCGCGACCGGTTTTCGCCTGACGAGTGGGGATGAAAAACACGTATAAATAGTGGGCACGCAACCAACGGACCGCTCAGTGTACACCCCGGCGCACAAACGCTAACAGTCTTGTTCGCTTCTGACCGCGGCTGAAACACCGTGTGTACGTGTGTGTGTGTTTCGCTCTTCAATTTTCAACAATTATCGGTTTCGAAAATCGGAACGCTACCGCCGCATTGTTTAGCTACACAACAAAAACGTTTTTATCGGTCGACTAATGACGGGGAATGTATACGTTTTTTTTTTTTGTGATCGGAGAAGTAAGAAAAATTGTTAAAAAGAGTTTTTTTCCCCTCTTTTATTTCGGGTCTATTTATTTCTCCGCTAACTGTAACGTCTCGATTGTATCGCGACATTGTGATCGTAACGACTATTGTTATGTGAAATGTCTATTGCATGACCGGGGCGATTCGTGCCCACGGACCATATAATTTATCGTCGACACAACGGCAAAAACTATTCGACAAACTTTTTTTTCTTTCAATGTACATTTATTTTTATTTAACGTTTTTGTGTTCGGTGGAAACTATACGACCGAATGCAGCAATAATAATAAGCCGTGTAAAATATGATACGGACATTTTTGAATCGCCACTCGCTCCGCGTAAAAATTAAATTATTCCGACGTTTATTAAAGTCTAAACGATTTACGAGGGTTACAATAAAAAAAAAAACGAAAAATCGCTTTATATGTTAAATAGAGAAAAAAAAAAGAACGCCGCAGTTCACCGAGAAAGCGCATATTGTACATTTGCAGTACACATACACGAACGTGTCGTAGTGAATAATCGAACGATACACTTGGTTATATATCACTAATTTAACCACTTCAAAACTAGTATCGCCATCCTATTTAATATCGTTTTTCTATTACCTAGGATATAATATATTATTATTTTTAACTCGTCGCACATCCTCCGAAAAGTATCTACGCTCACGACATCATTATTTTCCGATTGAATTTAAATATTTTCTCCTTTTTTCTTTTTCCAGCGCACGTTGTTTCTGACGTTTAACAACCAACGGCGTATTTGGAATATTAACCGATGAACAACAATATGTCTACATTTTTATTGTATCCGATTTATCAGCGATTAATAAAACGCCTATAAAACAAACATCAGTCGACGAAACGTGAACGTAGGTGCAGAACTAGCGAACGCGAATAAATTAACGAAACAAAAACGCACGTGTAATTAATGAAGTCGTCATTGTTTTACATAATATTTTTCAACATAACGTCGTTCTAAACGAATGCATATCTGCCAACGCGTAAGTTGTCTTGTAATGCCGTCCGAATAGAATCATTTCGTCTCCAATAACAGCAAACCATCGCTCGACATCAATTTCAGATTTTGACAATTGAACTCTTTTCGTACAATTAATACGTGGCCGACTTATGGGAAATTGAAAAACCAGGTTATGCCTGGCATTGGCGTACACCATCGTATGTCACTATTAACGAAATCACTCCGTATTCGTTTCATTCGTTTTTCGCTACTCGTTTTTTTTTTTGCCGCGGTTGCGGTTGGGTAATTACCGTTTAAGCATCGTCGTTTGACCGATACGCGTCGCGTGCTATATTATTCACGGAAGAACGTTTGCGCGTCCAATACGGAATTATTATCGCGAAATCCGAATCCCAATGCATTGGCACTGGACGCAACGAAAAACATTGTAATTCGCGTTATAAACACACACGAAATGCGCGCGCGAGTGTACGAGAAAAAAAAATAATAATAATATAAAATACAATGAATAACGGCGTGGGCGCGAAATTATAATGACGGCGGATCGAAGACACGCGGGCAACAACACAACAATACGCGCGATACGATATAATATAAATATTATGAATAATGATCGTTATGTCGTTTGCGGGACAATACGTATTATTATGCGCGTACACATATATAATAATAATAATAATATTATAATTCATACACCGTTGTACTTATACGGATTTTGAACGCAGAGGCGTTTTCGGTATTTTCTCTCGCGCGTTCTCTGCAAGTCCGTGCAACACAATGTACACCGTCTCTGTGTTATTTACGTAGGTACGATAGATAAAAAGCACAAAATAATTGTATCCCCATTATTATCAGTACCGGCGAAATCCCGTGACGCGACTTACAGAGAGAGAGAGAGAGAGAGAGAGAGAGAGAGAGAGAGAGATTGACTTGGATTATCAAAGAAAGTGGGGAAAAAAACGATTTTGACTCTGCTCGTGTTACTTTAGAAAATCGAAATACCCCACTGTGTTACACTTTTTCCGTAGGTACTATTTACAAGTAATTCATACACAGACGACTGTAGAATTAGCATTTCATCGTCGAGAAATGAAGATTGCATACGTTAGCGTTCCTCGTTTTACGATAACGTGTCAAAATCAGACTGAAAACACGGCTGACGGACCATCTATAATTACCGGGTAAATTGTATTCAATTTTTTTTTTTTTTGAAATTATTATGACGTCAATTGTCTCTGTATCTCTGAGAACGGAAATCTTGACGATTCCCTGTCACGATCGCGTCGACGAGTGAGTTACGAACTTAATTGGATAAAAAATAAAACGAAACGCCGTCATCCTCAGTAAATTTTGTCTGGCACGAAATAAGTGAATTACGACGAAGCCGTGAAACGATTTTTTTCTTGAAATTAGAAAAGTTAAGTCCTAACTCAATATAATAATAATAATAATAAAAATCTGTGTTTTCCGTATAAAAATATTTATTTCCTATTTTTTTTTTTTTTTTTAATAGAATAATATAACTGACACGTTTTTCCAATATTATTAGATTACACTGTATTCCGACAAATGTTTTACGTCTAATTCTATGTTTTAATTCATACATTTTTTTTGTCAAAGTGTCAGCCACCGCGGTGGTTCCGTGTGTCTCAGTCATATTATATCGCGTCGTATTATGAGTGCGAAAGATGAGAAGCACTCGTCGCCTGATTGTTGTCATTGATCTCGCCTGGAATATCCGCTGCGCATGAACTCCGACAATAGTGTACACGCGTGCCGCAGCGTAATATATTTGACAATGTCAGTTTTATACGATTTTCACCGGTGACACTACACGCGTATTACGGACGCGTTTAAACGGGACGGAGAAAAAAAAGATGTGAAAATCAAAAATGTATTTCGCAGTAATAACGCGGCGTCTCGTTTATATATATATATACTTTGAAGGAGAATAATAACAATAAACGTTTCCGAATAATCGAGTCCGCAGGGCATATACGCCTTCTCCGCCGTTCATACCACAAGCGTATATTATTGTTTTCCGAAGAAATTCTCCGCGGCCTTTAGTGTATTCGCACACAAACGCGACGTAATAATGCCACGGTTGAAATCTCCGAAAAACGGTAACAGTGCGTTCGATAACGAACGGATCGGAAAACAACGGCTTTATTCTTCGTCTTCTTCTTTTTTCTATTTACGTGACGCGATGGCTAATGCGTTTGGTCGCATAAACGATAAAGACCCCGGTGCGGCCGGAGAAAACGAAAAGTATTGTTCTCGGGAGTGCGGAAAGGAGGAGAAAAAAAGAAAAAGTAAGAAAGTATTTCCACTCCTATATTAGACGCAGTCGTTCTTAAACAACAACGAAAAAACGCTCGAACAACGTCGAAAACGAACTCGGGTGGTGATATTTTAGAAACGACGTCTGTGTAGGAAAACATAACAGGCACTACTCGCTTTACTATTTACTGCCGGCAATGGTCTCGTGCAAAGCCGAAAAAATAAAACGTTCTGTTTACGTTAAATCGGATTCGACGCGTGGGACAATCGGACAATTCGGTTCGTTAGAAATACGAATTAATTTTTTTTTAATTTTTGTATTTTCAGCGGTTTTAGTTCGATTTTTTTTTTTTTTTTTTTTTTTTTTTGTACACGCGTATAATTCGAAAACACACTCGTAGGCGCTTTTTCGAGTAGCGAAACGTAACGCGTGTGAAATTACAACGCGAGGGGGACGAAACGATAGATTTCGACAATTTAGGAGGGAAAAATCACGAATACCATATTCCGTCGAAACTACGTTTGGAAAATTTTCGCGAACAGCACGATTGTTCCGGAAGTAAAAACGGTTTAGATTTCCCGATTATATTGTATGCGCAAAATATTATTGGAAGAAAACGATTTTTTTTTTCTTTAACAAACGTAATAATTTGTTTGTTTTTTTAACTATTGTTTTTCGTCTATTCATATAAATGGTTGAAACCTCACAGTCATTTTACTAATAACATAATATAATAACGGTCGGACGGATCGATATCGGTTCAGTACAAATAATACGTAGTTTTGGAAGAACGCACAAACCACCGGAGGTATTTGTAAATAATACGTGTAATAATAAAATGAGATTTATACACATTTCGAGCGCTTAAACTGCCGCGACCGAACATGATAATAATATATTATAATATCAGACAGGTGGTTGCATAGGAGGAGGTGTACCTACTGTATTCGTGCGATACGTGCAGAGCAGCGTACAGCATTATTGTTTTAGAGAAATCGCGAGGGCCCGGTATTCGCAGCGCGACGTAATAATATTAATATATAATACAGAATCTCCGAAGACAATACCACAATATAACGATAGCATAAATAATAATAATAATAATAATAATAATAATAATAATAATAATAATAATAATAATAATAATAATAATAATAATAATAATAATAATAATAATAATAACTATAATAATAATAATAGTAATAGTAACAACGTCGAAAGAGAGACGATTTCTTCGAGACACCGCGCGATAGTAAAAAACGATCGTTATACGAGTTATTCCTGTTTTGTGTGTAAATAATTGAAATTAACACATCGTTTGCTACGGAATAAAAAAAAAAATTACGTCTAACAGATAAAAATTCTAAATTAATATATTGAGGTGGGTGATATAATGTCGGCGGAAATTATACAGCGCATAATATAACTAATATTTACAATAGAACAAAAGTTTCTTTCGCGAGGCGAATAAACGACAAATTAATATTATTACTATTATTATTATTAAATATTCATTCGTGGCATTCATTTTCTACGTGTATTAATAATAATAATAATGCCTTTTATAACGTTTTATACAATTTGTTCGTTAAAACACGGGTTCTTTTGTGTTTTTAAACGCACGACGCGTGTATACATTATATATATATAATAAAATTAGAGACCGGATTTTTATGTTTTTACTGAGAACATGGACGATTAATTTTTATTTTTCGTGTGACACACAAAACGCTATTCGAAATAGAGCATTTCGTGCGGAATAAAAGCGTGTATTAAAGTTTGATTTGAACACTTCACAAGAGAGAGAAAAAATTGTGACCTCCGGTGGTTTGTGCGTCGCGAAAGCCACGATTGGAAATTAAAACCGAAAAACAATTTAAATCGCCGAGTGGATAGTTTCGAGTAATTTATTTACTTTCAATTTTATTCCTATCGGATTCGACGCCGTTTTATGTTTCGTTGCTTTTGGTTTTTTTTTTTTTTTGCAATATTCGATATACGTTTTTTTTTTTTTTTTAATGAAACATCGCGTGTGTTTGCGAAAAACGAATGTTTACGCGTATAAAAGTTTATATAATTTGACGCGAAATCGCCGAGAATCTGCTTTTTCGTTTTCGGATTCTAAACGCCCGATAAGTCTACGGGGATTGTAAATACAAGGAAGACGATATTCATTCGTTTTTTTTGTTTTTTTTTTTTATCGCTCAGACTATACAATTGTTATTCTTATCGTTATCGCGCGGTTTTCCAATTGTGTTTACTGCGGGTGTTTCGGACGTTCGGCAGTCTCGCGCGGCGCTACGGACGAAAACCATCGGCGCGATCCGTTGTTACCGGGGAGGGCGTCGGAAATATTTTTTCTACGCCGAAAACATGAAAACGATATTTTTTCGTCCGTACGGTGTCCGCCGCAATGGAACGGGAAGAAAAGGCCCGAGCGGAATTCGTGTGGAAAACAATAATTGAATGTAAATCGGCCCGGGGGATGGCTCATCTGAACGCGGTAAACGCCGTCCGCCCTGCCGCGGCCAATGACGGATGAGGTCGCGCGCGAAAACTTTCGGCCTTGTACCGCCGCGAAACGGCGTTTTACGGGCGCGCACCGCGAGAGACGTCTCTAATGGAATAATTTAGACTGACGAGCGGTCGGCGGCGGCGGCGGCGGCGGCGGCGGTCGATAGTAATTAAACCCCCCCCCCACAGCCCGGAAAAGGAGGGAATACAAAAAAAAAAGGGGAAAAAAAAACAAAAAAACACGTCCGGTTCTCCATCACTGTCACGGCGTTTGCCCGTCATCCCTCGCGGTCGGGAGTTGATATTTTTTTCTCCCGCCATTTGCCCTTGTCCGCTTGTCACGGCCGACCGGCGTTTTTTTTCTTCTTACTTTTAAAAAACAAAAAAAAAAAAAAAAACTAAATATATTATTATCAAAAACCTCGTGTGGTGTACACACACACACACATAATATACATGTATAAAAGAGAGTTTATAAATATTACGACGAAATTAATTTCACGGTTTTCCGCGAATGGGCGTGCGTGCGTGCGTTCGTGAATAACGCACGCGAGTTTTGAAACGAAGTTTTCGATTCGTCCGAAAACGGTTTTTCGCTTTTTATTTAAAAAAAAATAATAATAATATTAATTACTAGCCGGTTTCGGTTTTTTGTTTGTTTTTCGACAATTCGATTAATTACAACGCGCCGAAATTTCTTGGCTTTTTTTCGTACAAACTCTACGTTTTTTTTTTTTTTTTTTTTGTAATATTCGCGATTTCGTTCGTTCGTTTTTTTCTTCCTTTTTCGTTTAACGCGCGCTTTTAATCGCGGCCGCGGCAAACGAACGAATACCTCGATACCTCTTGACCAGTTGCGGTGCAGACGCTGCTTGTGCGGGTTCCACTTTAAAATAGTGCGCGTACAACAGCCCAAAAGAAAATTATTTCTGCGCCTTACTACCGTGAGTCAATTGAAAATGGGTTGTTTCAAGAGGGGCGGGTGAATATGGTTTTGCCTCCCACTCGGCAACACAGCTCTGCACGCCCCACTGACTGCCACCGATCGTACGATACGACGCGCGCACGTTTACGAGTAACGATTTATAGTTTTTAATTTCTATTTTCTATTACTGTTCGTTTTTTCCTATTATTATTATCATTATCATTATTATTATTATTATTATTATTAGTATTATTATTATTATTATTATTATTATTATTATTGTGGATAGATAGAACGCGTTATCGACGGATCTCTCAAACACTGTAAAACATAATTTCGAACGAGAAAAAATAACAATAATAATAATAATAATATCGGTTTCCAGTTGAGATTTGTGTTCACAAACAGATTGGCACTGAATATCGTTGAGTGTACTAACGCACACAGTTTTTATAACGAACGAATGTTTCGGCGAATTTATAATAAATAATGTTTTTTTTCCCACTACTAAACGTGTAAAGTTGTTAAAAATTGGTTTTAATATTTTGTACATTACAAAATTCTTCGGCTTTTTAATGAAAACTAAATGAAATATACGATCCGAGAATATAGACATAGGTATATGATGTACATTCAAACGTTTCTTCTTCTGCCGAGTTTCGACTAAAATATCTGTGCCCGAAATAATCTTAATCGAACTTATCGATTTTCCGCAATGAATATTAATACATAAAAATCGTCTGAAAATAACCGACGATTTAGGAATCAACCCCCTGAGTTTTAACGAATTTTTTTACGTCATTTTACGAAGACTCGTGTATTATATAATATAATACACGAGTCTTCGTAAAATTGTCCCGTTTGTTTTTCCCCCGCAGCATTTTAAAACAACGGAGATTTTTTATTCTTTTTCTTTTAAACACAACTATGTATATACACGTGTGGTCGAGTGACACGACAAATGCGTTTAAAACCATGCCGTACGTTATACTCGACGTTTAGTTAAACGCTGTAATTAATTCTAAAAAAAAAATAATAATAACAAATCTAAACGTGTATATGTTTACGTGTTTCACCTTTCTGTTTTCGTTCAGTTTACAGTAGAGTGCACGTAAATGTAAATTCGTTAATATTATCGACTCGTCTCTATCGTTGTATCGACCTGATTTTAAAAATCCGTTTTCGATCGCGTATAACACATTTAGATAATTAAAACTCTTTTAAAGCCACTCCTTTATGCGTACTGTTATGCTGGTCGAAACCGATATTCCGAACTAACTCAATATTATAATCAATTTATAAATATATTTATATATTTTTTTTTCGTTTTAGTGATTTCTATTCGTGCCCCGAGGTTCTGTAGTGGACTTTATTAATTATCATACCTACTGTGATAATATTGTGCGTGTAGTGGTGAATTTCGAGGTGAATACACCACCGTTATTTGAACAAAACAAACAAATAATAATAAATTTAAACAAACGATATATAATATTAATTATTTTCACGCGATATGCCTATAGCGATAAAATATATTACTTATACACAACACTAGATGTCCTAGAAAATAAATAATTTATTTTTAATAGAATTGTGTTTTCGTCTCGTGACCACGTTTTATATAACATATCCTCGTCGTTATTACACCTTTTATCGATTGCATAATATATAAATCGGTCGAACACGCGTTGAATCGAAAACGTTCAACGATTTTTGCAAAACGACGACGATTGGTAGTCATTCTTTCGTCGTCTGTACTTGAATAATTATTAGACGCGTTCGCGAAAAGAAATTGAAAATCGGTTAAGGTCAGAAAGAAAGACGGGGCTCGTACGAGCAACTGGAATTTTGCCATTGAAAATAGCGTGTATAATAAAAATTGAAAAAAAGAGGACTTCAAAGTATTCTCCGTATGATGATGACATGCACTTTAATGCCCAACGTTTATTCCGCGTTTTCATACGTACGTTAAATTCATTTCCTTGTGCTTCCATCGTCTTTTTCTCTACCGATACCCAATCTCTTATACTCTCTCTCTCTCCTTTCACGACGCTATTCACTCGCGAAAACGGGGGAAAAAAATCATACGGTACTACGTCAGATAAACATTTTCCACTTCAAGCACACTGTTTCACGATTGAATTTTCGTGTCAGTCAACACAAACTAGGCAGTCAAACCACAATTTACGCTTCAATTCGTTTGCGTTGCAGCGTTTTATATTCGGACACAAAATCCTTTGGCCAAGTACTCAAATAATAATAATAATACTCCTTTCAACTCTGTTATGAAATTAACGTCTTGAATTTTCTCGCCATTTTTTTTTTTTTTTTTTACTGTTAGATAAAAAAAAAAATCAACGCATCATTGTAAATTGTAAATTTTGCTCAGGACAGCGATTCGCGATGTAACCTTACCAATTCGTTTGATTATTACTTAAAATTTTACTTGGCTACTTGGATCCTCATTCGAACGGTTGACGAAAAGTGTGAAATATTATATTCGCGAAATATTAGAGCACGCGTTATTTTAAACGTTCCTTTTTTTTCCCTGACAAACGATTTCGTTTTGCATTCAGAAATGTTTCTATTATTTTTCGTTCGGACTCTCGTACGCCTCGTTGATTCGATTTTCGTTTTTAGAAAAATCAATATGAAGATTTACCAATAGATTTGTCGATTACATATCGTCCACCCACCGTTTCCTATTATGCAATATAAACGTCGATGGTTAATATTATTATTATAATTATTATTATTATAATTATTATTATTATTATACTCGTACACACGGGCCATGGCACGCCACTTCGACGCCAAACAATAATTATTATCAAAGTTCATCATTAATTTTCTTTGTTTTTACTCTTTTTTTTTTATATAATCTGAACACGCAAACACACGCGCGTCACCTTCGATCGTCGAACACGTGCGTATTATATGCGGTCGGTGAATATACACGCACACGCGCGAAAACGTTTGACTGCTAATAAATAAATAATTATTATGGATTCGCGACGATCCTCGTAGTTTTTACAGTCGGTATAAAGCGTGTTTGGGGGGAATAGTGTGGAAACCGAATGACAGAATACGAAAAAAAAAATCGCCCCGGAGAAACGGTCGACCGCGAGAAAAAAACGCTAATCAACGCAACGATTATTATCCGTTACCACCGCGATTCTGAAGTACGTGGGCATATCGTAAAGGATTTATTGCCACTAGATAACAGATCTCGCATAAATAGCTATGGCGACGGCGCGTATTCATATATAGTATACTGACGGGGAATAATAATAATAATTATTATTATTATTATTATTACGTAAATACATTGTTTTCGTTGGTTTTCTCTTCTATTCTATTTGAAAGAAATCGATTTTAAAGGAAAAAAACGATTTTTTTTTTTTTTTTTTTTGTAAATACGATTTCGAAATCATCCGAAAAACCGCGCCTTACAAATAAAATATGCCGTGTGCAGCACGTGCACGTCAGCTTACGTTTTTCGTACTTTTATTTGTTTTCGATCGCGACGAGGACGACTCCCATAACCACAACGCCTTATGCCCGTATAATTTAACAATCGAAAATGTGATCACACCAGATTTTATACGACGCGTCGTATAATTATTTATTTATTTATTTATTATTTACAGGCTATATCGAACACGGAGCGAGCCCGAAATCAAAACAGTATTTCGATTTGAGCGCGTAGTAAACCTGAATAATATGTTTCATTTTTTCCGTATTACATAATATCTTTGTGTGCGTGCGTGTGTGTGTGTTAATAGAAAGATCTTCGTTCGACGTAATCGATTAGCCGAAAGACGGGGGAGTTTTAGTTATAATTAGAGGTGAAAAAAAAATGGGTTTGAATAGATATGGACAGTTGAATACATATGGAAAATATGAAATTTGAAAATTAAAACAGTGTTTTTAATTAAATCGGCCGTATAAAACAATAACGTGACAAAAATGAAAACAAAAATAAAAAACGACGCTATGTTGTTTTTAACTTTAAGATATCTCTTAGAGAAAATCGATGGCAACGAATTCAAAGTTTTCAAATAACTTATTTTCGACGTACAACGAATTCAAAAACATACAATTTTATATGTCATTGAAACCGATTTTCACAAACGATTTGTGCGCATAATTTTCGAATAAAAAATGAAATTATCGTAATTAGTATTGAAGAGAATAGCGCGAGAACGATGTATAACCTCATTGCGCAATAATATATTGTAAAACGACCGGCGGGCACGTAGAATAGAAATTTTCGTTTCTCACTCCTTTTTTTCTTTTTTTTTTTCTGATATTGACTACTATATATATAGTTGATATTATTCGTGTGTTATATCATTTCTTCTCCGTATAAAAGTGATTTTTTTTTGTTGCTTTTACTCTCTGTACAGCTCATTTGTCGTACAAACGCCGTTGTTGTTTGAAGAAGAAAGAAAAAAACGATTTCCTCCCCCCCCCCTCGGCCGGCCCACGTAGTGGCGTAGATGCGAGAAGGCTAAAAAAACGCACCGAGATCTTCTTAAAACCTTCGGAAAAAATGTTCTCACCATTTAAAACGTTAGAATTGCATCTGATTCATTACGAAAGTGTAATGGCACACTATAATTTGGAAAAATCTGTATTATCCGTAAAAACCGTATACGGCGCGCAACAAGGATTAATGCGAATTAATCGCACGTAGACTGCACATCGATATCGGAGAGACGGGACTTTGTTTTGCAATTATTATCGGGTACGAGGGCGTATTCCGTACATTGAAGAGTACTCGGTATAAATGAAGTGAAATTTTTCTCGAAACAAACGCGTCAAGTATTTTCATCAATGTTTTTACACGTAATGTTCCCGTTTTGAATCGTTCGGAGGAGAAAGATCGTCGCTAATTTCATAATGAGACTTAATCGCCGGAGAGGCGTTTGCGAGGCGGAAAACCGACACGGATTATTATTATTATTATTATTATTATCGCGCCGAGTGATATGTACGACGACGATGGTCTGCGTCTCGTATTATCCGAAAAGCGTTTATACCACGCACATAATATTATATAATACGTGTATACTTACATTATACATATATTGTCCCGTCACGTTATTATTATACGCACTTTGTGTGTGTGTACCCACTTCCGCGCGGATTAAACGCCGCGGATCCGCGACGGCGCAAATACCTCCTTCGCTCGTTGACTCGTCCGTCTTTAGCGTATAATAATTATATATTTATTGCGACGTTCGCGCACGGATTAGAATAAATTATTATTATTATTATTATTAATTATTATTAGGACTGTATATTATATTATACTGAACGCGATATTGTGTTAAAACGCCCGCGTCCCCTTTGTTTTAACGCGCATCGAAACGAAATATGTTTGCGATCGATTCTGTACCACCCAGTCGCCCCGCGACCGCCAGCGACAATGGTACGAAATTTGATTATAAGTTCCGATTTCCGCGTCAGTTTTATTTCCATTTTGTTCTTATTATTATTATCATCATCATCGTCGAATTTTGTGTAAAAACACGCGGCGATAGTGCTCCACGACATCGTAACGTATTTAAAACGTCTATTGAATCGTATACGCACGGGGGGTTTCTCACGAATTTTAAACGAACGATTTGCCTAGTATTCCGCGAGATTATCCGCTCGAGCGCACCGCAACGATCTATATATTATTATTGTCGTTACACACGTATTGTAATGCGTTGTATAATATTTTATTACGATAGAAATGATTATCCCACGGCGATCAAACTCGTTCTCCCGGAGACAGTAAAAATATATTAAAAAAATATAGAAAACCGCACGATTTCCATTCGGTTCGTATTATTATTATTATGTAGACGCGTCACTTCGCAAAGATTTCGATCTTTTAGATTATACGCGTCTATTGTATAATTTCACGTTTTCAACGTTTTCTGCAACTCGGGTCGAATCGCGAAATTACTCATCGCCGCCGTCGATTTATTATCATAATCTTCTCGCATAACGAATTTTTCGAAATTTCCTCAGTTTTGTAAAAACTGCAGAGTTTTTTTTTTCATCTAAATTCATATTAATATACAATTTGTATGTCGTAACGCGGTTTCCGCATCTTCTCTCTCCGCCGCCTCACTTGGGACGGAACGGCATCTGAAACACGTGAGACTACGTCGTCCGATTCGATTTTGTAAATAATCATCAGGGAAGCCGTTGATACGTTGATTTTTTATTATGTAAGCCAGAAAACCACTAAACCGACGTTTCGCATTCGAGGCATTTGCTCTACAGCGCTATAATAACAGTTAATGAATAAAGTAGAGTGTTAATTCTTAGTTATTAAAGTACCGTATTCAAGATATTTATAAAAAGTTAATTTCAAAGCAGTATTAAACGTACCAAGTCTTTTAAGTCTGTTTGAAAACTTTATTTACGACTAAAATACATATATATATATATATTTTTTTTTTTTTTAAACACTGTGTAGAGAAACAAAGTTTTTTCTCGAATCGTCTTTTTCCGCGGCGATTGCGTATTGCAGTGCAGATTAAAAATAAAAAAGTCCGAGAACGATTTAGTAATATTTCCTGAATTAAACACTTCGAACTGTACTTGTTGTCGTGCGCGTGTGTCACGTATAAAAAAAAACTTACACAAGACGTCGAGAAATATAATGTTTTTATACGAATCGATTTTTACTAAGTGTCAGTTCGCACGATGCCTCGAAAGAGCTCCGAATATTATTATTATTATTATTATTTCGTTTCTCCTTCTCCCTCGCCGTTTTCCCCCGTCGCCGTTACAGCTGCGTATCGGGAGAGGTAAAAGCTTTTTATTTTATTTTTTTTGTTTTAATATAATACTGGTATATACGATGCGATAGGTAATATCGTTAAGTTCCTTTCCTTGTCGCCGAGAGAAATCTGGCGAAAAAACAATGAAATCCTCTGGCGCGGCGTAACGAACGCAATGAAAGAGAGTGTGGTGGTGGAGAGAGAGATTCCCTTCCGCAGATTCGGCGGCACACGCCGTTTGTAAGGGATTATTGCCAAGTTCGAACTGAATCGACGCGAATGTTCGTTACGCGTTATATATATATATATATATATATATGTATTCGAATGGAGCAAAAGTCTAGTTAGTAAATATTTTATCGAAAACGCCGAGGAGTTTTATATATACATTTTTTTTTGTGCTTAAATGAACGTTTATTTTTTTTGTTTTTTAACGACTATATACAAAAATTATATTCATAATAATATTATTGTATTTTATTAGAGCAATTAGCGTTCGTTCCCGGGCAAGACCGTATAATAATAATAATAATAATAATAATATTATTATTATTATTATTATTCTTTTCATTTAAGTAACGTGCCGGCGCTGTATAGCGTAAAATGTTTTAATGCAATCGCATTATGACTGTTTTACACACACACAGAGAAAAACACGCAACAATATAAGAACGAGAACAAAACTCGGGGTGTAACTGCGCGCAGTTAAAACAATGAAAAATAATATCAAACAAATTTATTTCGTTTTCGTTCTGTGCGCACTGGAGCTTTGCCCACTAGACTAAGTCGGTTTTAGTTTTTTTTTTCAACGCGAAAAAATTAATAAATACGTTACAATATAATTTAATTAAAAATCGCCTTGACTTTTTTTACGCGGAATTTTCATTATCCACAGTAGAAAATTCGTCGTTAATCTATATTTGTCTTTTTTTGTAATACAGTTTGAAAAAAATACATATTTTTTTTTTTTTAGATTCTGAGCGGAACGGGGAACCTATTGGTCGTATAAAACGCGGAAAAGTTAAAATTGAAATTCAACGTTGAAAATTCTAAAAAAAAAAAATCTCTTTTTCCCACTGCGTTATAATAAAAACGAAAATGTGGTTTATCGGGAAAATTCCGTTTGGCAATTCGAAAAGATACTCTAAACTAATTAATGGCGGTGGTCATATCTCCTCTCTATGCAATGTACGCGTCCGGCGTTCTCAGAGTCTTAGGCCTCTTTCACACGGGACGCTTAGTGGCCAGACACAGGGATCGCGAGAGCCACCGTACACAAAAAGTGTCTCATTGGAAACATTGTTTCACACGAGACACTAACCACACACTCGTGTTCGATTCACAACGTAAGAATACATAATATTCATTTTTTTTTTCCGACGCTTGTTCAGTACGGCGCGAGCTTTTGGTCTACACTTAAATACGTAACCATTTTTAAATAAATTGATTTGTCAATCACATTGAGTCATGTGCTTCATTGAATAGTCGACGTATTTCGGTTAATAAATCGATACGGTATATTAAATACGGATAAATTCGTATACGGTACAATAAATGTATAATAATAATAATAATTATTCGAAATTACGGCCGTTTCTTTTTTTTTTTCTCTTGCAAAACACAGTGGGTGTACTCGTATTATTATTATTATTAGGCGTACGACGAAAAGGATTTCGCCACGGGTTTGACACCGAGGTGCGTTTTCTTGTCTCTCAATATAACGTGTTGTTAACCACGCGTTGACGGATCACGCGATGACGTACTTTTCAACGGGAATTTGAAGGGCCGAGGGCGAATTCGATTTCCTACAGTTTGTCGCGTCGAAGAGTTGTCCCGCGGTGCTTACGTGTCTCGGTTGAATGCGTTTGGAGAACACATTTGGATCGTGTACAAGCGTATAATATAATATATGAGAACGTCAATTGAAGAATCCCCGCCGTTCGCGTTGTGTGATGACGGGGGAAACGTATTCGAAAAGTGACTCTTTGTCGCGGAAAACGGGTTTTGTTTATATAACAACGAGCCATTTTTAACGCGCGATTTACGGTTTCGTTTTTAACGAGATTTTTTTCGTTTTTTTTTTTTGTTTCATTCACTCCTCGAAACAGCTGCCGTTTTTCTACGCGAGACGGTGACGAAACGTCGTCGTCGTCGGACACGTACACGGTATTATATTATATTATGCGTGACACGGCGCGGCGGTGGCGGTGGTATTCGACGCCGCCGCGTGCACAGGCCGAGTTCAACAGTTCAACGGAATACCGGATCAAGGCCTCCTCGGCGCGGGCGGTTAACGATCGCCGCCGCCGCCGTTTACGAAACCGCGAACGCGTATCATTTATTATTACGAGCGCGTATTAATATCGCTCGTATTATACAAATATTCGATCTAAATAAAATACGGTAGGGAAAAAAAATAAATAAATACTCACGCTCATACGCGCGCATATTATTATCGTTGTAAAACACCTCTCCCGCACACGCGTATAGTGGAAAGTCCACGCGCGCACGAAAGCGTTTTCGTTCTCTATCACCGCGGTGGCGGGCCCTTCACCCCGTGCCACGGGTCGCCGAGAAAACGCCGCCGCCGCCGCGACGTTCCGATTGACGTTCCGTTCCGAAACCCTGTTGTATATTACACAGCGGCGACGCGTTTTCGTCTCGAAACATTCCTATCAGTGGCGTATCCAGGAATTTTTTTTGGGGAGGGCTGATCATTTACAAAAAAAAACCATAACAACTGCAAAATAAGTGATTAAAAAAACTATATTTAAAATTTTTAAACAAAAAATTATTATTTACATCATATTGTTAATTTTAGTCGTCTAGCTTTTCCACAGCTTTTGATACCGATAGGCATGATGTTGTACACGTTTTCTGTCTTTGTGATATTATAGTTTGGTAATGGAAACAACGTACTATGTCGTATTGCAGTATGGTGCCTATGTATATTATATTATTTAATTAATTAAATAATAATTTAAGATTTCCTGAAATTTCGGAGGGGGCTGCAGCCCCCTCAGCCCCCTCCCTGGATACGCCACTGATTCCTATTCCGTTTTCTTTCCGCGAACGAATAATTAATTATTATTATTATTATTATTATTATAGAAACGGACGGAGAAAAAAATTAATATATACGAGTATGTATCGCGCGTGTTTTATTAGAAAGAAATCTTTGCGATTCGCGCGCGCGGTTCAAGGTCGGAAATCGGTACAACAACAACAACAACAACGACAATAATTATGATTATCGAAAGTATTCTATAGTGTACGTGTACACGCCGACGGAATATATTATTAATCGTGATTTATATGTTTAAAAAAAAAAAAAATTCCTTTTCTCTCACACACACACACACACACACTCGCGCTAACGGCGCGTCACTCATTCGCTCGACACACGCCGCCGTGTCAAACGATATAACAACGCGTTTTATTGTGCGCGCGCGTGTATTTAGTAAATACGAGCGGCGTTCGACGTGTTGGGTAACACAACAATTTCGCGTGCGTAAAACGCGCCGGCGAAACGGAATACATTCGCGGGCATTTTTTTTCCCCTTGCCGCGTTTTCTCGAAACGCGTTTTTCAGCGCAACACAGCCGTTTGGAAACTCGCAAATGGACACGCGACGGACGGCCTTTGAATAATATTCACACAATATTGTTATAGTGTATTTATTTTTGTTCATTTACTTTTGTCTTCTTCTCCGGAGTCGTAATAATGTCGGGCTAAAAACGAAAACGATTACGATACGAAATCTCAACTCAATTTTCGTTTTCCTCTCGTGTCCGAAAATCTATCCTTGACTTTTTTCACGCACGTCGCGTTTCGACTTCAATATAACCCATGAAATACGTGTATTCAATTATTATCAACGCGATTCACTTCGACTAGGCGAAAACCGATTGGTCTGAGTTTTCCCGATTGCGCAAAATGAGGCGAAACCGCGCTATATTTTTATTGCTCGACTGCGCTTTCACAGAACGAGTCCTGCGGAGAACGAGTATATTGTTACGTTATCCCGTGTCGATTGGAAATGCACGAAAACCGTTTTTGTTTTTTTTTTCTTTGAGAGAGAGCAGAGGAGAATTAAAGAAAAAAAACAAAGCAATTCTAATCGAAACTAATGCATTGACAATTTATGACGTGGGTTTTGTTTTTTCTTTCCCCCCTGTAAACACTTTCTCCCGTATAGGAAGAGTGATATCCTCGACCAGTTGTTGCTTTGAATTTGTTTGAAATATTTCATTTTTTTTTCTTCACAGGCTAGCCTCGCTTTTACGCTGTTTACAAGTTTATCGCCCGAAGAAAAAAAATTAATTCAAAGTTATTATATACGCGTTGGAAACGAAATTGATCGTGGATTTGACGGTTTATGCGGAGCAAAAAAGTATAATAACCCAGTGCTCTAACTCCTGACCTCTGAAAGTATAATTTTTTCAAAAATAGAAAAAAAGAATTGCTGTTGGACGCGCTCGTTTCGGACAAATTTCGTATTTTCTAAGATCCCGTACTTGAATATGAGATTCGACAACATGTCTGCATCGCGTTCATTAATTATTATTATTACGATAAGCCCTCGGCGTGATATTTATACGAGTCGATTTTTAGATTGTACGTTTATTATTCAGGGCAATTGTGTGACGCGTTTTCGAGAGTTTACTGTTGGACGATAACAAAATGAAGTTTTTCGTTTGTATAAAAATAAAAATGAAATATATAATTTTTCGCGAATCCCCGTCGAAGAAGAAAAAAAGAAAAATTAAATTGGAAAAACAGAAGAAAAAAAAGTTAACGTCTACATATAATAATAATGTGATACAATAATTAATAACGTCGTCGTAGTCGAGACGTCTTATTTGTTCACGGTGTTTGTGTTTGTATATCGGTGCTGTATCTGCGATGTAAACTGATTTTATCCGTGATTAATCAGCCTGTAAATTAATCACTAGAGCGTGTTCTAAAAGGGGGAAAAAAGCAACAAAAAAAAAAAAAAAAAACAAGGAAAACTTAACGAGTGATCGAAGGAAAATGTAAGTATATACGCGAGTTTGGCCGTGGCGTCCGACGAGAGCGGAAACTTTTCATTAAAATGCCCTCTTCGATTACGATAAGTTTTCTATTTTTTTTTTTTTTCAATAATACATTTGTACGCATTTCAAGCAAAAACTATTATGAAAAATAAAAATAAAATGTATGGAAATCGTTTGAATTAGATTTGTTTACTCGTACTACGGGTTTCGACAAAAAGTCATCGCCGGGTGTAACAAGAATAAGAAAAAAATACAACAAATTGCGTAGAGGAAATTACACATAAATAATATATATATATATATATATATAATTTATATATTTTATATATATATATATAAAACATAGGGATAAAACAGAATAAAAACTGCAAAGAAATTGTGTGTAAGTACGTGTAATGAATTAAATTGCTAAAAAAAAAAACTACGGCTTGTCGTTAATATTATTTAAATAAACTCTTTTTAAATCCGTTTGTACATAAAACATTCATTTTTTTTTTTTTTTAATTTATCGTGTTTAATTTTTCAACATCTCTGTCGTCGAACGTACGCCAACCTTAAACAAATACACACTATATTATTTTAGGGATCTAAGAATAAATGTAAAATGCTCTATGTTTTTTTTTTTTTTTTTTTATGGAGGAAGACGGAGAACGCGTAAAAGAAAAGTCTTCGTAATAATATTATATTATGTAAATCGTTTTTGTTTTCACTTGCGGATTATTTCCATAATAAAATGTCACGTGCATTAAACGACCGCACCGCAGTGTATGTGTGGGTGTGTGTGTGTGTTATAGCGTAATATATATATATATATTTTTTTTTTTTTTTTGAAAAAAAGGAGAAAAAACCGATGACTTTGATAATTTTTTTTTCTCCCCTACGGAGCTTAAACATTATACACGCGCAATATACTCGAAATATAATAAAAATAAACTTTTTTTTAAAAAACCTCCCCTTTAAAGAAATCACATTTTAAAGCGCGTAAATGATTGTATTTTATACTTTTTCAACTCACAGCCGTCGTATAAAAAATAATATATATATATATATATATATATATATATATATATGCGCCATTGTACATAATATTATTATAATTTACTAACCGAAATTTATCGGTACTTAATATATAACGTTCATTGTAAAACGCTTTTCAAAAGTTTTTCGTTTCCATCGGAACACACTATGTGCACATGTATTTATATAAATACGCCGCGCGTTTTCTTAAAGTTTTCTTCATTTCGAAGTCATAATAACGATGAGATTGTTAAACGACTTAAATCCATTTGTATGTATATTGTATATATATACACTTTTTTTTTCTTTCTCTCTTTCTAAAAACGATTGTTGCGTCGAATTCCTCGTTCGTTACAAAACTCATCTCCGTCCGACGACAAAAATGTATACGTCCCAAGAGTCTTTTCCGTTCAACATTATTTTATATCACTCGTTTTACGCGTCGAAATTCTTATACGTAATAAGAGTTAATCGCGTTTACATCATACATTACATCGTCGTTAAAGAGACAATTGAATCGAATTAAGTCTGCAAGTGGTCGTGTTCATACGATTTCATATGAGTTTTACTCAAAAATATGATACATTACTAATTGAAACGTTAATAATCGTGTCGTTTCGGTCGAAACATGGACGTAGCGTAACGGAGTTATATATCATGATGATATTGTCGCTCACATAATGTCGTACAACAAATATTAACAAACGTAAAAATCAATCGGTTGAATACGAAAACGATCGAATGCACAAACGCGTGTACATTGGCATACCGTATCAACGCATGGATTTACAATTTGGAGGGAAATGAGTATCGAAATTTTATAGACTATAAAGTATATTTACGCGGAGCTAATATTCGACGAGTTGATCGCGTTTTACAAAACGTTAACGTCTCGAAACCTAAAAGAAACGTTTGGCTTTTGCATTTTACACGGTTTTTCGTTTTTCGTTTTTATTAAATAATAAAAATACAGTTTTCCGATATTTTTAAGCGGTAATAACATTTTTTTTTAATCCGTCTCGCATATCCCTTGCTCATTAATCCTATAAATGAACGATAAGAGTTTGCGAAACACGTTCTACTTCGTTTTGAAATATTCCAATTTTTTTTTCTTTTTTTTTCTTCCACTCGGTGGCGTTCCCGGTACCTCGTCAGCACGCAGAATAATTTACAAATAAATTTCAAACGAAACTAACGCGTACTCGAGCAGCACTTGCGTTCACAATACTGTTACTGACACCGTAAAAGGATTCCGTTAAGAATATAATTTATTTATCGTTTTTCACGAATAAATTATACGAGTCTGACCGGGTAACCTCGCGTGATCTGCCCCCCACCGTACACTAGTTTAATTGTTTTTCGATCTGCGCTCGCGCGGTGTGTGGTGTAAGAAAACGATCGCAACACGATTTCCATTGCGCCGGAAAAACGAGTAAATTTTTTATTCATTTTTAGATAAAAAATATGCTTCGGACGGTTTTGATGGGAATGTGTTTTTTTTTTATATATATATATATGTATAAACGACCGTGTTTTGAAACGAGCCGCCCTACGCGAAATTAATAATATAATACAGCACGCGTACGAGGCAATAATGCGCGTGTAGAAGAGAGTCGTTACCATTGGACTTTGTCGTGCACGACAAATATATTTCAACTCACCCGTAACTGTTAACTGCGAAATAAAATCATAATATTATATACATACGTACACACTCTATCAATAGAATTTTACCAGACAGCGTTCGACGAATAACATTTCTTCACCATACCGTTACAAGGAGTGTACGTCATGTTGTTGTTAAATAATAAAATAATAATAAAAAAAAAAATTTTTTTTTTATTATTATTATTAAATAAATGAAAGAACGGAAAAGACGCGCGAAAGAAATAGAAATGAATAACTAGCGATTGATGTTCGTAAATGAAAAAACTAAATATATTTTCTTTTTGTATTGTGTGCAAAAATATAAATATTTTTATAACGTAAAATCAACGATACGCGCGCGTACGGAGCAAAACCCGTATTCGTATTACGCATTTAACAATCGGTACAATACGCCTAAATTTGATTTTCGTTTTCGTTTTTTTTTTTTTTTTTTTTTTTGTCGCAATAAGTTTTTTGAACAGATGTATTGAAATGAAAATATTAACACACAAGAAAATAATCGAATTTATATTGTTTGTATACGTTAAACAATTTTTTACTTCTAAAATATAACTACATCGTATCGCTATTTACATAGTAATATTATTATTACGAGTATTTACTACAAGTTTTTCAATACTTAATAAGTAAATAAATAGTCTTACGGTTTCAATCATAATTCGAAAAACATTGTGTATTTTTATACAGTCACAGAGTTGAGCATTCGCATAGAAATGCCTGACCTTTTACGTATATTGGCGATATACTATAATAATTATTGCAGAAAACGACGATTGTCCAGCAATATATAAAGCGCGTGCGATGATTATTATTATTATTATTATTATTGTTAGATTTCGACTCGTTCGTAACAATATCATTACGCGTTATTGTAGACATATTACATAAGGACAGTAAAAAAAATTTTACGAATAGAAATTTCTATTAGGTAAATATTATGTCTCTTTAATAGGAAATAATACGGCACGAAAACGTTAAAAATAAATAAAACTTTTTAGCACGCGTTCAAGTACATTATGTAAACGTTACTTGTTTTTCTTATATATATATATTTTTTTTTTACGTTCAGTTTATTCCGCCGTGTATACACACGACTATTGGGAAGTAAATAAACGTTTTACATAAGTTTTTAATGCAAACACAATAAATCAAAAAAGAGCGGACGACAAGTTTTATGTAATAAACGCGCGCGTACGCGTACTCGTGTGACGATGCGTCCACGGACGAGCGCGGCACCGGTGGTGACAACAGAACGGTTTTCACTTATAATCGCACGCGCCGAATATAGCGAATAAAACTACAAACGAGTAATAATAATAATAATAATAATAATAATAATAATAATAATAATAATAATAATAATAATAATAATAATTTTATTATTAATAATGGACGGGAACGGTGCGGCGCGGAGGAAAATACGCAAAGACTACGTACCGCGAATACGAACAATATATTATCAGGTTTCAAAACCAAAGTCATAATATGTATTATGATGTTGTTATGCGTTTCGTACGAACGTTTAGTGTACGTGAAAGTTAAGGACAATTATTGTTATTATTATTGAACGCCTCTAATCGACGCTGTAAATACACTTTGAGTAATACGCCTAAAATATCGCATATTTGTAATAAGTTTAAAGTGTATAATTTCTATTGGCCGGTGTCGAACAGACAGTGATATTTTAAAAATATCAATACATTATACGGAGCGCTTCAAAAGTCTTCATCAGATCTCGAAAATTCATGTTTATTTAAAAAAAAAATGGGCGAACGACAAAATATTTCATGGGGAAAAAAAAACAAATGTACTTGAAAACGTGACGAATTAAAATAATGTTCGATACGATGTTCGCTGGCCACAGTTCTCGTATATTGACGGCACTGAAACCTTATCCAACACTTTCGACTTGTTGAGCGCTTGCCGCGTAGGCCTTTATATGAGATTTCACTTCGACGGTGATAGGAAGATTTGTGTCGTTGTGAAAAAGACCTTTAGACGTAATATTAAGATTTTACAGGAATTTGAAATTCCCCAAGTGTCGGTCAAATATTTTCAAAAATTAAAAAAAAAATGCGTAGTATAATAAATAACAATTTTCGAAAGTATTTAAAATATTATTCGAGTGGGTACACTTTAAGAACATGTTTGCAGGAAAACATTTCAATAATTTCTTTTCCCTGCAATCGTTTTATTAATAAGTGGATAAGTATAAGTGTACAGATACGAATCAATGTGCAGTGCCATTTTATTCGATTGTTCGAATATAATCTCCAAGTGGTAGGCGGGCGGAGAGGAAGCTGTAGTAGCACAGCCCAATAAGAATTGTAAAATATTCGTATAAAAGTAATTAAATAAATATTTTATATTCGAATAATTAATAATAATAGATAATAAATAAACAAACAATCAAATAACAAATAATTTAATTGGAATATCTTTGAAAATATTTATTCGAATACGTTAATTCAAAATGTTTTCTTTTTGAATCTATATCAGTGCCGTCGAATATATATTGTAAAATTAAAAAAAAAAAAAAAAAAACTACTAGAAAATAGCGATTTTCCCGATTATTATAATTAATATAAATAAGAAACGGTGGTGAAAAACTAGAAATAAGTATACGCATAGAATTACAACTTATATTCGGATGCGTAATATATTATTCGAATGCCTGTTTTAAATGGCTATCATCTTCTTTTCACCACATCGAATATTATTTTTTCGATAATCGTTTCGTTTCACGTACGTATTAAAACGTTTAAACTATATTTTACGAATATTATTTTGTAGTACACGTGTGGGGCGTCATATTCGAAAAATAAAAATATACGAATTTCTAATAGAACGGTGTAGAGTCCTGAATCATTCGATATACAGTAATTGTCAATCGCTTTGTGTAAACCCGTGACACACACACACACGTTTACGAAATTTAGTAATACGATATAAGTTGGTATAAAACAAGGATAAATTACCGAACACGTTTGGATGATACACACTCGCGCGTTTTGTGATTTTAATAATTTGTAGAATCCGAATAATTATTAAACGCGTAATATATTATATATTTTATTCGTACTTTTTTTTTAAATTCATATACAAGTTCGAAATTAATATAAATTGTTTTATAGTGTGACGTTTCAATGTAAAACAAAAAAAAAAATCAAAATGGATTTACGCGTACTCGTAGATTATTATATCAGTCGAATTCGATTGTATATATAAATATATATTTTTTTTTCATAATCGGCCAATTATAAACTGTTTTTCTTTCGGTTTCAATTTTGAAATTATTGCGAAAACCTGTTGCAATACACAGTTATATAATTATAACATTCGTACATAGGTATACCTATTAAATATGTAAAAGAATAACGAATACGTTTCTACTATACGAGTATATAATTCGATGATCAGAATTGTGGAAATTAAATGACAATTGTTAGCGACATTTAATGATTCTCTTATTATTATTATTATTATTATTATTATTATTATTATTATTATTATTATTATTATTATTGCATTATAAATCAATAATATAACACGAAACACTCTCCGTGTGCCTTTCGAAAGGTGGAATACAGTTTTTTTCTCGAAATTTATAGTAAAACGTTTGACAATTCATTTGCCGATAGACCTAAATATTCTCTAGCAGTATATAAATTATTAATTTGATTTTTATATATCATTTTAATAATTTATTAAAACACTTGCAATTTTTAATAGAAAAAAAAGAGAAAAGATTTCCGAAAAAGTTAAAATTCGCGGAGACTGTCATTTTTTGACACCACGCCATCGACAGGATTTGTATGTCTGTGCCTAAAAGTGATATATTAAACGTTTGTATAGTATCGTGTAAACCAGTTTTAAAATAGGTTTCATTAAATTCAATTTGTACTTTTTTTTTCTATTAACTATTTTTTAATAGAGTCGTGCGTTTTAAATATATATGCGGAGTACACACGAGTGATTATAATATCATTGTAATAAATATAGATAATTTATGCGTATTATAATATTATGATTTATATTTTAGTATTCTGTTGGAATTATTTTCATAGCCGTTCGCTATGCGACTCGGTCTGCAGTTCGAGATCAAAGACTGCGATTATTTTAACGTAATATACGATTATAATATTAACTGGTACGTACGAAGAAACGAGTTCGCCGCGCATTACCGCCGTTTCCCTTATATATATATAATATTATAATAAATCGAGCGATCATTATTCATTATAATAATGCCTAGCAATCGAGAAGATCGAAGTCTCGTGACGCAGGCCGCCGGAATTCAATGAAATGTATCATTCATGTATTCGTATTATAATAGTATAATATACTTGTACGACATATATGTATGTATAGTACGGAAACGATCGATCAAAACGAATTATTTGCCTGCTTGTTTCAAATGAATACAATATAACGTTTAGAAAAATTATATATTAATATATATATATATATATACAGTTATTATGGTCAATCGTACTAGGCAACAGCTCGGAAAGGAAGAAAATGTTAGCAGAACGTCTACGATCAGCTACGCGCTTCGTACGTAGACAAATGTATAAATGGTATTTTAGAAGAACACGGAATATTAACGATAAAAGATATGGAAATCTACGCGTTGAACTCTTTCTATTACCGCGGAATCGGTTGCAGTAGAAGGGTCCCCTAGAGAACAGATCCCCATACTCTAACCGTGCTCGAACATTTTGACCATTCGGACTCCGGACAAATCCTGTGGACGAAATCGAGCGTTTTGATTTCGGTTTGTCTGTAAATCGAGCGTTCAAGTCTCCTGGAGTCCGTTTTTCCACGTACCGTTTCCACACGAATTACTCATTTCCATTACGATTATACTGAGCAATCGTTATGTGAAATATCGGACCGCTTCGTCATGCGTGCGTCAACGACGGCGGTGACTCATTTGACGTGTATTACACGTTGTGCACGTCCCAGATGATAAATGATAAATGCTATTACATATATGATATTTATGTGAGCGCGAAAAAAAAACCAAGAAAACGAAAATTAAATTGAACGGATCGACCGAAAAAAAAATAAATAAATATTATCGCGATGCGACTGGGAATAATTTCGACAATGTATGGACGATCCATCGGCCGCCAAATTTTTAATACGCACTCGTCCTACACTTGACATATTATATTAATATCGATTGATGATAATAATCGGCGCACTCGTTGTTGTTGCTGAATTATTACGAGTACGCGGATCGACTAACTATAGTTATCTTATAATGATGATCGTCATTCGGATTTGTTTGTTTCTTTACGGTTCATTTTTCTTGATAATTTTTACATTTATCTCTATAGTAATATTGAGAAATAGAAATTGAAGGAGAAAAGCGCACGAGACCGAAATACAACTGATGTGCGTACTAATAATACAACATCGGTTTTAACGAACGGTTTTTTTTTTTTTTTTAAATAAAACGATTCTCAAACTCGATGTCGCAACTGCGCGGCTCGTTAACCGATTACATACGACATTAATTCGATTTTTAAACGGCGTTTTTTTTTTTAAAATCCGAGCCCTAGTGACCGGCGTATTGTCGTAGAAACGGATCAGACGCAAGTCTCGATCCCTATATCATAATATGACGCAGAGCGTGGCGCACAAGTGTAATTCTATTCGCCGTTGTTAGTTTTCATATAAAACAAATTCACGTTACAAATAGCGTACAACGTTTTTTTAAAAAGAATTTCATTTTCGTCGATTGTTTTTCGATCGTTTCGCGATCGGGGGAAAAATAGAGGAAGAAGAACGTGTTCGAGCATCGTTTTTCTCGCACGATTCCAAACACTTATTTTACGAATGAATTGGAAAAGAAAATTTGTGGTGTTCAATCGGAGTCTAGCGAGTCTTGGACACCTAACCAAACTGCGGACGAATATTATTTCAATTGTTTCGTACGAGAAAATCGGCGTTCGCCGCGGCCGATTGAGAAAGGTAAAAATCGTGTCGAAACTCGAACGGCGAAGAGATTTAAAAAAAAATCTAAAACGACCTCGCTCCGCAGAGATTTTAATGAATACGAGTAGTACGTCTGTACGCAATATTGTATTTTATTGGTCCGATCGCATAAACGGTATGCGAGCACACTACGCATAATTGTTGTAACTACACACACGTGCCGTGGCGATTCAGACGCGCCGAGTGTTTGTATTGTGTATTTCGTATGGTGTGTCGGGGCGAGAAATTTCGCAACGGTTCGTGACGTGCCGCGCGGGAGCGCGCACGGTAGGGTAGAGCCTCCGCGGGCGATCCGCGCCGGAGACACTTGGATCGGTTCCCCGAAAATACACGCTGTCCGTCGACTGATAGTAGTGGTGGTACACACTGACCCATAGGTCCTCAAAACATATTTCACACACCGTCCACTTTGACACAATCAAAATTTTTTTAGTACCCCCCAAAATTTTTAAACTCGCCACCAATTGTTGTTTATCTTTTAAACAGTTACTACAATTATTACATTTGAACATGCCGTATTCCAATTTAGAGTTCAAACTTACATTTTAAAAGAGAGCATTTTTAATAAGAGCAATTAAAACGCATACTTAATCGAATTTCGATGTATTTTTATTAAAATTTAAACAAATCTTTGAATTCAAATTTATCGAGCTCGCTTAATGTGATGAATGATCCTGAGATGTAGTTCAACGAGTTTTTTTATGTCGGGCTCGAAATCACTTAAATACATACAGTCGTAAGTAGTACCGCGTTCGGTAACAAGCGGCCGATTTCTTTTCTTAGTTATTAGTGTTGTTGTTACAGCACTAAATCCACGTTCGGACAAATACGATGATGAAAACGCTATTAGACATCTCTGAACAATCGACCATAATCCAGGGTTGAGTTGCGGGATTACATAATTTTTCGCTTTTTTTAATCAGCTATCGCCCCCCCAAACTTCTTTGGGCCTTATACCGCCCCCCCCCCGAAGGCCACTATCGCCCACAAGGGGACGTTATCGCCCATTTTGAGAAAGAGTGCACTGACCGATTCCTCGTCCCTTGCGCACCGGCGCACGCGAAAATTTCTAATGCCGGGAGAGTGATTTCCGACGAACGCGTCGACGATTATCCCACGACGTGTCCGAAAACGTTTGAGCGCATTGTTTTTTATTTTACGTCCCGAGACTAAATGACAACACTCCGATTCGAACCACTCGGTTAACAGTCGCGCACTGTTTCGTACAACACGTTTGGACGATTTCCGTACGCCGCCGTCGATAACCCGCAGGAGACGACGTTTAGACGCTAATGGAGTTCAGACGGTTTTTCAAAATTCCGCGGTCCGGTTTTGGACGGTCTAAAACGGTGCCGAAAAAGAAAACACACGTATCGCTTCGAGTTGGACAGATTCGAAAATTCGTCTGGTTCCGTGCGACGTCACGCAAAACCGACGTTATTACGTAATATCATTATGGTCCTATAGTGATATTTTGTTTTGTCATCGCCGCGCGTCGCGTCGTGCGTGATGGCGCGCTTGCACCAGTTTCCGACGTACGCACAAATAATAATTGATTATTTGTTTATCGTACACTCGAAACGATTATTGCAATCGTGGCGTGGCGGCCGTGAGTTTGCGATTTTAACGTCATCCACTCACTCTCTCTCTCTCTCTCTTCTCGTACGTGTTTTACATGTTTGTTCGCGCGACGTCAAGAACGGAAAACGACACGACGTCGTTTCTCAATCAATTTTTCGATCGGAAACAATCAAAACGCTCGTGGTGTACGAAAAACATTTTTGTTGATATTTGTTGAATCAACGAAATTTGAAAAGAAAAAAATGAAAACAGTTAGAAGAACGAACGAGCGCGTATGTCCGATAATAATATCGACGGGATAGTAATTCTATTCGTTTTACATTTTAAACGGTTCATCGCGACGTCTGAAACGGACCACAGTAAATTATTTTCTAGCCGCATAAAAGCGTTTTCCGCACGTGTTCTATGAATGTTTTCAACGCTTTCGTATTCGTTTCGCCGAGTCGGAAGTCGGAAATTGTTTTAATCCCGAGATGAAAATTCCATTTTTTTTTTTTTTAATATGTTTTATCGGCCGATAGTAATTCATGGTAAGTAGTGTTGCGAATCTGATTCTCGGCGATTCGGCGACAGCGATGTAATTTTTTTCATCAAACGGATTGAGAATCCGATATCGTTGTCACCCGATTTGAATCCACGACGTTTATAAATACGAGACGTTCTCCTCCCGTAATACAACCGTGCGTTGGTTATTCGTCCCGTCAGTGATAAAACATATGTAAAACAGTATAGTTCGTTAGGCTGAAATCAGTGTTTATTAATAATAATTATAATAATACGGCGGCGATTGAGTTTATTTTCGCGGTCGCTACACGGAAAAATGTAGGGGTAAAAACGATAGACCGCACTGTGAAAAATTTTAGAACTGCGCGAGTGGACATCGAAATGTGTCCGTACATATGCGCACATTCTCTTTTCCTCGTTTACCATTTTGGACACGGATAATGAACTTTCGTTTTCGGTTTCATCGATTTCATTCCCGGTGTCTGTTTTCGTCGGTAATTCTGAACAGTGTCAGAATCGGCACAGTACTTTTTTTTTTCTCTTCGTTTTCGGCGGCACTCCTCTCCTCCGTTTATATCATTCTCAATGTCCATAAACGTTACGAACTGCGGAACGACAAAAAAAAAAAAAGAAAAAGAATTGTTTCTCAAACAATTATAATTTGCCTTGTGTACCGTCGCGGGATTCAATAGTTATTTACATTTTTTTTTTCTTTAATACACTATACGTTATAACGCACACTGTGTGTCGTGCTCGGAGCGCGTGCACACGTTCGCAAATACGATACACGCACACGTTTCGTGTTCGTTACTTAATTATTGTTCGTACATCGTATTCGTGTATTACACAAGCGTCGTTTTGTTCGCAGTTTTGCCGTGTCGTCGCGCTGTATTAAATGTGAATTAACGCGATCGCGAAACAATGGGATTGTTATACACATCAAACAACGGGAGACAACGGGAACTTTTGATAGATCGTTAAAGTTCGTTAAATTCTAGTGATTAAGTCGTAATCGGAATAACTTATTTGCGTGCGTGTTATTATTATTATTATTATTATTATTATTATTATTATTATTATTGTTGTTGGTCGGGGCCTGGAAATCGTGTGTATGTAGCGAGCGCACACGATAGAAAACTGTGTCTCGGGCTGAACGGTGAGGAGGGCTATAGGAACGCGAACAACATAAACAACACTAGGACATGATAATAATATTATCGTTAAGACATCTTTATTTGCACGTGAATTGCATCGTTTCCAAAGGATAATCGCGTTTTTCCGTTTTCTTTTTTTAGCAAAATAAAAAACTCGAATTATTGTTTCTGTTATCGTCTTCCACTGCAGGCGTTTCTCTCCGACAAAATATCGGAATTATTGACGCCGTTCAGTTGCTGTCTCCAAATATAATCCTATTACGCTTTGTGTTGCCGAACGCAATATAATATAATATAACACGCTGTTGTTGTCATTGTTGTTAAAATTATTTTTTATACACGTTGATTTTACTCGATTTCTGTGTAAAATATATATTCGAGTTTGAATGTAGTTTTAATAATAATAATAATAATAATAATAATAAAACACGCGTCAACTGACTTCCAAGCATTTAAATCGGCTTCAAAATATCAGATTTGGTCAATGAATCTGCGTGCCCAATATAACTTTTTTCTGGCCGTCTTAGAGGAATTTGCAAAAAAAAGAAACGACCAATTCGCGGCGCGAATATATAGTTTTGGAATAAATCATAAATTGGGAAGCGATTTTACGCAGCGCGTCATGGCTGTAAAAAAAAGCTGTAAGATTCTTTGTAGATTTCGGATCTATAGTGAACCACTTGATTGGATGTTGTTAGAATTGTATTGTTAATTTAAAATTAAAATCATTGGTTTGGAAAAAAAAACAAACGATTCCCGAACAAACACTTCGTGGTATTATGACTATACTTTGTAGATTTTCGAAATTTAAAAAAATAGACGAGTTTCGACAAAAGATTTAATAAAGACAGTTAAATATTCCGATATTTCGACGAATTTATTTCGGAAAAGGGGGGGGGTTGTAGTTTTTCCTTGCGCTTAAACAAATTGCGCATAATATATATTTCATACGAAACATTGAAAAACGTGTCTAATCGAGTATACCGGATTAAACGCGATTTGCTAAAAACATACCACACCGTATTAACATAACCTCCTCGAATTCGCTCAACATTATCTTGGTGGACATAAATCTACTCGTTTACATGAAAACCTATACGCGTTATGAATTAAATTATTCTATCGCGTGAAATGAATTGTTAAAACTCCCCGCGATCAATTGTATATATTTATATATATATACAAATAATACCGAAACACAACGCAAAAACGCTCACTAGTGAATCGATTTTCAATTTTCTTTCGGCTTTCCACCGCTCCGTGTCGTCAGAATTCTTCAAACGATCCGCTGCAGAACTGGTCGATCACGCATGAAGTTTTCGTTTTAGAACGTAAAAATCATGCATCATTTACTGGCACTAAGAAATACGTAGTGTCTATGTTTTTCAAATTATATTTCAATCGTGTATTTCCCGGACCGGACAACGGCGGTAAATTATACCGTGCGACTCGTGAATCGAGTAAGGAAAATTGATTTACAATCGTAAGATTACGTCCGCGCTCTTTATATACGTAAGAGAAACTCATGCATTTCAATATTCTATATAGAAAAAAAAAAGAATTAAATATATCTCATTTCCCGATTTTTTTTTTTTTTTATAAAATTGTATACATTTTAGTCGGTAAAATAATAACGACGTAAAATTTTTTCTCAATACATTGTATATATAGAGAGGGCGGGGTTAAAATATTGAAGTCACAGAGAATTAAAATGTCGAAAAGACATTGAAATGTTTATTATTTATAGACTCTCGGACAACGACGGACCCCCCCGTTATTTGATTTATACGAAAAACAGCAACAGTTACGTCATTTCTTAATCCAATCAATGATCTATAATAAATTACGTAGCAACACATTAAATATATATATATATTAGCTACAAGTTGATCGACGATTATCAGAGAGTGGTAAAGAAAAAAAAATTGTTTTTTTTTTTCTTAAATAAGGTAACTTTGAACTTGACTTAGTTATTGTCACGTATATCAAATATTTTTATTTTGTAACAAATCGTGCGATTGTGTAACGCGTATTCTATTATAAACTATATAATATACACACACATTTATTTGAAATTATTTTACTATGTATCGTTGGTAGAAAATTAATACTCGAGTGTAATATATATATTTCTTTTTTTTTTTTTTAGATTTTATACTGTAGACGTGCACACAAGAGCTTATTCCGAATAAAAAAAAAAAGGCTTTTCAATCATGCGGTGAAAATATTCTTTATGTATATAGTTTCAAAAGAAACAAAAAAGAGCTTTTGGAAACGATACAATTTCAGAATACTTTTGGCTTCATGTTCAAAAAAAATAAATAAAATATTTACGATTGCTCGGACGAAAAAGAATGTGTTAATTAATAACATGGGATGTGTTAGCTATTCCCCTTTTCCGGCTTAGTACCAACGGCGAAAATATATTGTCGGCTTGGTTAACGTTTTTTTTTTTTTTTAGGTTTAAAAGAAAACATTCACGTGTGAATAATACGAGAGAAAATTATATATTTTATATATAAAAAAAAAAAAAAATTGTACGCGGTTTTTAAAATAGGAGAAGACAATTTTGCGATTCGACCGTTCTTTATATTTTTTTCAAAAGAAAAACAACCATATTTTTGGTAACGAAATCATTGTGCTTTGTGTACAAACAAATACGAATATCACCATAACAATTATTCATATTTATTTTTAAAAGTCGTAGATTTTTACCGGTAGAAAAATATAGTCTTATACGGTTAATAACAAATGATTTTTGTAATCATTAGCAATTTTTCTTTTATAAATAAAATGGAAATATATTTCGTAAGGGACTATGTCGGATTTCTCTAATAATATCGATATTTTTTCAATACGCCAACGGCCAATTCTTGTCATTCACATTGTCTATAACCTTATAGTGTTCGTGGAAAAATTTTAAACCCGAATTCGTTTCATAGAAAAGCCGTATAGTTCTAGTGTTCAGAACACATTTTTACGGGGACAATCTTCAAACGTTTTTTCTAATAATTATTTGAAATATTATATAAACGATAAGTGGAGTATTATTATACTACGGTCGTTCGTTTTGCGAATACCGGTCGAATGCGTTTCAAGTGTATTTTTTTGTTTTTCAACGTACTAATATTTAATATTTGTGGACGGAAAACGAATTATCGCCCGGGCACACTGATGTGAATCTCACAATATTATATCGTGTATTTGGTTGCGAAATCGCGCCACAAAACAAACGCCGAAAACCATACGTCGTCGTTGTTGCGGTTACCGCGGGGGACTCGCGCGCAGAAACCTCAAGCCGCCGCGTGGCCTTACACGAATGTTGGTAAACACGGCCCGGCGGCGGCGATAGAATGCGATTTATTGTGTAACGGAGAGGAAATTCTGTAAATTTCAAAGAGAAAACCGTGTTTTTGTAACGGGCGAATTGCTCGGACGACGTTTGTTGGTGATCGACTACCGGACGCGATGCGAATAAGACGAACTACGAAGAAAAAAAAATTATTCGTTTCTGTGGTTTGAAACTATTTTCACAAAGCAGCCGTCCAAGTAACGATCACGCGCAATTTACGCGAAATTCGGCATTGTCTACAATAATAAACGCGCGGTGCCCGTCCGAAATTTATAAGAACGTTTTTATACATATATAAAAAAAAAAAGATCGAACGAATGAATTGAACACTCGTTTGTTTTCTGTTGTTTGTTAGAAAATTTCCGCAAGTGAAATTAAAATAAATAAACGGACGAAACTAAAAAAGTGAATAAGAGTTTAAGTGAAATTCAGGCGAGACGAAACCGATTGTTGGACAAATTATAAACGTAACGCGATTATTGTAAAACGTGCTTTTTTTTTTTTTTTTTTGGATTCCGAATATCTGTGCTCGGAAATTATGGCTTCGATTTGAATTTCGATTAAAATTTTACTTTGATGTATGCGATTTGGAAACCCAATCGGAACAATACTCGATTCGATTGAAAACAGAAGTGGAATTATTTTTAATTATTTACTCTATTAGACATATATTGTGTACCGCGAAATACAAATAAATGTGTCATATGAATTGTCGTGTTTACTCGGTACATGACTACGCGCTGGTAATTTCAACGTTCTTATTTGTAACAATTTGCAAAATTTTTTTTCACTTCCATTTTCAGCAACGTACATTTCCAGCTCGTAAACCACCATATCGCATATTATTTCAAATATCGAATATCCATTATTATTTTTAAATCGGTTTTACACTCCGCGCACTACTACTAAATCGATTTTTTTTCCCCACTCGACCAACGTCCAGTGTTCGCTTTTGTACTCGCGTCTTATATTTAAACGCGATTCCGAAATAAGATGGCAAAAAAAAAACGACGAAACTACAAATCTCATTAAATAAAAATATATACGTAAAGGTCAAACAATAACGTTATTTTATTGAAAAAAAAAATAGAATTATCGTCGATATATAATATACTATAAGAAAATATATTCAAGACCGTTGGCTCAAGTGTAATAATAATAATAATACAAGTAAATCGCCAGAGTATCCGATAGTTTAACGTATTCGATTCGTTTTTTATTCATTTACGAAATATACGCACGTATGTTTGAATTTACGAACTTGACAATTCCGCCGTACCCGCGAGTGTAAAACATTAATTTTACGAAAAAGAAAAAAAGAAAGCAATTTTTATTTAAATCCGACTGCTCCCTCGCCCCCCACGACCGTTACACGCGGTATTATTACGTAGCGCGATTTTTTTTTTACGTAATCGATTTTTAATTTCTTTCACGCGTGGCCCACACACGGATACTTCGACACGGAACGCGTCGTCGACGAGGATGCGCCCAACAACCCTTTCACACACACACACACACAAACACGCCAATGTGTTTTTTAATAATAATAATAATAATAATAATTGCCGGTTTTTATACATGTGCGCGGATGAAGTTCGCTCGATATGGTAAGACGCGTCGAACGGTCCCCACGCACAGATCGTGATCGATATCTCGTAAGTAATACAATAAACACGCATATTTTATTTATTTATATTTATTACACGCGTGTGTATGCTCTCGTGCGAGAGGAGTCGAGTGGTGTGTACTTCACACGAGCAACACACGCACGACGCGGCTCGCGCGTACGAAAATCGTATACAATTTTTATTTATTTTTCTTCAATACGCGTGTCCAAGGTGTTTTACGCTTTTCGCGTCGTAAACGACTGGGGTGGAGTTGAATCGAAACGAAATTCCTCGTGATTTCCGCCGTCCGATGGCTCGTGGAAAACAACACCACTGCACCGGTCCATACGTTCTTATTTCGAAATACCGATTTTCGAAACGGTGTTAGCAGTGACGCGGAACTACGCGACGAGCGAGGGATCGTAAAGGGATTAGAAGAAAAAAAAAGATCCAAACAATTCCAGAGTGATTGCTAGAAATTCTCGCGCTCATTTCGGGAGGGAGAAAAGAATCGTAAATAAACCAATTTACAAAACTCTTCTCCGTCGTCAACGACTCGCAATACTCCGAAATAACTTCACATTTCTTTTGGACGTTCGCGGAGTCGCGGGGTTCGGAGGAATCAATGTTCCCAACGTTCTCAGACGGTTGTGTCTAAAGAGTCCCCCGCCCCCAATTATTACTCGAATTGTTATTAAACCGGAGTTGGGAAATCGTGAAAAAGAAGAAAATGCTTATAAATCGGCAATTCGACGTGTTTAAAACGGTTACGAACATATATATTTATATATATATATAAAATCGGTATTCAAAATCGAAATAATTTTGGCGAAGTGGGTTAGGTTTCGTTCGAAATTCTCTCGAATAGTCTTCGGAGAAAATCGAACAGAACGAGATTTATCGTTGTCCCAATATTATATTGCGGCACTCTCCGTGACTCGTGCGCGTAATAATATTGCGTTCGATTTTTTTTACCATTTTTTTTTTTTTTTTTTTTTTATACTATAGACATATTATGCGATTTATCTTAACAGCGTACGCGATTTTTATTCTCTTTCTTAATAGTTTTTCAATTTCAGAGCTTACGATAAATGCGTACACATCGTAATGCCAAAGGACTGCGGCTGTTTTTATTATTATTATTATTATTATTATATTACGTACAAGACTGGACCGATGCGGACAAGGACAACGTTTAATTGTGTCCATTAAAAATAATGATAAAACTCATTTCGAGTGCATTATATTATCATGTAGTAGAGTATTTTTCCAGAAACCCAGTTCGATTATTACGATTAACGTTTGTAAACTATACGGCGACGTTGAAACCGTTCGTTTATTTTTTTATTTATTTTTTTTTTATGTATTTATAATAGGTCGGCCCGAGCAACAATATATTATACGCGCGCTATTAATAATAACGCACGATAATATGATATTTTATACATATAGGAGGCACACTTATAAATAAATATACCCGTGTGTCTGTCAACCGCCGCTTCTTGTAATATACGTTTTTATAGTTAGAATTTTTTTTTTTTCATAATCGTTATAACTGACACACTTTCTATGCGTATTTAATTGTTACAAAATTGATAATGAAATACAATTCGGAGTTTTTATACACTCTAAAAACGTAGCGCGTATTTTATACGCTCGTTTTACCATTGAAATATACAAAAAAAAAAAAAAAAAAAACTACGTATATATTCTTGTCAACTGGATGGATTGAAACGAGTTTAAGAATTTATAAAATCTATTAAACAATCGAAGCGAAGTTCGCCGCCGGTACTCGTATAGATCGCATTGCACATTTTTGTGTTGAATATTGTTCACTTGTGTCCAAATAGAATGTGACGAACGATAAATCAATTTAAAAAAAAAATATTAATACATTTTTAATGAATTACCCGGAGAGATAGATTCCGCTATACTAAAGAATTCAACAAATGCGTTATTGAACCGAGAAATTGAAAAACTGGATCGAAATGTGAATTAGTCATTCAATAGCGTGACTTATTGACTTAATAATATCTTTTCAATATAATAGTGAAACGCGCGCGTAATAATTGAAGAAAATGTTTCGAACACGGGAGAAATGGAATTTCGCACACCGGTCCATTGGGCTGAACACTTCTATTTGCGTCTTGCCCAACTATCTTTAAAAAAAAAAAAATAATAATAATAATAAATAAAAATATGCAAATGCTTAATATTCCGGATTCTTATTATAACCATTAAAGTTTGGGAATTCGATGCGCTTAAAATGTAAAATATCAGACTCGTAAAAAATATTTATAAACGGTTTTTTTTCTTTCTTTCCGACGATTTATTCGTGTATTTTTATGTGCGAAAAAGAAAAGGAATTAACGAAAATATTACAATAATTTCTAAATGTGTTTTGAGATTTGAAAAAAAATTGAAAATTTTAAATTATGAAAAAAAAACACAAACGCAATAAATTAACGTCAAATTCTGTTACAGTAGCATACGTAATCAGCCATTCGTGTGCGCTGAAAGTTCGCTCTAAGGCGTATATGTCTTAATAATGAAACAATACGATTTATTCGTTATAAAATTATTATTATTATTATTATTATTATTCACGTGCACTGCGAATATACGATTACTATGAGAACGAATGAAATTCAATTCTGACAAAAATATTTGGTCGTCCTTTTTCCCAAAGGTTATTATTGTGAAAATTAGATTTTTGATTAAAAAAAAAAAATTGGCGTTCATACTTCAAGTGGATTCGTATAGATTTTAGACATGAAAATTGTATAAGAAAAATACACCGTATATCCCGTTAATAATAGTGTATTTGTCCTACGCGCTTTCTGGAAACGTTGTACGTTTTTCGATTTGGAATGTGTTGAATTTTAAACGTAACGGAGTAGAAAAACAATAAAACGCGATTATACCACGAACGCAGACCGTTTAATTTCAAACGATTATTACTTTTACATATTTATTTGTTTTAAAACGCCGAATCGCGTCGAGTTGTTTACACTTTCCAAACGGCCTTGTGTGTTTGAAAACGGGACAAAAACCAGAGCGTTTTCGTAATCGTTAGAAAGAAGGAATGAGCCTAATTTCTACTTAATTATTACACGTTCAACTATTGTCGCCACATAGAAACGGATACTGATTGAGATATTTATTATTTTTTCTTTTTCTTGTTCGTCCGTTCATGAATGTTTTCCTCGAGTTTCACAAGTGTTTGTAAGAAATCCCGCACATAAAACAAAAAGAGTACATTTTTCCTTTTTCCAGTGGGCGGGCGCACGAGGCGAACGCGGAATCGAGAGAAAATCGTTCGTGACATTTTCCACGATCGTTCGATCGTGTCGCATTATATTATGTTTGTTAAAACGCGCGCACGATAAAAACGTCTTCGCAGGACGTTTCGACGCGGCCGAAACTCCGATTTCCACGGGAAAACAACTCGGATCTATGTTGAAGCGATGTATATGTAATATTGTAACACGATATGGGAAAAATCCTCTGCGTACGCGCGTCGAGTCCAATATCGGACAGTACGCGGCGCAGAATCGGCGGTAATTAAACGGTCGTGACTTCGCGAAAGTCACGAAATCCGAATAACAAAATCTTGCGAAATCAAACGTTACCGCGTGCGCGCGGACGGGAGGAGGAGAAGAAGTGCGGTCGGGTCTTTTTTTTTTTTTTAAAACACATTTCGACTCCGGTCGTCTCCGGCGCGATGACCGAACACAATCGCGTCTCGGCTAGCTACTATATTCGGCGTTCACGTCCAGTGCGGCGACGTCGTGATAATGGAATCGAACGAGTTAGCTAATATCGGCGGTGGCCAAAAAAAAAAACAACAACAAAAAAAGTCGGTGGAATCGATGTAGACGAGAGGGATCCGGATTGCAGGACGCCGGAAAATTCCGAACGTTTTTTCGCGATTCTATTCGATTGTTTAAATGACGAAAATACGGGGAAAAGAAAGCGCCGTCCGATCGTCACGCTCTGCAGCGGCGGTAAAAATTTTTTTTTTTTGTCAAAATCTCATTTTCGGCACTAACGTTGAATTAATGGACTCGCCCGTTGCAGCCGAGAGTGCAAAAGCGTATGTCCATTTCAATTCAACGAGCCCGACCACGAGCTCACTGACCGTTATGAGAAGTTTTTCCGACGCCCATAATAACACACCGAAAAACGGCGTACAGTCCACGATACGTAACACTTATCGTAAATGTTTAATTTGGAATTCAACAGTGAACTATTTTTTTTTTTTTTTTTACACCAAAATAAAAAAGCGATTTCGCTCGTGTCCAATAATAGATGCCGATTAGACCGAAAACAAGCAGTTTCGAAAGAATCGTGACAAGTCACAAATTATGACGAATTGCGTTACGCGCGCAACGTTATAATTATTATAATTTCGCGTTTGTCGAGGAAAAAACCAAACAGATCGCTGACCGTGATCTACGCGGGAAAGGAACTGGAATGTATGAAACTTTTTTTTTTCTTCTCAATGTTTTCTAGACCGGCGTTATGCAAACGAGATTTACGCGGAAATCTAATGTTATACGTATTATAGTCGTGGAAGTCGAAACACGGAGGAAGGGCGCTGACATTTCGACCGCCGTCCAGGGTTATGCGGCGTGTCGTGAAAACGTCTGCGGGGCCTCACCGAATGATTACATTTAAATTGAAGAAACAAAACGGCGTTTTCCTCACACACGATCCGGTGAGAAAACACGCGTTATAAATATTATAATAATTCCGTACGCTGATCCGAAGGACGCCGTCACCCGTTCGAAACACTGTAAATTGCCACGCGAACAGTACAAAAAAATTATACGCGTAATATATATATATACAATATACATATAATATTATGTTACACGATTCGAGAAAAAAATTATAAAACAGTCTAATCGGATTCGGAATTGAAACACGATATAATTACGCGTATTACAACAACAATAATACTCGTGTTTTCTATATGTTTTCGTGCGTGTATGCGAAAAATAATTGCTCGATAGCAAAAAAAAATCGAAATTGATATAATTAGCGAAAAAAAAAAAGTAGAATTCTGCGTCCTTTTCGGGATAAATTATTTCGATTTAAAGCGGCCGTAAAATCGTAAAAAAAATAAAAATTACTACTAATTTCACAGGCCTTTCGCTCTGACGAAATCGTGACAGTTTGGCCGATCTGACCATTTATTCGTTATAAAGAATAACGAAACAAGGTATTTCGAACCACGCACGTTTCCATCGTAAGTACAATATATAATTCATTAAAATCGTTTCGTTTCAAACGTTACGAATGGTTTGTGAACGTACACATGGTGAATTTTAAAGTTCGAAAAAACGCTTTCGTTATTCTCGTGGAAGACGTGTGAGGATTTTTACCGAATTATAATCCGATCGGTCAAAACCTTAGAAATTCGTCTGAGCTAAAGTTCGAATGTGCAACTGAAAGACCCTGCAATGATCCGTCGGATCTGCCCTGCCGCATTTTTCTCTCGCGACAAGTGAATTCCATACGAGCGAGGAGAATTTTCGGTGGATTTAATTCGCTTTGGACTAAATCCATAAAAAAAAAAAAGCAATAAAAAAATCCTCTCGCTTATTTGGCTCGCTCGAAACGTGTATCGACACGCGATCGAGTTTTCTGACATATAATAAGGATCGTGTAGCGACGTTCCCAATAATATTATACTCACTGCGACTAACAATTTAGTTTACAATCTAAAAACCAAATATTTGTTATTACAATCGATATAAAAATTTTGTCGAACTTCGAAACGTAATTTTTTATTAGGATTTTTTTTTTTATATATCGTAACAAACGATATTTTATACGTATACGGTTGTTGGACGAGCGTGCAAGGAACGCGGCGCAGCCCCGAACGAGAGGAACGGTGGAGAGAAAGGCCGCGTATAAAATAATGTTTTATAACGCCGCGCACTTATATTGTTTTTTTTTTTTTTACTTACTTACTTACTGACTTTTTTTTATTATTTATAAAATCATCAAGTGCGCGATAAAAACGTCACCCTTAAAAACCGGGCGATAAATATTGTATACAAATATTACGTAATACAGAAATCGCAGGAGGGACGGAGGGAAAAAAATCTCTCGTAGACGACTGTAGTTTATACGCCCCTTCACCATCTTCCATTACGGGATTTGCTATATCGTTTCGTAATGTCGTCATTTGTCGTTATTCCGTCGATGAACAATCGCGATGATAACACGTAGCGATTGAATATAGTTTACTTAAAATTTCTTTTGTACACTTTTTTTTTCCAATTCAAACACGTATACAAGACTAACGATTTTAGAATTTAACGCATTCTTGAACGCAAACGTCAATAATACACGTTTTCTTATTGTAATTTTTCGATAATTTTTAGAAAAAAAAACACACGCGTCATCGTAAAACCGATAATTTATTATTATTATTAATATTATTCTTTCAAAATCCAAACAAAGTAGTAAAATAAAACGTTATCGATATTGTTATATTCTTGACGTTAATTTCTGAGACGAACGAAAAAATTTTAAACGTTGCCGCCGTTAATAATAATAATAATAAAAACTATTATTTAAAACGATATTATTTTCTCTTTGTTCCCCTCGACACGCGATGATAATACGCGTATATGACTGTTCGACGTGTCGAAAACCTTTCATTACGTAACCGCTATATAATTGTAAATCGTTTTTTCATCGAATACCAATCGATTATTTACACTTTGTGTAATTTATTTCACTTTGTGAAATGTGGGAAAAAACTTTTTATTTTATTTTATCACTTAACTATACCGTATAGTGGATATTTTTAATCTGAAGAAAATTTTCTCTATACACAACGTGTAGCGATCCCGTACGACTTAATTTGCCCCTCCCCCTCCTCCACCAGTGTTTTAGTATTTTACATATTCTATTCGCTTAATTCATTTTAAGAAAATTTATATTAAAATTGTTTTAAAATAATATTATAAATATATATACATATATATATATATTAATTAGTTACTGATTAAGTCGATTATTATTATTATTATTACTTATACGTATAAGCGGTCTCACTTACGCTAAGTTTTAATAAGTATGTCATACAAATAGTTAGTAAAATATTATATATATATATATATATATATATATATATATATATATATACAAAACTTCTCTGTGGACAATATTCTTCATTAATCAATTAGTAAGCGGCCAAAAACTACTGGGCGAGCTTACGCGTGAGCAATTCTACGTAGGTAGAATTGTCGGTTGCGAGAAACAGTTTTCTCTCGAGTCTATAATTTGAGAGTGTACCCCTGCTGAGACTTGTCTATAGTGGTTGCAAAGCAGAGTCCGAGGGTAGACTGCAATCGTCGTTTAAATTCTAATTTTATTTAGAGGAATTCTCGAGGCGCGGGGACCCCTGGTTTCCCCTTGCGCACACCCAGTCGAAACCGTGGCTTCCACGATGCAAGAGGCTTTGACCAGAATACGGACCGGTACGATTAACAATAAGAATCACGACGACAAGGCTTGCTGACCACGACGACGAGTAAAAGAAAACAATGAAACCGTTGGACTGTGCGAGGCGCATTAGCGTTATTAGGGTGGCATTGCCGCCGGGATTGAAGTTCACAATTTTTCCCGTACAACCGCATTTCTTACAAATTTCAAACATCTATTCAACACTTTTAGGGAATGGAATCCATTTTTTTTTTAACAGTCGCCTACGTCGCGATAGCTATCCCCGTACGCCAAATTTCAACCGGATCCATCCAATGGTGTTCAGCTGTGCGTTGACGGGGATCAGACAATCAGTCAATCACGTTTTCCTTTTATATTTATATACATATAGATTCAGTGGCGTGACCAACGGATTATGCAATTGGAGGGGGGGGGGAGGTTTATGTATGAACGAAACTATAGGTTTTTACATTTTTTGTTAGGTCTGTTGCTCAATGCTCGTGTTCATAATGAAAGGCCCATTTCGGTAAAAACTTAAAAAAAAAACAAACCAATGGTGGGAGAGTTTAAACGGCTACGTACACGCGGTGTTGCCGCGGTCAGAGGCGACAACGATGTTGTTCGCGTTTGCCTCCGCCCGGTGTGTGGCGCGGTAATGTAAGAGTCAAGTTAGTAAGTTGAAAATGTCTGTTTACGCTAATGGATAAAACGAAAATGTTAAACGCCCCACGGACGTGACCAAATATCCGCCTACGTTCTTACTTTCTTACAAGTACCCATTACGCATTAGACCGAACGTGTTGAATAATGTAAGAATTATAACGTCGTTTAAATTATATTAATATCAAAAAAAAAAAAACAAAAACAAAATCCACGGGCACGTTAACGTATATTAGAGTGGCTAATTATATATAATTAGAATATATTTTTTTTCAAAATTAAACACGAGTGATCGCCGAGGTTTTACGCGTCTAATACACCGAACGATTGCAACATTTTTCAACGACTTTTTTTCTCATTTAATTCTTCATCGATTTTCATTGAACTCTTTAACCGGATCGATCGACTTTTCAATAACGTCGCTATAAATGCCGTTACTTTCAATAACTATTTTATAATAATTGTTAATGTTTTTCATTGTTCGTTTTCCATAACCGTCCTGTAAAGTGTACGTATTTATTTATTTATTTATTTTTTTTATAACCAAAACAATTGTACACGTATAAGTGAATAACGACAAATCTTATTTTTTTTTTTAAATCTTTCCAATTTCGTTCGTTTTAAACGTATAAATTGTTCGAAACAACCTTGATATAAACATACAAAATTATTATTGATTTTTGTGAAAACGGTGGAATTCAAACGTATAGGAATTTCGACGGTTCGTCTGGACAAAATCGTTAACAAAACCATTGAGACGACAGACCGGGGAACAAAAAAAAAAAAAAAAATCAACGTTACAAATCGATATTAATATTGTAATGGTGTTGCGCATTGAGTAAAATGGAAATTTCGATACAATTTGTACGGCATTTGTTTTCAAAGTTAATTACGTTGAACGCTGGTTTTGTTGATTTCACGTATACAATCAGAAAACATTGGATATCGGAAAGGCGTCACATTTTTTCCATGCCGTTTTCCACTAAAAATCCGTCGGAATTAAATGTACTTTATTTCAAAAATCGTATCGCCGTTTTGTGTACCACGCGTCGCTCAATATTCAATGGCACGCATATTATGTAGGTTCGATTGGGTTTTGTTCGAAACGGATTGTTTTATTCGACGTGACTATACGACTTGCATATTACAATATAAGTATTTATTTATTTTTCCCAACACGTCCACGTGGAATATTTTAAATTTTCCTACGCACGTTCGTATTAAATTTTAAAACGAGTTCTCGGTCGCGTTTTTACGAACGCACAATGTTTGGAATTTTCACGGAAATTTTAGCTACGGTTTTTTTACTATGATTATTATTGAAATCATAAATTTCCTTTCCAAATACGTTATAAAAAAAGTATTAAACGAAAAAAAAAAGAACCGCATATTATAATATGAATATTACGTATAAACGAATGTCGATAATAATAATAATAATAATTATTGTCGTTTGTGTCAGAGTCGAGAATTTCACATTACGTACGTGCCGCATAGTCGTTTAATAATTCGCCCGTTCGCCGTCTCCATATATCACCGACCTTGGGAATCGATCGAAATCGCGCACAAACTCGACACATTTATACGATATTATAAATCCTATATATATAATATATATACATTAATACGACGAGAAATGATCTAGAAACACACAAACACACACTCACTATTATTATTATTATTACTATGATTATTATTACAAGTCGTATACACGCACGATCATATTATTTCATTAATACGCACACGCCAATTTGTCCGTTACAATTTTCGATATAAGCGGTGCGCGTTGTGCAACGCGTTCGTTTATAATATTTATACAGCTAAATATCGTTCGGGTTCGTTCGTCTGAACAGTTAATACGGTTTTTTTTTTTTTTTTTTTTGTTCATTAATTTATTTTCCATCTCGAGATGTGCGAAAATATTTTTCTGTATTATAATGTATAATTTCATCGATTTTACCCCGTTTGGTATTTGGCCATTAATAAACAATAATTATAAATACGTGTTTTCTCAGGTCTTACAGTGTGTGACAATCGACCATTCATTCGAATTCAATATTCTTACAGACGCGAACTGAATCGATATCATTGCAATCGACTTTTCACGGGAAAAATGTCCGTTGTTTTTTTGTTCCCGTTCGCTCTATTTCTTATAAACGTATTGTATTAAATGAATAATATAATAATATTAATAATAATAATCGCGAATTCCGTGTTACACGATATCGTTTAAATACAATTTATATGGAATTAACGGAATACGTAGAAAAATTAAATATCAAAAAAACAATTAATGTAATTGGTCAAGGTATTGGATATCGAAATTACACGTATTATCGGAGAAATTTTTTTCTAAAACTTTAAATAATAATAATAATGTTTTATATTAATAGCACTTTAACAATTAATACATTATAAAAACATATCTTGGGAATTTACAAACACAAACGAATTTTCAATCGATTTGTATCTCGTTAAAACGTATAGGAATTAAAGTAGGAAAAATGCAAAAGCCCGCTCGTATTATCCGAATGTATCGATTTTTTTCTATTCCTATTATTTCCTATGTTATATGTATTTATTGTACGAGTTAATAATAATATATCGTGTCCGCAACAGACTATTTTCAAACACGTCTTTTCGACGGTTATCATCGACAATTCCTTAGCGCAACGAAACAGTCCAGCAAACGCTCCTCTTTACAGTTGTGGGGTTTTTTTTCTTCTTCTTCTTTTTATCAAGATAATTTTAATCCCGCGCGGTTGACCTGATGCGATTTTAATTGATTTTACGTATACAACACGCGGCGAGTGAACAAAACACGCGTATAACACAATAATATTATTATAATCGTTCCTATATTGTGCGCAGCGCGCTCGCGTGACACGGTTTACGGATGACGTGTACTCGAGCAATACTTCACCTTATGTTCAGATGTAGAATTTAGATACGTATAAGTAATAATACGCGATACACGCGCGTAATTTATTCACTAAAAACCGTCGTGTTACGCAATGACTGTATAACATTTGTCAAAGTCCGTTTTGTCGTAATAAAGAGAAAAAGTGCACGCGCGTAAACGTCGTCGGACGGGAAAAAACAAATAGTGTAACGGCGAGGAGAATAGGCCCGGGGACAAACGTATAATATACGTTTTAATAAAAAAAACAAAACGCAACAGTTAAATTAGCGGATATTTTTGTTTCGTAAATATCACGAAAACCAAAGCGACGCGTAGACAAAAAAATGGCATATGGGTTACACTAACCGTTTGTTCGACGATTTACCGGATTTTCGACTCGGCCAAACTCGACTGATCATTTCCCGTCCGAGTTTAGAATTTCAAAATTGCCCGAATCCTAAATAATACAATTTCTACTGCGTGTAAATAACGACACTGCCGGTGTTTCTCTATTCGTTTTAGACTTTGGCGTTTTTCCGTTTCCAAAGATTTCACACCGCATCAATCGCACGGTATACTTATTTCTAATTTTTCCAGACGAATCTTATACTCGCGCACCACCATTGAGATCGCAGACTAGTGATCACAGTGCAGTCATAGCTGACGAGCGAAAGAATATCTATAGTAAGACAGGCTTACTCGGGATCTTTGTCGAATCGAAGAAAAGAACAGATATACATAGATATCCTCAACTATAATATGACTGTTAATCGTTTTTTTTTTTTTTTTTTTTTTTTTTACATTAAGTTGCTGTACAGTTTTCGATACATTTTTTGTTTTAAGCGAGACATTATCGGTTTTTATCGAGCGCGTTTTTTCTTTTAGCGTATTGTTCGATCTGCAGGATGGAAACGAGTAGCGGCAATGTGAAAAACGCCTGAAACGGTGCTCGCGAAAAAGGATCAGAGAAAATTTGCCGGCCCCGAAATATCGGGAAAAAGTAACTGAAATTGCGCCACGTCATACGTATGACGGTGTCTGACAACACCTTGTGTGAACTATCGGAAAAAACGCTGAAGCATCGAAGAAAGTTCGACCCGAGGCGGAAACGGAATTGTCATAACGAACGCGCGTAAAATGTTATTAAAATAAAAGAAAAAAAAAGTGAATAAACGAATTTCTTCAAAGGTATATTTTATTATTATTATTATTGTTATTTTTATTATTTCCTAATGCGATTATACGAGAAAAAGAACCGGAGTGTGCGCGTAATCGACCGCAATCGCGAGATACCTGTAACGTATATCACATATACCGTAACGTACATTATAGTTGTATAACCGCATTGACTGTTTTATGTGTGATTGTATTATGATGACATTTACGCTTTTATGATCGGCTTTCGTCATGTTCGATAATTATTACTTTTTAATATCGATTATTATTATTTATACGCTACACACTGGACGCACACTCGCCAGTCGGTTTTGTCTATACGACAGTGTGCCGGCAAACATGAACAAAATGTTGTTTTTTATAATTGTATATAGTAAATCAAACGTTTCTTTTTTTAAATTTTCCTCGAAACCAAACGATTCGTATTTGTTTTCGTTTAAATACGAGACAAATATAAAAAACGACGTCGCCCGTAACCGGCAGAATCGTGTGCGGATAATGGAATATTCTGATCATCGGTAACCGTTGCACACATTTATCGAAAATAAAACAAACCGTTTACTGCTGCTACTGCTGCTGCTGCTGCTGATGCTTGCGATCCCGAGTACCGTCGTATTTCAATCGCATTTCAAACGTCGCACAAACGCATTATTAATGTATTGAATTTTTCACACGGAATATCATTTAGCAATACATTTTTTACCAATAACAAAGAACGTGTTGTATTTTATAACAGTAAAATATATTCAGACAATGTCCGTAGGTGTAAATGTGGTTTTGTCCGCGGCGTTTTAGCGTAGCGACAATGCGAGTGTGTAAAAAGAGCCTATAAAAGAATTGTCCGATGATCATTGCGATGACACGAAACTGTTTATTAGCGAAAAGTAATATTTATAGACGATGTGAATAACGGTATAACCGTTAAAAATTATTCGAACAGAGCCGAATGGTTTATACATATTTGTATATATATATAATGAAGCAGTTTTTTCAAATTCTGCGTGTCAACTCATGGGAAATATTTATGTAATACATATAAATCGTCGTTTATACGTCACGGCAATTAACGGTTTAAGAAAATTTGAAAAAAAAATATTTCATTACATTAAAAACAAAATAAATTTTTTAATTTCAATTTTTTCTTTATTTATTACTATTAAACTTATTTTATATTGTTTATAAATTCTTTTTGAAAAGAAGATTAAAGCTCAATATTATAAACCGATTTATTCGTATGTTTAAATATATTTTTTTTTATTATTATTTCGACGTTTTTATACATATTATATTGTAAAATGGACATCATCCGGGTTTCGTCTAATGTTTCTCTGAGAATTGTGCCGTGTATAAGTATGTCATATTTGTCTATTGTTGCAAATAATTAAAAACAGATTTTTCAAAAATATGCAACAAAATATTCCGCATATTTTAAATTAAAAAAAAAAAATCGTCTTTAAAAGATAATTTTAATTTTTAAAACCTGTGATTTTATATTATAGTTTCCAAAAATGTGCGGTTTCAGATTTTCGTACGACAATAGTACAAATAATACTTAATATTTTTATTATTATTATTATTATTATTATTACAGTATTACAAGCCCCATTGAGCGCGTTAAATATTTTATAAAAATTCCTTTATAAAATTAACAATAAATTTATTATTATTTCGTACACAAAACAAAATTACGAATAAATCGAGTTTTCTTTATTTTAAGAATATAAAAAATTTTTTTTTAAATGTTTCGCAATGCATTACGTAGTGATTTGTAAATCGTACTTATGAGAATAACTATGAAAAAAAAAAAACGTATTACGCGACAAGGAAATTAACGAACCAAAACCAAAACGTTCGTACCACATAATATTCAGTTGTTTCAACGATTAGCGTATTCCGATATACGATAACGAGTATTGTTTATTTTTATTATTATTTTTTTCACTAATAGATATAAATTTGCGTATTATTATTATTATTATTATTATTGTATTAGAATTCGTCGAATTCTTCTCTATAAACTGCGTCGCGTATAAATAATATTTCGGTCGACAAAAGTCCATTTTTTAATAGTTTCCAATCGTTTTGAAAAAAAAACAAAAAAATCGATCAGACACGTAATAGATGTAGAACGGTTGGTCATGTATAATACGGCGCGGATCCGTATAATACGAGAATTCAATTAACGAGGCCTCTCGTCTATTCGTCGTAGATCGTCGTCGCCCGATACTCGCGTCTCATCTTAACATTGTAAAAATCCGTTTTTCAATATTGTCGCGCGTCTATTTTACTCTTATACACGACTCGCAAATAATAACCAATCGTCACATACCCGTGACGGCCAGTTGAATAACACGCAGTAATAATAATCGATGACACTGTAACGTTATTCGTATAGTCGGGCACGAGACATCTTTTGGAACGTATCTCGGAATAATAACATACGTATTATTATTATTATTATTATTATTATTATTATTATCATCATCATCATCATCCTATTGATCTGACGACGGCACGTGTTGTTCGATCGACCGTAATTATTGTATATTGTACGGATGCTGCCGTGTGGAACAACGAATATTTCATTTTCGTTGTACAACGAAGAGACGCGAAAATTTTTCTCCCAGCCGACTGTACGAACACACCTCGTATTATTCAGATCCGATCTCGATTGTATCTGAATGCCGAGTATTTGTATTAATTCATACGCGGTACTCGGGTTGAAACCACCTTGGAATCTAATAACCGCACATAACATTACAAACGCAGCAAACACTTTTTGTACGAGAGACAAAAAAAAAAAAAGAAACTCGTAGAGTTATACACATTGAAAACGGTCTCTCGCCTTTTTTATACTCGCTGTACGCGATCCAACCGCGCATCTTCTTCAATATTACTCTTTACCCACCACCCCCCTTTTACATTTACTTCTCTATAACGCCATCCGAATCATGATTTCTCGTTCTCCCTCATTCGCTCAAAAATACGGACCATTTCTATTATACCACGAACGTCACGCCAGCCCCCCCCCCCATGTCGAAATCATACATTTTTTTTATGCCTATAATTAGCACGGAATTAGCATGAATTGGCAAGCCTATTTCCAAAATTTGCACGATACTAGTTTTAGTGTAATATTATATAAACTGTGGGGAGGCTGGCGTGACGTCACACCAGCCCCCCCCCCACGTTTTAAACTTTAAATTTCGACATTTTTTTTATACCAAAATTTAGCACGCCATTAGCATGAATTTGCGCGACTGTCGCCGAAATTTGCACGTCATTATTTACCTCGCGAAACAAATTTTTTTGTTTTACCCGTGGCGCGGAATCGTTTAAAATCGCTTACATTGTTCTACAATGTTTCTCGACAAATATGAAAAAATTAAAAGTTTTCAGCCCTAATTATAACTGTATGTAACGCACATGTAAACCAACAATATATTATACCTAATATCTATTGGCTATTACCTATATAATATATTATGAAATATATATTATAACATAGGTATTATGTTTATTGATTAGTATTTATATTGATTATTGAATTATAAAAATATTAGATAAAAATAAAAATATTGAAATACTTATTTTTACTTACTTTTTTCTCCGTCCTCGTTAGTAATTACTACTCTATTTTTGAACAAAAGTATAGCTTCAGTAATTACCGATGGTGCTAAAACACTTTTGCGTCCAACCATTTTAAAATATTAAAAACAATGACAATAATACAAATTTGTATAAAATGTAGACAGCAAAGCAATCATATCAGACTCAAAACGATGAATGAAATACAATATTGATTAATGGTACCCCAAGTAGGATAAATATAACGTCAAAATAATCTAAATTTAAAATAATCTTAAAATCATTATCTACACCAATTTCAGTAGGTAGCGGGTACGTATTTTCCCAATGAATTGATATTTAAGTTTATGATGCCTATTACAAAATTGTTAATAGACAATAGTATACAAGTACTTATATTAATCACATATTTGAATAATAATATAGTCCATATTTATAAATATAATATTAATACAATATAATATATCTGACAATACGGGAACTGCCAACCAACTATAATTTTACAGCAAACAACTTTAATATAAAAATGTTTTTACAAAGAAATAATGACAGATGATCAATTGTTTTTACGTACCTATATTTAAATAGTTTGTTTTTAATATAATCAATATACAAATACTACATAGTTTAACGTGGAAAATAGTACGTTATGCCACAATGTGGAAATGATGTTTAAAAAAAAAAAACAAATTGTGTAAAAAGTACGTTTTGTTTTATTTTATTGGCAAATTACCTTAAACAACATAAGCGATATAGTAGGTACGTTATAAAGTATTTTTGTAAATAGTACATTTAAAAAAGTTGTAATCAATAGAAAAATAGTACGTGTTACGTATTTATTTGCAGACATTATCCCGTTTATCTTATATTTCACGATTTTAAACGATTCCGCGCCACGGGTAAAACAGGAAAATTTGTTTCGCGAGGTAAATAATGACGTGCATATTTCGGCGACAGTCGTGCAAATTCATGCTAATGGCGTGCTAAATTTTGGTATAAAAAAAATGTCGAAATTTAAAGTTTAAAACGTGGGGGGGGGGGCTGGTGTGACGTCACGCCAGCCCCCCCCCCCACAGTTTATATGATATTACACTAAAACTAGTATCGTGCAAATTTTGGAAATAGGCTTGCCAATTCATGCTAATTCCGTGCTAATTATAGGCATAAAAAAAATGTATGATTTCGACATAGGGGGGGCTGGCGTGACGTTCGTTATTATACCGCCTTTTACGCAATCATTATTCTTATTATATCCATAATCCATGTCTTCTCACCGCGTTCTCGCACATTCTGCTACACACCACTCCGTGTTCCGTTTCCCCGTTCACCGCCCAGAATACCACATTGCCTCATTATTGCATTCCGTTAAAATCTATATTTCAATGTTATTTGTCGTCACATTATAACACAAAACACCTGAACGCCTCTCTCCGCATTTTATTCTATTCTTCACGTCTCCCGCAGAACTATCATTATATTTTTACACCAGGTTCTTCTTAAATCTATCAACCTCGCGCACACACACACACACACTAAGCATTTTGAAAATCAAAATAATCATAATCGACGAAGGTATAAAATAGTAATAAACCAAAATTACAATTTGTTATTTTTGAAAATTGTACAGGCATATATTGTATAACATGTACAATTCGACTGTGGAGATAGCACAATTTGACTTTTTCGCCGAACAACGATATAAATAATTTCAATTGTACAATCGATGCTATAAAACTGTTATTATAAGTGTAAAAAAAAAAAATAAAATAAAATGATTTCAGTTCGAAAAAATAAGAGCTCGCTACTTTTAACGATAATCACGTGTGTGTGTGTGTGTGTGTGTGTGTGTGTGTGATTTTGCGACGATGCGTATGATATTATTTCGTATACGAGAAGAGTCGGAAACAATGCAATTGGGTCATGGTCTAGAATATGTCGCGCACAATAATAATAATAATAATAACATTGTTACGCGTGTATACCGCAAGCACTATCGGATCTATAGCGGACGACTTTTGTGTATTCGGTAAATGGATCGTGAAGATGACGATGGCAAACTACGTATTATAATAATATTACGTTATATGGCCCCAAGCTACGTAGACATCTATCTTTGTTAATGAGACGGGCTGGTTCTCCGGCAAAATATATTTTCTTCCTCACCTTGGTACGAACGAAATTCCTTTTTTCCAACCTCATTCCCCACATCCAGAAGTCGATTTTTTAATGCACGACAGGACTCTTTCGACACGTTTTATCCAACGGATCACTAACGGGACAAAACGACGTGTGTATACGATTTTTTTTTCCTTTATAATACCTTATACTTTGTGTATAGAGAAATCGGACACAAGAGAAAAAAAACGCGATTACATTTTATTTTCGCAATTACGTATATTGGTTATAAGAAGAGGAAAAAACGGTGAAAATTTCGAAACTAAACTTTTCTATACAGTTATCAATTCGCGTTAGCAATGACGTTCCACGCATAATAAACCATATGGAATCGTATAGAAAATATCGACATAAATAGTAAAAAAAAAAAAATGAATAAAACCGCTATATTAAGCAATTGAATGTTCTTAATGATAATTCCTCGAGTTCGTTCTCTAGAGAAAAAAAATAAACTCGTATATAATTGTACTCTTCTTGGGCTTTTTCCAAATAACTTGCGTCATTCCGATAATTTGATACAAAAAATTATTTATATTTTATAATTACGAAATAATTGTTCGTTCATTCCTGATTGTACGTTTTTATAAACTGAACACCGTTCCATTCGCGTGTCGTTCACCAGTCGAAAACGTATAAAACACCGCGCGTTCTTTTCAAAACAATACCTACGGAAAATATTTTGTAATATTTTGTAACACGTCGAACATATTATTTATAAACACAAACACGCATTTATAACACCCCCAATAACAGTTCTGTACGTCAGAACCAAACGAACGTAAGTCACATTACGCAAACTTTTCATAAGAGTTTAATAACTGAAAATTACGAAGGTGTTGCTTGCGCTACGTCGGACTTACGTTCATTTATCCCTAGTAAAATGATAATAGAAGAATTTTTAACGGGCATCCATCATTATGGTTCGACGAAAAACAGATTATACGTGCCAAAGATGTAATAATCTGAAAACCGTTAATTTTGGACTTACGTTCGTCTGGTTCTGAGGTACAGAGTTGTGTGTGTGTGTGTGTATTTTTAATCGCGGTAAACATATTTACTCGTGGGAATATCATAACGCGTACCGTTTGAAATGTAGGTAATCGTTTCGATATTACTGTCCGGAATAATGATTTGTCGAAAACTCGGTTTGACTTTACACGCGTTACTATTATTATTTATTAGTAATACGCGCGCGCTACAATCAGTAGAATCGGTCTGGCGTTTTTATAATAATACGTTTGATATCGAAACAGTGAGACGTGACGACGACCCGTTATACTACTACTGCAGTACCTCATAATAATATTCGAGCAGTTCTTACGAAATGTCGAGCAAAACGCTCGTACGCAAAACGAGGAGTGAAACTTTTACGTCGGCCGAAAAACGAATAAAAATACTATTATAGAGAAAAAAAACCACTCGAATCACTCGTAAATATAATACAATAAAAATATAAAGCGTGCGTCTTCATAAAAAAAAAAAAAAACGTGACTGCGTACGTTACAATACGCTTATTGTATATTAATACGATTTACGTAATGTACTTACCGTACGAGCGCAGCGTCATCTCGTACCAAGTATAACGGGTTGACCACATATTTATTGTTATTATTGTTGTTGTTGTTATTGTTGTATGAAAACTGATTTATTCGTAACAAGAGTGTTTGGATCGACGAGATCGTTGCGCGAGAGAACAACGGGAAGCGTACGTAAGAGAACACGACGTGTCGTGTTATATAAAGATTTTTCGAGATCCGTTAAAATTGCGGACAACTCGCAAACGGAGAAAAATGAAAAATCGTCTTCTTTTTCTTTTTCGTTTTTTACGGAAATAGCTAACACGCGACGGTCTTATCGAGTAGTCTCGATAATTCGATGACAATCGGACGTATCGGGCGCCGCGAGTGTTATTCGTTTTACACACATACCTACATAAAATATACGATGAAGAGTTTACCAGATTTACGATTTCATAATTTACACGATTCACTGAAATATCATTTACAATCCGGTATACGTGCCGGCCGAGACGACAAATCAAACAATCAATCGTTTCCAGACGAATTACACACGAAATCAGCAAACTCCCCTTTGACGAATGCGAATAAAGGCTTTTTCAATCGAAACGTATATGACGTGTGCACACCGAGTATGAACGTTAAAGGGAAAAATACGCGGTGGTCAACGTTTTCGACATTATAACAAAGTTATATTGAAATAATATACATGTCGGATCCCGTTTGCCCGTTAGCCGCACGGTTTTTCGTCTAATATTTCCAACGTATCGTTTTAGTAGACAAACTAATAATAATAATAACAACACACACATTGCTCAGTGTAATGGATCACGGCTGTCAATAATTTAGTGTGGACAATTTTTTTTTTTTTTTTAATACCGTCTCTTAAAAATAAGTCCGAAACGATCGAATGTGTTGTGGTTAAACCGCCGCCAATTTTTCGACGTGTTTTTTTCATCAATTTTTCGATCATCAGAAATCGTCGCTCACGTACCCGTATAATATGCGCGTGCCCATTGACAAGCGGATTGAAAAGTGTGCATTTTATTTCTCCGTGTTTAAATTTATTTTTAATAACGAGTCAATGGATATTAACATAATAATAATAATAATAATAATAATAATAATAATAATAATAATAACAATTTAGCGGGCGATGGTGCGACCAGGAAGCCGTGGCGGAGGGCTGGAAACGGCGGCCGAAGGTCGGTCACACGCCCTCGTCGTCACATTCCTGACGCGCATTGTCTTTCTGTTTTTTTTTTTTTTGTTATAATTCTTAAACGCCTTCTGATCTGATTACGTGTGGCTGAGTCGAAGCCGGACCGCAGCCGTCAATAATGCGGTTTTCAACGTTTTCGCCAATACTTTTTTCACCCGCGAGATTCGACGAAAAACAAACAAAAAAAAAAAAAAAATTACGCGAGAGTAGAAATAATGTCCGTGTTTGAAACACGTGTAATAATTGTTCTGGTTGGAAAATAAAAAAAAAGAACGAACGAGCGAATTTTTTAATAATGATAAAACCCGTTAAAACTCGTTGTTCCGCGAGTGTTATTAACTGCTGCCGTGTCCGGCCTCGAGTACGATATGTTATTAAAGTAATATCGTTTCCGGTATTAAACGCTCGTACGAAACCGGCGCCGGCGATTATCTGACCTTTACGCGGATTTATTTTCCTTTATTTTTTTCGTTTTTTTTTTTTTTGTACGTCAGATCGTTTATCGTGCGCCGCTTGCTGTGATTGGAAATCTATCGTTACCGTTCGATATACACAGTACGAAACAGGAAGCGTAGGCGTACACGACGTATTCGCGCACTATTATTATTATTATTATTAATGAAAAAAAAAATCGAAGAAATCAAATAAATATGAAAAAGACACGCGGATGAAATAAAAGTAAAAAAAAAAAAAATCTATAAATTAACAACGCTCGGAAACAATGAATTTATATGCGAATAATAATAATATTACAATTCAGAATCAGACAAACGCGGAATTGTTTTATCGAATTCGCTTCGTTCATTCATACCGGTTTCCGCGGAAACTGTCATTTTAGATGAAAAAGAGAAATGATAATAAAATCGCGGGAATGAAATTAATTTTACGTTATTGTTACAATATTGTAAGGGATCGTCGGGACAACTCGAGATGATTCGTCCACCCGGTCGCGGGGACGTATAGAGAACATCCCCCCCCGTCTGTCATTCGTGGACTTCTCTCGACCGCGTACGCGCAACACGTACATAATATTTATGGAATTCTGACACAATGTGTACATTTCTATTTCGGTATTTCTTCATCAAATGATTTCCCGTAAATTGGTTCGTAGCGCGTTTTATTAATTTATTATTATATTCATATTAAACTCGATTATTATTATTATTATTAAACGTAAAAAGATATCATTAGTTCTCTCGAACGATTATGAAAATCGGATATATATATATTATATATTTATTATTATTCTAAATACGGTTTGTTAAAGACGAAATGTCATAGAAATTATAATCACACTCGATTTTGATAATGCTCTTCAGATTAACGCGGCAATATTAATATATAGAAGAAAAAAATTATATCGGATCGAATCACGTCATTAGACGATCGGCACAATTGGCCAACTTTCGTGGTTTTCGTCACGTTATGTGCGATTAAAATCGAATATTTGAAATTTAACCAGAAAAATTTTAAACGTAATTGTAAATTTTAAGTAAAAATCACAATCGTCGATAATAATAAAATACGTTTTAAACGTACACACACACACACACTTTTTTTTTATCCTAACCAAAGTCTTCTTTAAATCAATAATCTCTCGTTAAATCATATTTATTTTTATTAAAGAAAGAAGAGGACACGGTAGGAGGGCGTACCGTACGGATTGCTCGTCTACACACCATATATAGGCCAGCGTGCGATCCGTGCGCGCGTCTACGAATATTAGACCAAGGTCAGTGTTATGAATATGTAAAATTATTTTTCAGGGCCGTCAACTCCCCCATCTTCACTTTAGGTATCTCGAGTATCTCACAATTTTCTGTAGAAAAAAAACATATATTTGATTGGAGCTATAATAATACTTGGCTAATAGGAATCGAACTCGACGCACATTTATTTTTTTTTTTTTTTTTAAGAAAAATTTTATTTTTCCCAAAGTTCAAACGAATTCAACGTACCCGTATATTTTCAAAACTGGTAAGTGAGAGATGATGCGCTTCAAACACTTCGCACACTCGTCGCTATTCGCTCTGCAAATTAAAGATTTGCCGTGAAAAACAGATAGTGTGGAAATTTATCGCTATAACTTTCAGGCCGTTCTAAGTAACGCCGGTCTCTCCCCGTAAGAACTCGGTATCGTCCACTGTTTGCAGCAGCCAGCATGTATATTATAATAATATGACGGCTTCCAATACCAATCGACGCGCAAATTGGGTGAACACATAGTCAGCTCATAACCCTTCGGACGATCTATCATCGTAGCAGCTGCTTCTGCGCTCGCATAGCGCTTTTGTCGGTTGTAATTCGACGTTTCATACAGGTAGCCAATAATACGCAGAATGTGACGAAACGCCGTTTTCTTTTCTTCGCATAATATTATAAAATAATAAACGTGTGCGCTCGTAATATAATTTTGCGTTTTTTCAATCGACACGGAGTGTACCGCACGGCGAAGGAGGTGTAAAGACAAAATAGAAACTTCGCTTAATCTCTTCGTCGTTCTAAACACGACGACATTTTAATACGTTTTAAATTATTACGTATTAATAATATACTTCGACCGATATCGTACACTTCTCACATCGACACACGTAATATAATTTCACGTATTTATATGCGCGCGCGTGTGTGTGTACAATTCGCAATACGAGCCGAGTTGGTACACGAGGAGTGGTGATAATTTGTCATTCCAAAATCGGGTTAACTTTACAATGTATATAATATATATATATATTTATAGTTTACGCGATTACGTAAGATGTTTTGTTTTTTCCGCCGTTTCTCGTCGACGAATCGTTTACAACAATAACCAGTGTAAATAATTTTCGAAAATACGAGTGAGTGCCACTCGAAAAAAAAAATACACGACACGAGCGTAATATATTATTATATTACAAAATATCGTAACAAATGTAAGAAAGAGTATAAATTAATTATTATTATTATTATTATTACCGGGCGGCACAGCTCTGCACGCTCGTCTATACTGTGAAAAAGTGTTGACGGAACGCAAAACAAAACGAAATCGTTTTAAGAAAACCGCGTTATCGATAATATTGTACTCGATCAAGTAGCGTACACGTGTTTGGAACGACGAAGGATATTTATTTTTAAATTTATACCAAACACTCGTTTATTTTTTTTTTTTACCCGAAACGCGGTGTGCGATTTAATTATTTCATATCGATCAAATCGATTCGTAAAAATTACTCATAAACTGCGTTTTGCGTTTCATGATTCCTGTACGACGAAAACGTCACGCGAGTGTCGACAGTCTCCGTGTAAATAGCCCCGCAGGTTAGTGCAGTTGATTTGGCCATCGAGTATTTTATAATTGTAGCATAAAATTCACCGGAACATCGAATAAGATTAAATATTATATAGTATATATATGAAAAAGGAAAAAGTCCGAGAAAATCGTTCGGAGACCATCATAGAAAGTACCGTATAAAAGTATCGATATTTTCAAAACGTATATCAATCGGCTGATCGATCGTGACCGTACGAATTCGGTAGTCGGCACAAGTACGGCGCACAATAAGCGTTTAATATTTTAAATAACGAAAATCCCGAACGACGGGTAAGGCTTATTTATAGTGGGTTATTGTAATAATTGGCCGAGCGAACGATTCGGATTTGACTGCGCCATGGCTGTATACGTTCGCGTTTCATACGATATATTTCTAACGTTTTCCCGTCGTAGCGTGTGTCCCACCCCCGTTGCCACGACAAACTTGAAACGGCACGATTTTTTTTCGCCTCCTTTCTATTTGCCTGTTGTTTACAATCCGAACGGTGTCGTGAAACGGAATCTTCGTTTCGAAATTTCCAAAAGAAAAAAAAAAGAGTTACGCGATTAAAAGAAAAAAAAAATATATATATATCGAAAAATTATATCGATTATAAATTTTACGACGCGTGATTGAATCGCGAGTGGAAAAAAAAAAGTGAAAAATTAATTTCGAAAGTCTTATTCACACGCGCGAATATCGGACGTACGGTGTATAACGGATACCGGGGCGCGAGCCAATGAAGTACGAGAAAGTCGAAAATATCTGCCAGTGGCGTATTTAAGATTTCGTTGCCCTGGGTGCACATTTTTTTTTTATGCCCTCTTTCTCTTACGGCTTTTTATACTGGCAATTTTTATACCCATAAAAAAAAACTTACAATACGTGCGATATGGAAATAGTATTATGGAGTACAAAAATCTGTCGAGTGCCCCAGAATGTTGAATATCGTAGATTAAAGCAAATTGTAAAATTATAAAATGTATTTTCCAATCTACTTACAAAATAGTGAACGAAATGAAAACAAAAAAAACAGCGAAGAAATTAATACAATATAAATACGTATAAAATAGCTGTATTAATAGAAAATTTTGTTGAAATTTATTCGCCTAAACAAAAAAAAAAACTAACCAACATTTTTATTTTATTTTTATTACCGTTTAAATCATTCTAAATCTGTTTATATATATAAAAAAACTCTCAGTTAATTTGCTGCCCCCAAAAAAGTGCCCTCCTTGGGCCCCCCCCCATAAATACGCCACTGATATCTGCACGGACTATTGGTGCCAAAAATTAAAACATACGAGAACGCGGCAGAGGTTCTAATGCGGCGGGAAAAATAGAATTTCGGACAACAAAAAAAAAGAAGAAAATAAAACGAAAGAGAAAAAATTCGCCACGTTTTTCTTTGGACATTCGTTGGCGTTGCTCTCACGACGAATACGCCGCGATAATTGTTTTCTCTAACATCGTTTTACGGACGGATTGCGAAGTGAAGAAAAAACCGTTTTATCAAAAACACACACACGCACATAATATAATATAGTGTTATTTTCCGCCCCCCCCCCTACGTAGATTATTGCGGTCTTTACACCAAACGAGTTTTTTATTTTATTTCACTCTGCAAAACAGTTCCTAATAGGCAAGTGTTATTAAGTTTAAGCACCTAACAACGCACGTTTCAAGTTAATACATTTTAAATTACTACACCGAAGTATTATAGCGATAATTGTATATACACACGTATCATTATTATTATTATTATTATTATAATTGTTGTTGTTGTTGTGTGACCCGCCGTGGACCGAGTGTATTATGTATTATATAATATTATTATATTTTAACGTGTGTGACCTAGGCGTATATTATTCTAATACAGTATCGTGCCAAGTGTAAAGTGTGAGAGTTCGCAATGACCTACCATCATATTATCACAATACACAGACGCGTTGTCGTAATTGTAGCTGCTTTTGTAATTTGTGGGTGAACTAGAATATTTGCCTGTTTAATGTACCTATATACGTGTACTCGTAAAAAATTACACGCGAGTTGAGAGGGCTTTATCCTCACATTATAAATAATATTGTTGTAATCGACGCCGCAGTGTCAGTGTCACGTGATTAGGACTTAATCTTTGGAGGGGACGAGGTGGAAAGTAGAAGGGATTTGTTATAAAATAGCACAAAAGAACGGATTTTTATACACCGTATATCGGATAATTCGATGTGTTATAGTCAATTCATTGGTTTATATCGTACACAATAATTAGTGTTATACACAGGTCCCCCCGTATAGGGTACAAATGAGGACAAATGTTCACTAGAACCGTTATTGACGAGAGGGATTTATTAACAAAAACGTAATAAAAAAAAAAAATTGTATATAAACATATTTAATTGTGCGAAACGTATGTACTTTTTTAATATATCGTTATTATTTTTAGATATACGCCGCGTAGAAAGTCTACATTATATAGCGCAACTCATGAGTATACTCGGTATGTCTCAAGTTGAGTTTTCATACACTTTTCATATCGGAAGACATATATCTTTTCTAGCGTCGGTAATCGACACAGTCAATCTACTTAGGCACAATTAGATTGAAGCCCGACGGTGCTTAGCACCGCTAAATAATTTGACGAATCATGGAATTCGCAACAGTGCAGTTTAACATTAGGACGTTATCCATTTGAAAAAATACGAGATTTAAGCGTTGATGATATCGAACGAGTTATAACGAAAGACGTGTACTCGAATCGTTTACGAATTATTACGTTATTAGTAGCCTTTACCATACCTTAAAAGTTTCGCAACCTGAAAATGGACTGTAAAAGGTCTTTTCGTTTTATGCGGTGGATAAAAAACTGGGTGCGGACTAACGTGGTACAAGAAAGATTATCAACCTCTTCACTGTTGAATATCGAAAGACATTTAACGAATTGACTTTAAAGTGAAGAATTATATATATATATATATATATAAGTGTAATGAGTGCGGCTAGTCCATGACACCCGTGATCGACACACAAAGTGGATTAATTACACGATTATTTATCGTCTGAGTGGATCAGTTTAATCAAAAAAAAAAAAATGGTCAATTGCGAGGAGGATGGATACGACACCTAAACCTGTCCGAGCTCCCGGATAATCATATCACTAGCACACGTACAAGTGCCTAGAGAAAAAATAAATGCGTATATTTTATATATTTCTGCGAGCATTATAAAATACGTCGGTAAATCATTTTATATTATAATATTATTACGTAACACTTTTGTCTAATCGAAAACGCTGAAATCGCCTTCCACGTTTTGTGAATTCTTCAAGAATGTGGTCAATATCTTGTGATACTGTCGATGAGAATAGTATTTTGACCGTCAGACGTATGTAACGTTAAGAATCGAAAACGCTGAAATCGCCTTCCACGTTTTGTGAATTCTTCAAGAATGTGGTCAATATCTTGTGATACTGTCGATGAGAATAGTATTTTGACCGTCAGACGTATGTAACGTTAAGAATCGAAAACGCCAATCTGTAAATAACAACGACTACGGCGGATCGCGGATTTTGACTTTCTGGTGCACAGGAACGTCAAAAATCACCGCCAACTTCTATTGCTTCGTGTTAACCGTGCTATCCAAATAACACGCAATATAAATTTGTCGATCCGTTAAGTGTTACACATAATATGGATTATGTTCTATAAATATTCGAATATGCCCTATATGTTTATAGGTACGAAATTTTCAGTCACATTGTGTAGACACGAATTTAAAATACGCTCTGATCTGAAATCATGAATAATTGTGTGTGTTAATTTTAAAATTTCGAAAATTTCGACCGCCCGCGTATATTTGAACGAACATGCTTATGTTGCAGTACGTATAGAGGCTCTCATTGTTGCTAATCCAGAGTCCTAAACCATCGGTATTTACACATATGACGAGATTTAAACCCGAGGCGAAAAAAAAAATTATAATCTCAACTGGGTCACGAGAGTATTTTGTTGAAAATCATAATGCACATTGTGATATTACATTGACCTAAACTGTAAACTTTCATTGCCCTTATGGAAATTGATTAATACATTCACATGTTATTAGAATAAATAACGAATTTCCTATTTGGAATTATAATAATTTAAATAATAATAGTATTATTACTATTATTATTATTATTATCGTCAAAATATTATAAATATTCCTGTCAATATTTGTCATTAATTTATTTTTATTTTATTGTCCCCCATATTATCATCAATCATACGTCCGATAGGTGTGTCGATTTGTTTTGATCGATAGACCATATAATACGACACACATACACCATAAATAATATTATAAATAGTCGCGGAAAAATTGTTTGAATAATAAACGGGTGAAACGCGATCGTTATTACATAACTATAATAATAATATGTAGCTTGTACAACGAAATGAAATTTGTAATTCATTGTATTAAATAAAATAAAAAAAAAAAACCGTTTGTTTCCAAATTCAAAAACGTATCGACGATTCAATAATTGTTATTCGGTGCAATAAGAGAAAAAAAAATCATTATTTTCATTTTTTTTTCTTCCTTTCTTTATATCGCACATTAATTCTGTCGTCATTTAGTAAATAATTACAAAAAAAAAAAAACATTTAAAAATTAAAATAAAATATATTTCCACCCGCAAGTAATTTCGCAATTTTCTGGAACGATGACTTTTTTCTTTTTCATACAAATCGCTGACGGCGAATTAATTTCGGTAGTAGTCGTGAATCGGTTTTCGAAATCGGGACGATTTGAAGTCTTCGGATTTAATGCGTTGTTTTTTAAAAGTGTCTTCGAAACAATTGAGTTATCCGGGATAATTGCGCGTTCGGAGATTAAAAAAAAAAAAAAAAAGAGCAAAGAAAAATTATTTCTCGGCTACAGAATCACAACGGGCTGTGTACTACCCTATGGCAGAACACACTATATGTATACCGTTTAACCGTCCGATGAGCTCGTAAGTAGACTTTCCGAGTTGGTCTCGTGTCAGTCGGCTCAGATCCCTCTTTCGGTCCAGCAGTCGCATCATTATTGCGTAATTTTTATCGTCGAACAGAATCGAGTCGCCGCATCATTGGACATTTCAATAGACGTTTTTCATTCTGGACGCTGTTTTCACATTCCCATTAGTCGTCATTTATCTTCTTTGACTATTCGAGTGTAACGTATTAAAGTTATTGCTCGATGGGGATTTCATTATGGACGGTTTTACGGCCGAAATGAACGAGCGCAATGGATGTTGTTCGCCCCGGAAAAACACGTTTAAATATAAAAAGATTTCATTTTTCCCGCGCGTTAATTCATACCGTCGTCGCTCGTCGACGACACAACCGCCCAAATAATATTTATCGATTTATCCTAAAGCTATTGATTATCACCGTAAACCTACTCGCATACATATGGGGAACAATTAAAATCTAATCAATCGAAACGCGAACCATGAGAATAACGCGTTGTGTAATGGTTACCAGACGACTGATGTAATATCAAAGCACACCGCGGTCGCGTTTACAGAATTAGTCTTTACAAAATGTAAACTACCAGCGAAATGCAAATAACGAACGTATTATTATTATTATTATTATTATTATTATTATTATTATCATTATTATTGTATTTATAAATCGGTATCAAAAATATGGCGGAGTCAATGAAAACAATTATTGTTCGAAAAAATTTAATAAAATTAATTAGTGCGACGCGTAGTTTATGTAGTTAACCGAAGAGCTTTTCAACCGTTCAAGTTTAAAATTGAATTGGGAGAAAAAATAACAATTTCAGTAGTGTAAAATTATCTTGCAAAAACAAAAATACTAATGAATTAAACGATTTTTAATATTTCATTATAAACCGTATTAAATTGACGTACGAAGAAAACGTATAACCGTTTTCATTTAATCCATAACAATGTATTTGTTCGAATTGTGATGAAAGTTCGTATTCGTTTACAGTGCGTGCTGACTAAACTGAATATAATTCAACCCGTAAAGATTTAAGTCCGTACACTGTAAGTGATTGACTGCGTTTCGCGTTAAACAAAAAATTATCTTTTTAATTTGATTCCAAATTGCTCAATGCCCGCGTTCGCACATTACAATATGATTTATCAACCGTGCGCGCCGGTACGTTATGAAATATTCCGAGTGCACAAATGTACACGAATTTCAATATATTATACAATAATAATAATAATAATAATAATAATAATAACAATAATAATAATAAATTGTTTCTTTATCTTGACCATTGCGACCGTACGTATTATACAGGCGAACGTAATTAAAAAAAAAAACAAAAATTCGATAAATTTTATCGAGGTTAAAAAATATATCGGGCAATTTGTACTGTCGTTGTGACGAATAAGTTTTTTTTCTCTAAGTGTATATTTAACAAAAAGAAAAAACTCGCTGTGTGTTGTAATTATAAGAACATTAAAAGAAAGAAGAAAAAAAACCTAACGTTGGCAATCACTTCTCATTCCGTGACTACTCGATTGCTCGTACACACACACACACCGCTCCAGTGTAAGTTCCGCAATAGCAGCGGCGCATACCGTAGTAAATAAAATTACATTCCGTCACCACAACCGACGAACACAGTTGACTGAAACGAAAAAAAAATAAAAATAATAACCGCACGCGTACATTAAATTACCGTTTATATACATTTATATATAAAAAAAAATACTCAACCATATATTCAATACTTTCAAATGAATAATATTCTAAAGACAATGTAATATTCTCGACAATTTCATTGCTTGAAAAATGTTTAATTTCGAATAATTCGTTTTTCAGACACACAACACGGAACGACAGGACACGACGATCGATGGACATTGACAATAATTTATTATTGTCAATGATAATAAATAAATAAATTAATTGATTAATAATTAATGACAAACCGACGTAGAGAGAATATCGTCGGGGAAAAAATAAGAAAAAAAGAGGAATTTTTATTGTTACGTTTAGGGGGACTTTTAGCGTTTGCGTATAAATTTTTTTTCTCCCGCCAAATAATGCAAAACAAGTAACAGATCCTTTTCGCGTTGTACTACAACGCGAACAATTTTATTTTCATTTTTTGTTTTTTTTGTAACGATTTTCGTTAAAATTTCAGCGCTATTTAAAAAAAAAAAAAAAAAATTTTTTTTTTCCCGTTGAAATAATTGTTATTTTTAAATACATATAGTCCGAAATCGAAAAGTTTCGCTCCCAAACCTATTTCGTTTTTCTCGTGAATAGAATAATATCGTAACATTATTGCGTACGAATCGTTTTGCATTCGTTACGTGTCGACGTCGGTCATCGTCGATACGTTTCAAGCTATTATGCTGGCGAGATCTAGCGGAGTGCCCCGGTACAACGGGTATGGATTGTACCGTGCGTACCAGAGCGCGTCCAAATAATGTCCGTACGCGTCAAAATAATAATTTGCTGTTTACGTTTTTATTTATTTTAGAGAGTTTTTGCCACGGCGAACATAACGTTCGGTTAAATCATAGGTTTTCAAACATGTTTCATACACCGCCCACATTGACAATCAAAATTTTTTTAGTGCTCCCCAAAATTTTTAAACTCACCAATTGCTGTTTATCTTTAAACAGTTATTACAATTATTATATTTAAACATGCCGTATTCCAATTTAGAGTCAAAACTTACATTTTAAACGAGCATTTTGAATAAGAGCAATTAAAACGCATACTTAATCGAATTTCATTGTATTTTCATTAAAATTTAATCAAATCTTTGAATTCAAATTTATCGAGCTCGCTTAATGTGATGGATCAACCTGATGTAGTTTAACCAGTTTTTTTATATCAGGCTCGAATTTACTTAAATACAGTCGCCACGTTCGGTAACAAGCGGCCGATTTCTTTTTTTTTTAGTTATTAGTGTTGTTGTTACAGCACTAAATCCACGTTCGGACAAATACGATGATGGAAACGCTATTAGATATCATTGAACAATCGACCATAACCCAGGGTAAAGTTGCGGGATTACATAATTTTTTCACTTTTTTTAATCAGCTATCGCCCACCAAACTTTTTTGGGCCTTTTACCGCCCCCCTAAAGGCCACTAACGTCTACAAGGGGAGAAAGAATTTTTGAGAAAGAATGGGTTAAATCATACGCTGTCGTATTTATCGTTGCACGGCGAAAACTGTAGTCTTCGCATTACACCGGTAATAGGCCTTTTAACGCCTTTTATCATCAGTCTTCTGCAGTGTTATCGCCATCGGTACACACACCCGCCACACGGACTTTTAATACGTCGTCATTCGAAAATAATAATAGATTTTATTTGTCGAGTCCAATAGTTGATTTCAAAATAAGCGTTCGTCCGAGTAATTCGTTCAGAACGGATGGTTAGGTTTGGATTGGCCCGTTTGGATGAAACGTGTCGGTCGATTGACGATGTCGAACGCCTGTTATGTTAAACGAGGTTTTAAACCGTTGTTTCGTAATGAAACGCGTTATCGTTTTTCAACATTATTTTTAAAAGAAATGTCTTTAATTTTGGTTACCGTACAAGACCTAGTGCAGTTGCGTGGTACTACTGAATTTTCCGCGGCATACCGTGTTTTTGTTCACCGCTCTCTAACACTATTGAAATTATAGACACATTATTCGATATTATCCCAATTTGTGGGGAAACCGATACATCATAAGGTTATTGTAAATTTGTGCGCAAGGAGATCACGAGTATTTTGATACGAATAGTTCATTTTATATGTCAGATACGCGGTATTGTCGTCAGTGTAGCGGATTTATTAAATTCCAGTTTTATTATTATTATCATCATTATTATTATTATTATTATTATTATTATTATTATTATTATTATTTTTATAAAACGGATCGCGAAACACATACACACACACACACACACACCAGAAACGACTATTCGTTCAGACGAAACGGGGAATGGCCTACATCGCGTTAAGAATAAAAATAAATCATAATTTTCCTCGTCAAACCGTGTTGACGAAAACGTCGTGTATGCGTCCGAAACAATATACTTAGAGGCGCGTAAACGTAAAATACGGTAAAAGATCACGTGAAACCATACACAATTAGAGAAATGTATTTATAATACAATTATATAATAAAATATTTTAATGAATCGTATAAACAATTGTAGATATCGAGTAAAAATGTGTTCTTTTTTTTCCCCCGTGCGCTGCGAGTTAGCACACGGCGACGCGTGTATCTTTAAAAAAAAAACTTATTTAAACACTTTTTCGTCTATATAGAATGAATATTGTAAAATATAATAAATCGTAATTAGTGTTACACGGTACTCTGTTCGAAACTTTTTCGATTTTATTCAACGCGTACGTGATATTGAAAGTAACAAGAAAATTGCGGTTAACCGATAATATCGTTTGGGACACGAAGAACAATTTTTGTACTTTTTTTTTTTTTTTTAAGACTTCAAAACGTAATGCAAACTCAGACACACACACACAATGTTTTAACAGTACACACATGTATAAAAATCGCGCATTAAATTGATTTATGAAAAATAAAAAAGAAACATAGCTCAGAATCGTTTCCCGATCGTCGTAACATCGATTTTCGGATAATATCTTTATTAACGTACGCTATCAATGCGAAATGTCAAGTAGGAATATAATAAATTATTATTACAGTTTTGGCAATAATTTTTCTCATATTTATTTTAATTTTAATAGACGCGCGATGGATGAGTTTTTAGGAAACACTTCGAATAAATCATCGCTTGGAAATTGGAATTCCTCTCTCTTTTTTTTTTTTGTTAAACGGTATGATATTGCGAAAATAAAAGAAAAAACAAACAATCCGCGTATGAAAATCGAACGTATAAAGAATAAAAAACCCGCGGATATTTTTCTTCGTTTTACTTGGTCGGGTAATATATATATATTTTAATATATTATAATAAAATTTCAAGGATATTATATCGAGTGAAAAATCTTCTGTAATTCAATTGTCCGGTTCGGCGATTCGGAAAATGGGAATTTATATATATAAAAAAAGAAGAAGAACTAATGGCGCGGAGTAAAAATGCCGCAGTACGGAGGACGAAACGTCGACGACACACTCGCTTGTGTTTTGTGGACGGCATCACACGCGGCTTTCGACGGTGTCGCGGGCTTGCACTACATTACCGTATTATTATTGTATCAATTACATTATAATATAGGGAGATTTTATTGAGACTTGTGTATATTTTACAGATTTTGAACACCATGGACCGAGATATGAAATCTCCGGAAAACGCCGCGTTGAAAATGTGTTCGAAAAAATACAAAACGTTGTGGGTTCTGAGCGCAATGGCCGTACTTGCGTCCGTAGCGTTATTGCAGAATTATACCGTCAACCAGTACGCACGCGCTATCTCGAAATTAACAATAATGCGAGTAAGTCGAATGCGATTTCGCGTTTTTTTTAATGAGTATCTACTTAAATCTTTGGGCGTTAGCCGAAAATATATTTTACCAGTATATTATTGCGAATCGTTATTTCAACGTACACGTATTGTAAAAAGGTTGTAATTTTTTTTAAATGTGCAATACGACTCGTTCGTAGTTTAGACCGAATAAATCATCTGAAAAATGTTAAGCACCCGAGTAGCATTTTAGACGCAGACGCCGTTTCAAATCATCCAATAAACGATGTTTCCAAGGTACGGTGCAAATCTGGTTCATAGCACCGTGTTTTCGACAAAAATGAACACCGAATTTTTACATGGGTTTCACCGTGCCATAATAATATGTTACTTTCAATTCAAACACCGTATAGTACTGTTCAAATTAGGCACACGAAACGGTGTGCGCTCACAGTACAATTGTTAGTGAAATACCGACGTGTAAGTTGGTCCAATTATGTCATGGTTACGCTCCGTTTTCACAGCACCTTCACATGCCTTTGAATATCATGTGAAAGGCTGGAATAAGTGTTCGACCGACGATCGTCGTATATGGTACGCGCTGATCATCGTTCGTGATCGAGCGTTTAGTGCTTAGCGTTAGTGTTTAGCGTTTAAGTGACGGTAAACTCGGTCGGTCGAATAAACGTGCAAATGTGAGTGTAAACCAGTAAATGTTAATTAAACAGTAAACGCGTTAAAAAAAAAAACCGAATAAACGAGTGTAGAACGGGAGAACACGAATACTAACGTTCATTTCATTTCGCTGATAGTAGCATTCTATGGTTCGACGCCAGTTTACGGCTCTCGTCGTAACTCATCGTAATCTGTTGCCGCCGCCGTTCATACGGATAGAATTCATGGGCGGGCACACGCTCAATGTAGCCCTGGGGCCGGCTAACGCTAACAACCTTGTTCGCTTTTCACCGCCGCGGACCGTGGTTACACGCTATGAATGTGTGTGTGATCGAAGTTGACCGCCGCGCCTACACTGTGCAGTCTCCAAAGGTTTCGAACCGCTATTTATGTGCAACTTCTTTCTTTTCCTCTGTCTACGTCTGCATTTCGTCTTAATAGATTCTCAAACTACTATTCGACGTAGATATTTCATTGGTACAAGGAGTTGACTCCATTTCCTCCCATCCCCACTTGAACATCATGTACAATCACCACTGTTCTGAACGCAGTACTCAAACATTTTGTCTGAACCGTTTCATTTCCGTCGATGCGATCATCACACGTTTTCAGCACGGTTCAGTGTCGGAAGTACCGACATAGAACTACAAAATATTTTTATTAAACGTTGAGTAAAAATTTGAACCGAAACATTTAAATTGAACTACAACGGTTCTTAATTAACAGTTCATGAATCGCGTATAAACTGTTCAACTGTCGCGATTATTATAAACCGACATTGAACGGCAAAAATGTTACCCGGGCGAGCGGTTTTCCTTTTTAGTCTTATAATATTTCCATAATGAATTTGCAAAAAAAAAAATTATTTTAACTTACAGTTACATTTAACTGTTAAAATTACCGGCACACACCAATTGCCCAGTACAACTAGTATAAAAAATTATTTGTGGTTAAAGTGAAAATTTTTATCCGGCGAGAGTGGAGACGAGAGGGGGCAATTATTGACCAGACCGACACTGCATGCGTATGGTTGACTATTTTAAATTATTTACATAATCAAAATCGTGTCTACTAATTCGTAGGCATTGTTTCTCGATTTTTTTTTTTTTTTTTTTTGACACGTTTACAGTTGATAGACTTGAACAATTTCGGAAATTTACTTCACGATTCGTGTTTGACTTACAAGGCGATTCCGGCGAGACGCGAGCTCATCGAATCCGATTGTTATGTAAGTACAGAAAAGTGTTTCGAATGTTTACAAAACCTCGATTATATCGTGCGAGTTTACAAGCTGCTAGCCGGCCAATTTTGACAATTCTACTAGTAAACTCACTTGTGAGTTTATGAATGAATCATGTTCGCTAGCCAACTAGCAGATTGTAAACTATCTGCGAGTAAAGTTAAAAGCCGGGCTGAGTTGGCTACTGAGCGAGTAGAACGTTTTGCGTGTAATCATCACTATCGCACTAACCGAATAGCCCGATTCTAAACTAGCCAACTAGCAGCTTGTAAACTCGCTTAATGTAATCGAGGCACATTCACGAATAATACGCGCTTTCTATTTGGGTTTTTTTTCAATTCTATTTAGACGTGCGAGAGCATCGATCGAATACCGATCGTTCAAAACCCCGATGAAAACTTGGATTCGTACACGGAATTGGATTGGCCGATGGCGTACAAAAGCGAAATCGAAACGAACGTTACCGTTCAAGACGTAGCACTCGTAAGACGTATTAATCGCTACATATTATAATGATCGCGTCGTAATATGATAGCTAGGATTCGTATGTTTGACGACTCTTACAATTTTTTTTTTTTTTTGGAACGTCATAGATGATAATTTCCAATGCCGCGTTAAGCTATGTTGCTACCCTTATGAAAATTACGATTCAAAATTATATTGGTTCTCGAAAATTTACCTTCCCATCTAACACCATAAAATTGTCCTTCTTACCCTCTTCCCCGTTAAACGCGGTTCTGCTATTTCGGAATATTTATTATGCACGAATAAACATACGTGATTCTCATTTTTCTATCATATTTCGAATTTCGACGTTTCATTTAAATCCAAAATTATATTTTGGCTGATATATATAAAATAAGCATTGATTTTTTAAATATGTTTTAAAACTAACGTTATAAGCAACCTTTATATATATATACGAATACAAATATGATATTTATCATCATTATTTATCACGCAACGAATGTATGTAATAATTATACTAGTTGAAATTTGTTAGAGAGACTTAATTTACTTTTTAATTTTTAAGTTCCGAATTTTTAAGTCGCTTCTTCTACGTTTATTATATTTTCAACTCGGATTTTGGCGTGATTAATTTGAATTTTATAAGCACTAGCCAAACATTTTTCTATTCACCTGTCTTTTTCGGATACATGTTTTTTTTAATTCCGTATTCGTCCTCTATATATTATTTATTAACGTGGGTTAGATTTTGAGAAATAAATTGGTATAGCTCAGGTACCAGTATACGACATATACTTATTTTTATGACAAGAAAATATGGTCGAAGTTTTAAGATTTTTCAATTAAATTTTCATTTTTTTTTCTTCTAATTTTTCTTTGGCCTCTTTCTTATACGTTACGCCGCCTAATTTAGTACATTTATCTGACATATTTTATTTATTTTTTAAATCGTTTTATTTCATAATCAAATTTTATTAAATATTTTAATAAATTTTGTGTAACTCGTCAAACTGAAATATATTTACACATCTAATGACGTTATGCGCGGTGGCGACCCTGATCATAGAGATTACGATTGGTGAGGAGAACATTTCAAAAATCGTTAATCTATCGGTTTGTGTGTATAATAGGCTCTATTAACCGGACACTTTATACCGTGCGATTACGAATCCAACCTGAGGATCGATCCTCTCCGAATAATCGACAAGAAGATCGGATGGTTTATGCATTGGTTAGTACACGAATTTTGATTTTTTTTCCAACGAATCTATAATATAAATTATCGTAAAACGCTTTATAACTTTTCATTCAAATCGAACCGATTATTATTTAATAATATTAAAATGGTTAATTCAATTTAATTTGATAAATGTTCTCCTTAAACGTCCGTCTGAATATTACAACGAAACAATACAAATTTATCACACACAAATATTCAACGTACAGTTTTTTTTTTGCAAATTGTGTTTTTAATAGGAGAAATTGCGATGACGTCCAAGGCAAAACAATACGTTCGTTATACAGACCCGATTCGTTTTTGAGTATTTCTACCGAAACGTGGACGATTATGTCTTTCAAATACAACGCTATCCACTATAAAAATGTATTATACTAGAGCGACACAATATTATTAAATCATTCTCGATCAAATATCTTACATAGTTTATCGATTTAGATCAATACGTACTACGACAGTCGAATTGCCGTGTCGCAAATAAGCGGATCGTTCGACTACCAGTTGATGCCCAGGCAACTATGTAAAGACATTTGTAAGCCTCTGAAAGGTCGTTTGGAAATGTATCATACATGTTAGTGTAAATTATATTATATTTCTAGATATTATATAGAAATGATAACGTTATCTTTACCATGGTCTGTTTAGTGTTACATGTATTTTTATTTTGTTTATATATATATTTTTTTTTTTAGTGATTTTCAATGATTTCATTTGGGAATTTCAGTACTTGCCAGTCAACAATTCTATCGCGAGCATAGCTATTATTTTCTACATAGACTAAAGAATTAATATAGTTAACGTTCTTATGTAAATCAATGTACCTACAAAAAGGGTTTAACAATTCTTAAGCGAGATATTAAAAGGCCAAGAATAATAATTTAAAATAAATAATTCAATCAATTTAGTTTATAATTATTTGATATTATAAAATATACGATATAATAATTATAAAACAAATATTTCCGCATTATTATAATTATTATTATTATTTATTATAAATAAATAATAAATAATTATTTATTATTTAAATATCGGATTTAGGTAAATATGATTTATAGTCGCCAAACACGTACGGTCTACTATATAAGAACAATATATTTACCTAACATTTAATAATATTACGACTAAAATCAATTGCAAATCATTGTTTTATACGTTATTTTATCCCTATTTGCCTTCAAGAATATTCTGTTCGTAAAAGTAAGACTGATACAACAATAAAAGAATAATTTATTAGTGTAAGAATTGAAAAATTTCTCTAATTCATATTTGAGTATTGAAAATTACTATGGTACAATATCTGTATGAGTTTCTCCTTAAATAAATCCGTACATCCTTGAACTAATGAGCAATTATCGTTTTTTTATAGCGGTTATTTACTACGTAATTAATTCTGAACAATTGACTTAATAACGTTATATTATATAATGCTGTACGTAACTGTATATGTTTCTTGTAGTGGTGTTGAATGAGTATTTTGGAGAGAAAGCAAGTAAGTCGGTTCTTAGAAGTATTGTTGCAGTAGTATTTTTCATATTGGTGATATCAAAATATATTCCAATTATGACGACATATAAAATGTGTATATTGTACGTTTATTGTTTTAGTTTTTAGTTGAAGATTTTTGTTTAAACAATACACTATAGAGTTTAGATTATAGAATACAAACCTTTTATTGTAAATAATATTTTTTTTTTTTTTTTTAGATTCTACAAAAGAATGTTTCGAACATGCATTTCGGTTTTTTTTTCGGTGAGATCGACTCTCTCACATTGCTGGCTAATGTCTATTTCAAAGAACCAACTCCTTCAACTAGGGCAATTGTTTCCCTCTCTGTGTATTTTTTTATAGACACACACAAACACATAAATGCTCACATATGATTTAACTGTATTTCGCATAACTGTTCTCTCATTGTAGATTACAATCGCCCCATTATATTACAATAAATAATCGTGCTGAAAAAAAATCATATTTCGTTGAAATTATATTTTAGAAAATTTAAATTTTTAGATAAAAAAAAAAATTGTTGAGAAAACGGCTGAACAAATAACAATGTTTGCAAATAAGTAAATATTACTGCAGTTGTTACAATAGCTGTTTATTATGCTATTTTTTTTTCTTAAAAGAATTCTTTGTTGCATTGACTTCTAATAGAAATTATATTACAGATAAAACAACAATATTTTTATACGAATTCAAGTGATTTCTATAGGAATAATTGGAGTGAAAGAAAAACGTTTAACGAAAATGATTTATTTAAAAATGAAATTAATCATATCAACATTGATATGGCTTTCCATTCATGGCTATGTATCTGGAGAATCAAAAGGTGCGTAATTGAACCAACTGACAAACTATGCAAGAGGTGTTAGCGGGTAGGTGACACACCAATGTGATTTTTTTGACTTAATCCAAACAGGAATTCGGAACGTTACGTGCAATCGCGTGTCCTGCGCAGATATGTATTGTGTGAATTGTCATATATTTCACGCCTTTATCTCTTTATTTTGCATGTTAAATATTGGTAATAAATATATCGTAGGACTATGTAAAATTACAGGCGTACTTGAAACAAATTATATTAAAAATTAATTACATTATTTCTGTTTACATTTTAATTATTTTTCATTGTCTAATCGAATGAATTTACCTACACTTTAGTTCGTGCACGGAGAATAACATCAAAACTGAATTTATTTCACGAATTACTTATGAAATTATTATATATATATTTATTTTTGAAATGTCATAAAAATATATAATTAATCTATACTATATAGTCAAATTGATTGTTACATGCGATAAATAATATTATCACAATTAAATGTTTATTCTAGGGAATTCATCAAGTAATTATACGTATTTCACAAACCTATTATTATTTCTCTCGCAGTGAGTTTTTAACGAATACAGGGAAATGTTAATTTTTCAGGTTTTTTATGGATTCGTATTTATATTATATCGATAAAAAATTATTTTGAGAAACGTTTTATCTTATTTAAGAATATATTGATATTATTGTTGATAAAAAAAAATACTTTACGACAATCTGAATTCTGTTGAAGTTTACTATTTATTCACGTACATTGCGCCAGCCCCGCCCATTCGGAAATATTAATTTTTTTTTTTACCAATAATTAGCACGTAATTTGCATGAATTTGCACGATTAAAACTAGAATTTGCACGGTATTAGTTTTTCCAGTATATCGAAAAATGTATGGGCGGGGGTGGTGCAACGTTACACCAACCCCGCCCAATCGAAATATACATATATTTGAAATTTTTTTTTTACCAATAATTAGCACGTAATTTGCATGAATTTGCACGATTAAAACTAGAATTTGCACGGTATTAGTTTTTCCAGTATATCGAAAAATGTATGGGCGGGGGTGGTGCAACGTTACGCCAACCCCGCCCAATCGAAATATACATATATTTGAAATTTTTTTTTTACCAATAATTAGCACGTAATTTGCATGAATTTGCACGATTAAAACTAGAATTTGCACGGTATTAGTTTTCCAGTATATCGAAAAATGTATGGGCGGGGTGGTGCAACGTTACGCCAACCCGCCCAATCGAAATATACATATATTTGAAATTTTTTTTTACCAATAATTAGCACGTAATTTGCATGAATTTGCACGAGTAAAACTTAAATTTGCACGATACTGGTTTTACCGTTTTATCAGTTTATTCGTAATAACGCTAGGTGTGCCGTAGCAGCGCCGTGCACATTTAATAAAATAAAATTTGTAAATGTATCTAAATTAGATAAGCACGTGATTCATACGAATTTCAATCAATACCATTATTTTGAATAAATATATTATTACATGTGTTAATTCTACACAAGTTAGATAATTAAAATAAAAGCACACATTTGAGATATACATGACTATATTTATAATTTGCACGATACTGGTTTTACCGTTTTATCAGTTTATTCGTAATAACGCCAGGTGCGCCGTAGCAGTGCCATGCAACTCTAATAAAATTTAATTTTAGATTTTTAGTGGTTTTCCTAGTTCTTAATATGTACATTAAATTAACGATCTATGGAAATTGAGGCAAATATGTTTATCACTTTTCGATTGGTTTCCTGTGAAGAAGAATCGGTTCATTTTGAAGTTGTTTTAAATATTTCATTAATATAATAAGTACCTAAATTTATTAATTCAAAAATATATATTTATGTATTATTTTCTTTAATTAATATTTAAATTAAATAATGGCTGGAAGAAAATGGGCTGTTTCACCTTCTACTATTTTGGATGCAATTATGTTGTATAAAGATAAATTGGTGATACATTCATATGGTGCAGACGATAAAAGTAAGTACCTACATATACTTTATTATATTATTATATATTTTATGGTAAAATTGTATATATTATATTTGTAAATACTACTATTGTATTATATTATTGTAATTCGTGTAAAATAAACAACAATCTGTATCCCAGATTTACACATCTTATTTATATGAACAGTAACTTCAACCTTAATGCTTCAAGATGCTACATAAAATATTTTTAATTACATATAATTATAGATACTTAATAATAGAAAACTTTTTAATGAAAGTCGATCTTTAAAAGTGAAGTGTACTTTTAGTAGATCGCGGTCAAAAAAAGTTTAGCCACCCATGCACTATACAATATATTGTACCTATAATATTTATAATATAGGTATTATATATAGGTATATAATATACTATATATAATATAATATAGGCTATAATATAGGTATATTATAATATTATATTTAATAATATTATTATATAATGTAAATTTAATTTATAATGATTATATTTCATATATATAAATACAATTTTTTTAATAGAGTTTTAATGAAATGTTTGTATATTGGGAATTTCGATATGCATCATACAACAAAAAAACGACGCTTAATTGGACCCACTAAGGAAAATGCAATGTCTAATATAATTAATAAAAGAATAGCTTGTGAAACTTTCAGAGAAAAAGAAGCTCATCGTTTTATGAAAATCGGTAAATTGTTATGATATAATAAATTTCTTTGAATTTTCTCAGATAATTGTATATTTTAAGATAATATATTGTTTGTATGAACTATATTATATATTTCATAAATTTAAAATAATTTTATTTTAGGAAATCATGAACCAGCAATTATTCCCACTGGTAATTGTTTGCGTACTCTTAAATCAAGAACATTAACTAATTATCGTAGACATAAAGATATATTAATTTCCTTGAAAATGATGAAAAGAGAGGATGAATATAAAAATATTATTTAGGACATAGGTTGTGACCCATTTTACGTTCATTATCATTGCGCCGAACAAATTCATCTTTACAGAGGTTATTGTAATAGTACCAAATTTCCAAAATTAGTAATAGATGCCACTGGCTCGGTAGTAAAGCGATTTCTCAAATTTGGTATATTAAATTATGTAATTATTATTATTATTATTATTATTATTAGCTATTAATATTTACTAATATTTTAACTTTTTTAGAAGAAGATAATCAGCATAGTACTGAAGCTGCAAAACTATTTTTAACAAAACTATGTGACATTTCTCCCATCTTAATAAACGAATCAGTAACATATGAACTTCGGGGTGTGATTTCTTTTCGTCCTGGAAAGTCAAATCTGAGAAATTCAATAGGCCATTACACAGCATACACAAAAAGAGGTTCTAAAAATTGGGAATTGTATGATGATACAAAGAAAAAATCGGTTCCAGTAAAAGAAACGACAGTAGTACCATGTGAATTTATATTATACACAATTTAAAATTAAATACCTACTCAACTAAGTTCTTCAATTATTTTTTTTTTTGTATATTTTAAAAGTAAAGGAATATTAATAAAAAAAATTTCGAAAATTTGCATATAATTTAAATTTTATTTTGCTATATTATTCGATTTATATAAATATATATTGATTTCAACACACTTTGCAGAAATACTGTATGAATTATATTTACTTTGAATTAACTAATGCATGGTACCGTTGATTTTATAACTATATTTTATAAATATTTAGTTATAAAATCAATGATAGTACATTTATTTAATGATAATCAATTTTAATTTCTTCAAAAATATAAATCCTTAAAGACAATGCAATTTGAAGAATTAATATTGGAATAACTTTCACATGTTTTACTATGTTATTTTACTATTGCACACTCTGTATTAGCGTAATGACTAATGTACCTATGAGCGGTATATCTCAAATGTGTGCTTTTATTTTAATTATCTAACTTGTGTAGAATTAACACATGTAATAATATATTTATTCAAAATAATGGTATTGATTGAAATTCGTATGAATCACGTGCTTATCTAATTTAGATACATTTAAAAATTTTATTTTATTAAATGTGCACGGCGCTGCTACGGCGCACCTAGCGTTATTACGAATAAACTGATAAAACGGTAAAACCAGTATCGTGCAAATTTAAGTTTTACTCGTGCAAATTCATGCAAATTACGTGCTAATTATTGGTAAAAAAAAAATTTCAAATATATGTATATTTCGATTGGGCGGGGTTGGCGTAACGTTGCACCACCCCCGCCCATACATTTTTCGATATACTGGAAAAACTAATACCGTGCAAATTCTAGTTTTAATCGTGCAAATTCATGCAAATTACGTGCTAATTATTGGTAAAAAAAAAATTTCAAATATATGTATATTTCGATTGGGCGGGGTTGGCGTAACGTTGCACCACCCCCGCCCATACATTTTTCGATATACTGGAAAAACTAATACCGTGCAAATTCTAGTTTTAATCGTGCAAATTCATGCAAATTACGTGCTAATTATTGGTAAAAAAAAAAATTAATATTTCCGAATGGGCGGGGCTGGCGCAATGTACGTTATTTATTCAACATATTAAATTAAAATCGCTTGTGACTTGCTCCCCTGAACTAGCGAAATAATCATTGCTAAATACCTACTCCTAAGAATAAATTATTATTATACGTCATGCATTATATTATGACTATATCTATATGACTAGACTATATCTATATATAAATGGCTATGTGTTGTAACAAGAAATTTGCTATGTACAATTCTCATGAAATAAAACATGTGCATATTTTTAGAAATGATGGTGATCTCTGAAAGTAATTATATCAAAAATCTATTTTAAAATCGAAGATAACATTTTTTTCAAAAATTACTTTTTATAAGTATTATAATGTCTACTTACTACTTGCGTCTCAAAAATAATTAGATTACGCTGGTTGGGAATTCAATAAGTGATTTGCGTTTCATTAATCGCTAATAAAATGCAAAAATAACTATAGCAATAGATACTGTTGTGCATGTTATCGTGTAATCAAAATCTATATTCGATATAATTCAATCATTTCCTTTTTATATTGTTGTAAAAATTTTAATTGTGAACGTAGGTACAATGTATGTACATTTTTTATATACTATGCCTAATGACAATATAAATAATATGAAAGAAATAAAATTATTTACATTGTGTAAACTTACTAAAATTAGTTGTCCATTGAATCTAAATAAAATAATGAATTAAATAAACCGTTGTAACTAAATTGTAAGATTGAAATTTATATTGAATGTACATTAACGTGCTAATAAAATTAGAAAAAAAAATATTTAAATTTAAAAATTGTAAATATAAGTAATTTAGGTGTATACAATAAATTTGTATCTAAATGTGTACACTGTATAATTATATGAAATACATAATTAATCAATATTATTAAACCACAACAAATGTATGTCAAATTAAGTTCTTTATAACTATAAGTGAGTGGGTACCTTTTAATTGAACAGTTAAAATAAACAATATAAATTAGATACACTACTTACGCTTTACTGCTTTTAGGTAGTCAAAAAAGTCTATTTTATAGTTATTATTTAGCGACGAAAGAAGGGCAAAAAGAAGATACAATGAGACGCAAATAGACTATGACAGGTTTTGACTTTTTGGTCAGGGCACAACTAAACTATTGAATAAAATCCGAGACACAAATAGTATACATCGATTAAAATACGTCTCGACATTATTTTAAAAGTATAATTTTATTAATATTTTAATAAAACATGTTTTAAGATTATTATACCTGTAGAGGTGAGTGAAATTGTTTGGAATTGTTTACTTTAAAGTAAAATATTGTTTAAACGGGAATATCACCGACATTTAAAGAACAGGAGTGATATTTTAAATAATATAATTAAATGGGAATTCAACGTGTCGGTTTATCATAACATTCGTCTGGAAAATTCGATGTTTTACATAAAATTTATAAAAATTAATAATAATAATAAAACACATCGCAGTTTATATTCATTACGGACTAGTTGATATTTTAATATCGGTATTAATCGAAATTGTTTTATAACCCGACGGAGTAGATGAAGTAAAAACACTTTGTGGAAGTAAGTGATTCATTAATAATAATGTAAGTCAAAGATCTGACAGATAATGTTTTGAATTAACTTAATATTATATATACTAGACAAAATAGATGCCTATGGTTGTTTTGAACAAATATATAACAATGTGGGTGAGTAAAAGTTACACTAGTTGATATGGAACAAGTTTTTTTTCTTTATTTTTAATATTTTAAAATATTATAAAAATTTTAAATTTTCCTATTCTATTATATAAATTAAATACCTTCGGTAATAACACATTTGAGGTATGATATTTGTACGATATACAAACACAAAAACAGATCAAAATATCAATGCCATTGGAGTAATATAGCATTAAACCGTAAAAGAAACAAATACATAATAATAATGAGAAAAATAATAATAATGATAATAATATATATATAAATATTAAAAGCATATTTCACATTATACTTGAATTGATATGATTTCAATCGTTTTAAATTCGATAAAGTTGACTTTGTTTAAATTTTTTCTTTATTGCATTATTTCACTATTCAAATAATTAATATCCTTGATATTATGTACGACATGATATTCAAAAGTTGTTGTTTAATTTACGTGGGACTTATTTATGAAATAATAATTTTTCTACATTGTCTTACAAAACATTGTGGAATTTTTAACCATACCACGCAATCGAGTTTGGTATTATATTTACTCAAGTGTCTTATTGTTATCAAAAACATTACACAATTTTAAGTAAATGCTGATCATAAAAGAATAAATAAGAGAGAAAAAAATTATGTCAGAGATGATTGCTACGATTGTTGCAATTATCATGTCTTGACAACTGTAATCATTAATCGTGTAGATATAAAGAAGAAAGATTATTAATTTTTGTAGTAGTCTTATTAATTTTTTTTTACCCTAAAATATACAATTTTAAGATATTCGAACAAGAATTTCTCGTAACATAAATTATATTTAATATGCATATATTTGAAAATCATATAATGAATATATGTATTAAATACAAAAAAATAAATAAATACGTATATCACACATGTATTACTAATATTGTGTAAAGAAAGAAATATTGTAAAAATTATTTTGTTTTCAAGTGTACAATAAATATTAATTAAAAACAAATATGTGATTTGTCAATTAGATAGATAGAATATTAATTCTAACTGTTTATTTAGAGTACTGAATAAATTGATTAGTTAATTTATTCGCAAATACTTTACATTAATTTCTACATCATATTGATTTTAGAGTATTATGATGTATTACTAAGATTTGCTAATAACACATAGACGACAAATATATTCCATATTTTAGACTTATATACTGTAATTTAAACACATTGCAATTAGGTTACATTTAGTGTTCAATAAAAATATTGGTTTCCGACGAGTCACTAAATTCTATGACCATAATAATTAATTGTTAAAAGTTATATTCGTATTGCACGAATTAAAAACTATTAAATTAAAAAATTATTTATTTAACTAAACCTATTTGCTAGATAGCATTCACTTTATCTAAAATGAAAAAAGATACACTTTTTAAATCCTTAAACAGAATGCGTGATATGTGAATCTGATAATTTAATAATTTAATCAGATAAGAAAAGATTGTTATGGATAAACGAAAAATTCCAATAATTTTGATCACGGTGTATATTAATAATGGCAGTGTTAAATTTAATAAACCTTTTGATAACTTTCTCCAAAATTATAATTAAAAAAATGTATTATCATTCTAGTCTACGACGCTATTAAAGATTATTGTAAGTTATTTTGCACAGGAAATTAATAGAAAAACATTTATATCAACGTGTTGATCTACTTCATAAATTTATATGTGATCCATTTGAATAACCTTTTTTTGTACTGTTTCATTATAAAACTTGTATCTCTGTATATTACATGTTTTAAATTTCATTTATTCAGGTTCCAATTCAAAAAATATCTATACTAAAAATGTTTTCTTTTAGAAGGAAAAATACTTCTATTAAAAGAAATTTTATGCAAATAAATGTACTGCATCCAGCGATTTCCTTTTGAGCATCATATCCTAGGCTTTGTTTCGTTTGCCTAGTTGAGACATGTTGTCAAATTTGACAAAAGTTTCTTACTATTTAAGATGGAATCCAATGTACTGTAGATACATCTGCAATTTTCTGGTAAAGTCATCAATATTTTAGTTATAAGCTTTGAATCCGATACGCGATCATCAAATTGTTTTAATTTGTAACGTTACGGTCACTAGACGTCTTGCTTTTATCCAGGTCGCCATCCTAGATTCAACAATAGTATTCAATTTAAACTCATAGAATGTTTTAAATTATAATACATATAAATAACAATACGGAAAATAATGGAACGTTTTTTGTTCATATTCAAATTATTTAATGTTTATTTTTTAGATTATCAAAGAGAATACTTTAATTATATTGATCGTAACATAAAAAAAAGTAAACAAATATTTAATTATAATGGTTTCTAATATAATTATGTTTTATATAATTTGTTACTATTTTTTACATACTTTTATGGTTTTTAGATTTTGAGCAAAGCAAGGATACTATTGGTTTTATAGTGATGTTTATTTTATATAGTTTTTTCTGTGCACAATTTTTGACTAGAAAGAATGCTCGAATGATCTCGTCGTGTATTACGTTTCGATAGTAAATTGTATTTAATTGGTTCTTTATTTGAAACCTTTTCGATTTTCTTAATAGTTTCTTTAAACGTAATTCAAAACAATCCAAAAATTGGAAGAAAAACTATTATCTCGATATTTTTTAAAAGTTGCATAAAAAAACTACCAAAACCATGGTTCTAGAGTTTTGAAATATACATCATTGGTATGAAAATTTGCACTAAATACTTATACGTAAAAAAAAATTTCGAAAATTCTCATCTAATTTTGAGCTATCATACGTTTAATTATTGAAGTAATATAAGATGTAATTTTTGGTTTTAAGGGCTGAAAATTTTATACGATATAGGTCTTACGTTATTTGTCAACTATGCTCAAAAAAAATCATGACAGCCCTGAGTCATTATTTATTTTACCATTTTAAATTTTCAGTTAGAATATATGAAATTAAAGCTCTGCTCAGAATCGTTTTATTGAATACAATTTATTATAGCTTTTAAATTTGTATTACTAATGAACCACTAAAACATTTCTTATGTGATTCACTTAAACAGCATCCACATACCATAATATAACCGCGGCTCGTTATCCTATATTTCATATTGATCATTACACATATTTATATATATATTTTTTTTTTATTATTTTTTAGGTAATATACCGACCATAGAAAAGTATTGTTGGGATAATTTCTCAAGTAAGTAAAAATAAAAGAAATTAGTTTTTAGTTTCACGGTTATTACAATTTATAAATAAACATTACACATTTACGGAATTTTCAATTAGTTAACATTCACGCAATATCGATTGTATATTATTTTTAAATCGTTTTTCGTTAGCGCTTACTGTTAATAATTATTGTAAAAACATACATCAGTGCCTCAAATTAGGTATAGGTTAATAATGATAAAGTAAATTTTTTTAAAACTATTACAAAAAAATACTCGTTGGAAATATTTGAAATACCCAAGTGGACAATTTGTCTCTCATAAATCTGAATTTTATGAATATTTTATAATATTCTCGGGTCCGTAATTAAAAATAATTCTAAACATTAGTTTGTCAAATTCACAAATACATATATTCACATTACCATTGTATTCGTATTTCGACCAATTAATACGAAAAGAGCGTGAAATTTAATAATATTCACTTCGATTAATATTTTTTATTCGATTAAATTTTCAAATACTTCTCAAAACTCGATACTAAATATAAATCTGTCTTGCAAAATCGATTAATTATATAAAATTAAGTAAAAACGGTAAATTGTTGGAAAATTATAATTTATCTAATAAATATACCAATCACATATTGTGTACAATATGAGAAAATATTATAACGACAGTTATCTATTATTTTTAATATTGTTACAAAATAAATCGCAACTTATTTTTCTGTATTTAATGTTTATTCCAATTTATTTTTCAGATGCCGTTGATTGTGAAAGTAAGATTCAATAGAAACACAAAATTATGAACTGTTAAGGCGGTAATAGATGAGAATAATTCTCAGTAAGATTGCAGAGCCGTATTTAGACACTTTGCGACCGGGTGCAAAAAAAAAATTGATACCTCCGTAATGGGCATATCCACGGGCAATAGATCTTCATGAATTTTTTAGAGCAAAAAAAAATGAATATTTGTGTTACAGTAATGCGTGATTTTTTTTTAAAAAAAAAAAAATAATTTCATGAACCTCCTCCCCCTCAGTAGTAGGCACGTCGCACGCGATAAAAAAATATGCTGTATTATGTTATAAATAACATGTTCTACAGTCTATTGAATCATAACAAATTTGGGAAAATGATTAAGGAACAATTATTATTATTATTATTATTATTATTATTATACAAGGGCTATCTGAAAATCGACCAGTCATGATCGAAGATGCGATTCACCATGTTAGTCAATATATTCGAGAACACAGGTGTTTTACGATTTCAGATATTACAATAAGATTTTTCGAAATTTCTCGGAGTACTCTACACAGAATTGTGTCTGAAAACTTACACCACAAGTTCTGTGCCCGTCATGATCGATTTGCACATTCGGGGCCCCTTTAATTTTGCGCATCTGTACGTTCGTTTATAATTTGTCTACACCGAACACTTACCGAACCATCACTCATCACTGTAACTGACGATGAATTTGAGCTGCGCTATTTCCTTCGGCTTGCGAAATACTTACTTAAAACACTTCGCACCTCACAGGCGGCGGGAGATATAAAATTTTATTCTTTATGTTGTTACGGCAACAATTAAAATAATAATATTGAACGAAAACGGTCGAAATTTGGCATATTACGTATAAGAGAATAATAATAATAATGTACAGGTTGCAACAATCAGAAACGTGTTACCGAAGTGCCCATATGCAGTTTATTATAATAGATATCGGAAGTTGATTTTGAGATAGCCCTCGGAATTATAATATAATACTGTTATTGAATTAATATCAATTTAAAAGTTTTAATATAATTCACAAGTGAACAAATTTCCGATTACAATAGTTCCAATAATAAAACCGATTTTATTTTGTACCTAGAAATTATGAACTATAAAAATATAAAAAAAAAGTGATATTAGGAGGGGGGGGATTCAAATCAGGTCGTGGTCCCTGACGGTGGAAGATTTATAAAAGTGGTCCATGCATAGTGTTGAATTGGGAACCATTGCATTAAGCGAATCGATACTATCATAACCACCTGTTCAGTAATTATTGATTTTAATTTTAAGGAAATAATGATAACTGGTTTTTAACGCTAGCGGTAGAATATATATATGTATATATATATATCACATTGCTTTCAATTATTTAACCATACGAAAATTTACAATGCCATATTTTATCGTATATTTTGTGTAGAAGAATTGAATAATTATTTTGGAGAGTTCGCGGGTAAGTTTGTTATTTTAAGTATTGTTTTAGAAGCACTTTCATGTTCGCGAAACAATATTGCATTCAATCGATTTCAAGTGATAACGTTTAATAGACAGAAATGTCGACGAATATATTATTCGACATTTCTGTTTACTTGATTCTCCGTATTTATCTAGAATTAATAGTGCAAAAGACAAAACAGTGTTAATAATTTATTTTAGCTAAAGCAAAAATGTGTTTCGACTACGCATTAAGAAATATAAGTATGTTGAAAATCAATAAATTTTTTACGTATAATATTAATTTTTGTCGATATATAATGTGTTAATACATGTAATATATTGCAATTATTTTTTTTATTATACTTTAATGGTAATTTCTGTGCTCTATTTATACCAACAAACGTTTTACACAAGACTATGTGAATTAGAAAAAATATTTAATTTTAGAGGAATACTCTTACGTATAATAATTATTAATATTTCATTTCAGTAATATAAATTATTAATTGTTTTATAGCAAACGATAAATTACCAAAGATATGTAAGAGCACACGTTTTTAATAATATTAAATGGTCGTAAACAAAACATAAAAACGCATAAAAGTCTAATACAATCTATATAAACCATACAACTATATTATATCGATTGTCGGTTTTACGTATTATAATAATTATCTATTTATTATACTTCTCAATTTTTCATCACAATCGATATGTTAAAAGAAACCAAATTATATTATAAAAGTCACTAGTCAATACTAGTGTTCTGTATTTACAAACTTGTTATGAGCCCCGCGGTATCATCTCTGTTTTATACGCAAAATTATAAATCATCAATTATTTTATAGTAAACCATTTTTTACCAGAGGACGGTAAGATACGTTTTCGATTATTAAATATTCGTAAATAAAAATTTTAAATGCATAAAAAAAATACATGTACAATATTATATATATATATATATTATATATATATATATATATATTTATTTATTTATTATATATACATATTGCACGTGTATTTTTTTAAACCGTACTATATTATATGTCGATTGTCGATTTTACATAACAAATTATATGGAAATCAATTGTCAAAATATTTGGGATTACAAACATTGTTAATCGAACGAAATAAAAATGTCTTTAGTTTTAATGTTTTAAAATCCCAGCAATAGTCTAATTTTTATAGTCGAACGATTTTTAACACAAAAATATATTTTAGGTTTTGTGAAGGGATATTTTAGAACAATGTTCAGATTTGCGGACATGGAAAGTAATAAATATTAACATTTATTACTACCATATAAACTGATTTTCCTTGCGTTGTTTATTGTATCAATTGCAATTAAATACAATAGGACATATAATGATATTCGATTTATAAACACTTTTAGGAGCGAAGCATGCTTACACTTGGTGTATGGAAAATACGCAAGAATAATATATTTTACAGCGTGGTTAAAAATGTATGATACTCGATAATTTGAAAGATGGCATAGAAATATAATTTTCGTTTAATATTATGTTCATTTGAAGTACATATAATTAGCATATAATGCAATATTTTATATCATAATATTATTTAAATTGTACGCGCGTTTGAACGTACGTGTTTTGAATTTTCGCGAAATAAATTCTAATTTTACATAAATCTCAACACATGTCATTCGAAGTAATAATTATGTTCCAATCAATCTTATTAAATAATTTTTCATTTTTAAATTATATTTTATTACAATGATTTTACTCGTTTTATTATTAAATATATACAATAAAGTTTTAATTGTAGTCTTTATTGCTATTTGTTTCAATTTTCAAATAATTACCTGAACATTCTTAATACAGAGTATTACGACGTGAATATTCAGGAATTATTGAAATTACGTGCGACATATTTATGAAATTATAATTTTTGTACAATGTCTTATAAAACATTGTAAAATTCTAACCATATCGATCATATTACGCGATCGAATTTTCTATTATATTTGCTCAAGTTAAAAACACTTGTTGTTAAAAATATTGTACAGTTTTAAGTAGTATAAAAATATATAAAAAAAAAGAAATCTATATATGTGAAAAATATTGATAATCCGTATTTTATATAATGAGTCATTACATAATCTTCTGCTGGTCGTTTTTGTAAACATTTGCTTAATTTATATTAAATATACCTACTGGATTAATTTATTTAATAAAATTTGACATTAGGGAAAATAATTTCTATACACACCTGGTATATACTATATACTATATGTACATAAGTATGTGTGTGTGTTATAATAATTTACTATTGATCGTATTCATCCTGGTACGAATGAATATAATTTTTTCCTAGAAATATTATTTCAGAAATTGATCATGCAATTCAAAAATTATTGTAATAAGTATAACAGAGTGTTGTAATATAAAACGTATGATACAAATAAAATATGATGATGATGATGATGATGATATGTGGTGACACGTTTCAATTAGTGATGTGACAAAAGTTCATATTAATTAATAATATTTCATGTGTAAATAGTAAATTGGTCAGTTGTTGAGCAGTATTCTTCCATCTTTAACGATAATTATACGATTAAAAGCGTTGTAGTTTTCATATGAAAAGTACTTAAGTAAATTTACACTAAAATTTGATTACGTAATACAGTTAAAACTTTACAAAGTTTATAAGATATTTTGTGAGAAAAATTATGTGGTAATAATAAAAACACAAATGTAAGTTATTTAATAAGGATAAAATGTATAAATACTATATGCTATAATTCATCTTTGAATAGAATATTTTATTTGGTAAAATAACAGAATAACAAATTCATAACATTTTAAAAGAAATTTTAAAAGAGGAAGAGAAAGCCGAAGAAGAAGTGGTTGAATGCGATTGAGTGTAAAATGAGGACTGCTGGCGTGTGCGTGGAAGATGTAGGGGATCGCGTCAAGTGAAAGTGTAGGACAAAGGTGGCCGACCTCAAATAGTTGAGATAGAGGCGAAGGAGAAGAAGAAGAAGAACAACAACAACAACAACAAAATTTATAATATTTGAATACTTAGGAAATTACATAATATGCGAAACATCAAATAAAAAGATTGAATATTTTTAATTTAAAAATAGATTATTTTATAGCTTTAGCTTTTTATTTTTCTATTTCTCTCTCTTTCTCATCATGTTGAAAACTTATTTCAATTCGTCGTCATACTACACCAAGAACGTGTATCTAACGGAGCCTCTGAAAACAAAATAAATCAGGTATTATTATTATTATTGAATGCATTGATTTCATTCATTTTGCATTGTTATAAATCGGTTTATATTAATAAATAATAAATATAAAACAAACCCGTTGTCCACTGTGTTTCGCCATATAGATGATTGAAGTAACGTCTAATATAACCTAAAAGGTATTTATTGTGTTTAAATATGATTTTATCATAATAATGTAGTGGCCAAATATCTTAACGTTATTGTTAAATATAATATTATGATGGTAATTTGATAATTTTGTAATATATCATGTACGTTGAATGTAATCACAATTGTATTTATTTTATTATAAATATAAAAAATATGAAAATAAATATAAAAAAATCAAGACATATAATAATCAATAAAATTATTATATACAAACGGCAATTGATATTAATGTTATCGTTCAGAGATATTAAAATCGTTTGAATTTTTATTTTTATTTACGAAAATTAAATTAATAATCTCACTTCTAGCCGCCAAGTCATCGAGTCCTATAAAATAATGAGTATAGTGTGTTACCGAAATGAAAAACTATTATTAAATGTTAATAATGCGGATTATTCATACAAAAGTTAATAATTAGTAGAATTCAAAAATATTATTGTCATTTGTCATTACATAATAATACACGGGGAAAAAAATTAATTTTAATATATAGATATAACATAAACTATGCCAGTGGTTCCCAATCAACTTTTTATTCACGTACTATTCATGTGTATTATAAATCAGTCGCGTACCACTAATGATTGATAATAGACCTATCCAAAATTTCACTACATTTTTTTTAAATAAAACGCGTGTGGGAGAGTATCGACCGACTTTCGTCCGCCACCCGGTGCGCTCTTATTCGGAACAGAGTATAGGTTTGACATTTGCTCGTAGGTGGATGGTACGTAAAAACATTTTTTTTTTTTTGGATATAATTGTCATTTTCAAATTATCAAACCTAATCGCTAGCGGTACGCGTACCACAGTTTGAGAACCGCTGGAATGTACTATGATGCATTAGATTATTGATGGTTTTTTTTTCCATACTCATGCTGAAAAATGCGTATGTCCAACATTGTTGTGCACTGCCTAATAATAAAGAAAAAAAAATAGTAAATTCGTGCATTTTATATATAAATATATATATATATGAATATAAAATTAAGCCAAAGAGTATTTTATGTAAAATGAAGAAGTAGTATAAAGGAGTCAGTTCATCACGTGTTCTGTACACAATGTAACTTTGTCATGAAGAGGGGATAGCCGCCCAAAGATAACGTATCGAACCCGAATTTTGATCAGTCCTAAGCGCGAAACACTTCTCAGCGAACCAACTAACTCATCGATTCGATATAACCGTATATTTGGTATAATCTATTTATTTTACCGAACTGATAACATGTTATCGGTCAAGTAAATTTTCGTGCAACCCAGCATTGAAATACCGCGGTTTTTTTTTTTTATAATAAAATTATCAACAATCAATACAATACACACACACACGTTTTCTTCCTTTTGTAATTCCCGGGTCCCGACTTATCGATTTGAACGGATCGTCGAGAAATTTCCCGCTCTCTCGATCTGCCAGTCCGTTAAATAGGGCGCGTGCCGAAATAACGGCGGCGGCCTCGAATGCGCGTGGGCGAGAGACGGTAACCACCGAAACTTCGATAACGTAAGAACGTACGAGAATCGGCGTTTCGTCCACGGAAATCAGATAGGCACTTGTCAATGGAAGGGACGCGAGAATCTAGTGTTTATATAGAGTAGCTAATCAAAAAAAAAAAATTTAAATATCGATTGTACGTTAACACTTGCTGAATTAATCAGCCTCGCCCATGAACACTTTTGCCCGGTATGAGTGGTGTCAAGTCGTTAAATGTAATATCGTGAAAAAAAAATGTAATGTACAGTGGTGGCTATGCGGAGATGTGGAATGGTCGTTTATGAAACACGGCCGCCGCCGGAATTGTTGATCGCGGTATTTTTCCCGTACAACCAGATCGTTTGTGAATGATAAACCCCTATTTAACCTCCTTCAAGGGTGGAATTTTCAACAATCCTTTCTTGGCCGACGCCTTTGCGTCATAAGCTAGCTATCTGTATGCCGAATTTCAGCCCGATGCGTTCAGTGGTTAGAGTTGTGCATTAATAAATCGGCCAGTCACGTTTCCTTTGATTATACTATTTGCAATTGCAATCGTTCGAATAAAAAGGATAATTAAAAAATGACGATTAGATAATAATAACACTTCGAAAAACCTACTTACTTGCGTTTTCTCCGAAATAATTGTTTAACTCTACTACGTAAAACATATAATTAAGTATTATTATTACATTGTTACAGAAGAAAAAGTACGATATTTGTTGAAAACTTCAAGAATATATTGATTTATTTAATAATAAACTCTGAGCAATGGGCTCGAATAATTTTCAATGTCTTTGTGTTAGTCTTTTAAACAGCTAGATTTCATTTGTGATTATATCAAATCTTACTTTTACAAGCATTGTAACCTTAAATAAAAAAAAATGGAAAAATATTATTAATTATAATTTTACAATATTATGAAATAATGGATAATAATATAATTTTAATGTTAATAGAATTTTCGTATTATACACTTTTATATTTAAATAAACTACAATAATATATAATAAGCAAATCAGAGTTTAAATCTAAACGATTATGTGAAATTGTGAAGAAAATAATGTCTAATTTATATGTTTAATATCTTACTTCTAGCTAAAAATGAACAAATAAATACAAAATGTTAACATTTAATTTTAATGAAATGATGTACCTTTTTTTACTTCGCAATAAAAATATTAAAATAACGATATACCGTTTAAGTCAACTAATGTTTAGATTTATTTTTACCTCGAGTGTTATCTGAAAATAACGTAGAACAATAAATTGTAATGTGATAGATAGACTAATAATAGAACAAAGTAACTAAATTGATTTTTAAAAAAAATTTATTTCCACATTATATACTATATAATTTATTTCCATGTTGTTCTTGAAACGTAAGAGAATTCCGTTCGAATTATTAACTTTCGGCACTAAGACATGAATATAAGTAATCATCGATGATGTGGATATCATGTTCACCAATCGATTTTATCAACAAAATATAACGTTTAAAAAAACATTGTATTCCATCTGTTACAGTCAGAGTTACTACCATGAGGCATTTGAAGACAAGTCGTACGATATACATAGTATGTATTCAATCTGTGTATTTTTTTGTTGAAAAAAAACACGCATCGTTACATATTATATATTAGTGTGATGAATCAGAAATAAAAAGTAAATAAATAATTGGAAAAGAAATATACCTAAATATAAGAAAAAAAAAATAAAAGAAAATAATTGTTTGTTTAGTATGTTGTACAAGAACTAATATGCACATTTTTAAAATAATGAATAAATTATTAATTTTCAAAAAAATAAACACATAATTACTGTTTGTTTTATAACACATTTTTAATCAGTAACACAATAAACAATAAAACTAATATTTTATTTCAACAAATATGAATACAATTATTAAATATAAAATAAATGAAAAGGAAACATCTGATTTTGCAAGAATATAACCAGACTGTAAATTTGCATAATAATGAAAAATTATTAAATAACACACACACACATATATATATATAGTAAAATCATAAATAATCAGCAATCAAGTAATAATCCATTTATAATAAGAAATTTTCTTTTATAAATGATCTAAAAACAAAATTTATTTTTTTATACTTACTAACAAGTCTTTGACAATAAACGTCTATGTTCTCGATATTTCCTAAAAGTTATGCAATAAATTATACACAAATATGTATTTATGACTTAAATATCATTTTCCTCCCCATTCGTTAAAAAATATATAGGGAAATGTGGGTAAACGGGGCACTGTAATAAAACGGTATATGTCCGTTATCATGGTCGCACTGAATACCGTTGTTAAAGAGTGTATCATAACATTCAAACGTTTGCTTATTTATAAATATTCTTATCACAATAAATGAAAACATATTTGTAATAATCGTTTTATAAATACTCATTTAATATGATTTTTTTTTTTTTTAATCATTGCAAAGCAGAAAACCACTATTTTCTGAACAACCAAAAATATGGAGTTGATTAATCGTATTATTTTACTTAGAACGAAAAATATTTGTAAAATGTAAAATGGTGCTCTTCTAATTTATGATTTATGATTAATTTAGTGAATTGATTTATTTTTTGATAATTATTAATTATTTCCTATTACCTAACTGACTATTCTATTATACACATCCATGCGGATAAAATGGGGTAAAATGTATTATTTCAAAAATAATATGGTTATTATATAATGGAAATAAATGATATGAATATATCAGGGAAAATATAAGAGAGAGAGAGAGAGAGACAGAAAAAATTCTACCACGAAACAGATTTTTTAATTGAATATTTTAAAGTGTCAAAAACAAATTTCCCTTAGGGTCCTCATTTTGTCCATAATTTTCTTTTTAAAACATATATACAAGTCACTTTATATTAGACGTGTGTTTTTCACAGATTAAATACATTAACTGTAGTTTATAGAGTCTTAATAAATAATGATATACGTATGTGTATAATATTTGGTTTTGTTGGCACAAATGTCAGTTAAAGACACTCGCAAAACCTGTAAAATAAAATTTTTTATGAAATGATTATGATTACAAATATATTTACCTGGTTCTACTTTTCCATATACATAGTTAAAATATCCTTTTTTATAAACTGAAGTATATAAACAAAAATTAGTGTATGTACATAAAACGAATTTATCTGCTTTACTTGTAGTTTATATATATATATATATATATAATGTAATACAAGTTTTTAATGAATGAGAATTATTAATTATTAGTTCTCAAAATTAAATATTGGATATGATAATTTCTATTCTTGATTGTGTAAGAAATTTGTTATGTATTATGATATTGTTGTGTGACCAATAAACGTAAAAATTGTTGTATTATTTTACTCTTATTAGAATCATGTATTAATTTATCTATCATAAAAAGTTAATTATCGTTTAGCAACCCACCGTTACAAACATTATGATAAATGTTTTATAAAATAAAAATATTAAAATCAATTTTTTCGTTTATATATAAAATAAATTAAAATCATGTACTGTCAACTTTAACCGAAGTGAAAGATACTTTTACCAGGAAAGAAATCAGCCATTAAATGAAATTATTTGTCCGGCCAATATGTCATGAGGTTGTGTCTAAGTATCTATTTATTAATGAATATCTCACTTAATAAAACCACTTACATTTTGTTTCAATATCACGGTACACTAGAAAGTTAAGAAAATTTATTTTTGTTACATATTCTGGAAATTCATATGATATTGTAATATCAATCTAATGTAATTAAACTGATTATTATTAATGCGATTATTTTGATCTATTGAAATTTATTTTTCCCCCATTAAATTGTCACTGATTTTTACTATCACATATACAGTTGGTGGCGATTTAAAGTGTATTTTTCACTTATTACTACAGATGAGTATTTTAATTATACATTTTTATGTTATAATTATCCATAACCGGAAAGTCTGAGAATTTTATCATTGCGTGTTGGAAATGTATCAGTCTAGTTTACAACATAATGTGTAAAGATTAGAGCTATATATTTTCAAATTTATGCGTCCTAAAATATAAATTTATATCGTAATAACTAGTTATAATTAATAAATATTTATGAGTAAAAAAAAAAAAATTAGATTTCATTTTTTGTAAAATACGTTAAGTACTCGTAATACAAACAAAATGTAACATTTTTTTTTTTTTTTTTGTAAATGTGAACAAAGTTTACATTATTTTCCGTTTTAATTTTAAAATAAACACATAACTAAACTACACAATAATTATGTTTATTTTTTATACAATATTTATGTGATTACAACCGCATGCGAATCATTTTCTTTATAATAATTATTTTCCCGTCTTACGTATCTGATTTTATAGACGTTGAAGTTAATATCTCAACGAATTGTGCTATTATGCATTTGCTATTTTTCACCAGTGAACGTTTTACTTACAGATAGATGTATACATATCTGAAAAACACGATTGCGCCGTTGTAATAGCTACAAAAAAAAAAAAAAAAAAAGAATCAGATAATACACTAAATTGTCTAATTCATTCCTGTCGCGTATTATAAATAAAAATCACTTACTACGACACATTTCTCTTAACTCATCTACTCGAAAACATCGTATAAACAATTTCGATTATATAATAAGTAATAACACGGCACGGCTTATGATAATATCTTAATATAAGGTTGAGATAATAATAATCTTAAGTCGTGATCGACAATAGAACATGAAATAATATTTAACAAAATAATAAATATTAATACAGATTTTTTTTTTTTTTTTAAATAAATGGATACCGATAATGTTAAATTTGCGTTTCTCTATTATTGTTGTTTGCCTCTCCGCCCTCTAGAACCGGTGATGATGGTTCGTACGTATTGCATTCGATTTTAAACAGCCGTGACGCCGAATAGTAGTACTCTTAGGTCGGGTACACACCGATGCAGCGCGTTTTCAATATTATTCAACACGCGTGTATTAGAATTAGTGTAGCAGTTTTTCTTATTTTTCTCAGTTTTATTCCTTATATTTGTTTAAGAATATTATGAATTCTTATATTTTGTATTAATGCGAATTTTTCGATGTAAAAAAAAAAAAAAAGGCAATTTTTATAATTCGATCTTTGTTGTTGTCAGTATTTAATATGTTTATTATGTATATTGTATTTGGTTTTGTACGCGTTTGTTTTATTATGATCATATTGCGTACTGTATCGGAGATTGTAACACGATATTGTTCTATTATATTATTATATATATATATAATATTTTGTAACTGTACAGTCAGGTGTGTGTGTATGTATGTATGTGCGTAGTCGCCTCTTTCGTTTTTTTTTTTTTACTGGTATACGTAAATCGTTAATTACTCAATCGAAATGTTTCGTTATTAAACTTTTTACTGACACTAATATTTATTTTGCCCAAACAACGTAAGCACATACTAATTTATTTATACACGCCCAAGAAGGCAAGTGGTATAATGTTTAGGTAATAATGAGAAAAAATAAACAAATAATAACAAGATAAAATTTAAAATTATTAAAATTTAAAACTAAGATCTATTAAGTCGACGCAATATGCGATGTAAAGGGATGATTATAGCTGTAGGATGTAGAATTAAAGGGAACCTGAAAAAATAAGTGGTTTCTTGTAGAGTGGGAACTAATTAATATTGTATAACTCTAGGTACACTGTACTTGTATGTATTATGTTTGGATCAGTGGCGGTTATATCGAAATCTTGACGAGAAGTGAGCGAACTTAAACGCAATGGTGAGCTAACGATCTTGCCGCTTTCGATAATGGAGTTCAACCTCCGCCACATCCCCATTATCCGTGTTAGAAGTCTATGGCTAAAATTAATTGCGGACAATACGAATATTTTAGATATTTTAATTGAAAAAAATGTCCTCATCGCTTTCCGTTAACACTTTGTAAGCAGCGCTGTATTTAAAATCCTCTCCTTTTTCAAAAGTTCAGGATATAATTCAAAATAATAACAAATTTTAATCAACTCTACTGTTTGTTAAAAAATAATAAAAACGAATATAAAGTGATGAAAACCCTAAGAAGAAGTGGGAGCGATCGATTTATCGCCCCTTCTAGATATCCGCCACCGGTTTGGATGTGTTTCGACGCGTGTTTGCGGCGTCAAACGACACGAGCTTTTTCCGTGGCCCGACCACCGCATTGTTGTGCGCCCACCCTTTAAATAATTACATGTCTTTAAACCGGAAATATCAAAACCGAACGTCGCAATTTTCAAATCAAGAATATGATAACTTACTCATGCATATAAGAAAAGCTTGAAACAAATTAAATTCAGTCATTTATAATAATAATAATAATAATAATATGTTTTTAAAAACAATATGGAATCACAATTATTGTTCAAAATCGATTAACGGAAAACAAATTTTATCTGGAAAATATAAGTAATCAAAATAAGATCTTTGTAATAATAACTCTGTCAACCAATTGTGGTAATTTATTTATTGAAATACGCGCCCGAGGGAATTTTGTACAGTAAATTAATTTGCAAATAACAAATTTTATAAATAATTACCATCGTATATACTTATCGAATATACGTATAGTGTAAGCGGTTAATAGTATTATTTATTTATTTTTTATTTTTTTATTTAATTCTAAGACCAGAGTGGATAGAGCTGTAATAAGTCTCAATCGAACTCTTCACTATCGTGTCAGAAAAGATACTATTTGAAAGAGCAACGATGGACCCGAAATCACTCTTTCAGTACAATTAGTGTTTTTTTTTTTTTTTTACCTCATAAATCGCAATACTCACAAACACATACACATCACGATATACGAATGGCATTTTGATTAAAGTGTAAATGTACAATCATTGGATTTAAATCTAAAATAGTAGATTTACGTCTCCTTTATTTCTATTATTCACAACTGAAGAGACTATAGTTGCACAAAGGGTAAAAATCCTACCGAATTTTATTCCATCACAGATTCTATCTCTCCAATGACGTTTTCATTCCATTTTAATCTATTACAATCAATACACGATTAATCGAATGTTAATTGAATGAACAGAAATATATAAGTAGTGTTATAAATTAGATGTGGTTGTTTTCAACAATAATTTATAAGTGTTGCGTTTGGTGTATTACGAAGAATTAAATAACAATAATAATAATAATAATAGTGATATTGTCATTAATTCACAAAAACTGATTGATTTCCAGAACGCGTCTTCACCGTCATATCAACACAACTCAACAGTAATAATTTATATATCACAAGAATCAAAATATAAAACCATAAACCTATTATAGTAGTTATAAATAATATAGAATAAATAAGTAGCAATTACAGAGTTTACAATATGTTTGACGTAGTTATATACAATATAAGATCGATAAAATGTAATTACGTACGGGATTGATATCCAAATACAAGGCCGTGAATAGAAAACAATATAAGTACCGATGTGATCAATTGTGTTTTAAAATGAATCATTTTTGTTTAAATTATTTCTTGGAATTGTTTGTGTCTGTAATAATTACTAGTTTACATATGATATTATTGTCGTTCTTCAATTCATGCAACGGTATAATTTTTTAATAGTCAACAGATAAACAGTAAATAATTAGTCACGCACAAACAGTTGAATAAATAGTATTTTGGAAATGCGTAAATGAACGAAAAAAATAAGTTGATTACACAGCGGTTCCCAGTCTGTGGTACATGGAAATCTCGTTAGTGGTGAGCAAAGAAATTTTTTGATATAATTTTCATTGTATTCTTCTTCTTATCGTGTCCAAAGGATAATGGTGGTTAAAGTTAAATTTCAAATAATAATAATAATAATAGCAGTCGGTTACAGAATTAATTTGTAATAAAGTTTACCTCTATTAGCACAATTTAAAAACTGGAAATGTCAAGGACGATTTTTTATACCATTATTAATGAACAACGTAAATAAAAGAAGGGAGAACGACCATCTTGAGATACATCGGATGTAATTTTCGTTACTTCTGATTTACAACCAAAAATTGTTTTACCAATTGAATTCTCATAAATAAATATGATTTAAACCAAGTGAGTAAAGGTACATCAAATCCAAATATATAGAAAATGTTGATGAGAATTCTATGATCTACTTAGTCAAAAGCCTCAGAGATATTTGTATAAATAACACCTACTTGTGAAAATTTTTTTACTTCATTGTGAATATAGTTATTAAATACAATATTATTAATGATAGAAGTTCGAAAGCCCCACATTGTTCATCAATAAGAAGAGAGCTGACGATGAAGTTGAAACTGAATACTCCGAACAATCAGCTATTCGAAAAACTTAAATACATGAGTTAAAATTGAGATTAGCCTATTAAGGTAGTACACGCGTAGAGGAAATCCTCAAGGTTTTAACTGCGCAGTCCAAACCTTGAGGATTTCCTTCACGTGTGTAAGGATGACTTTGAGGAATGTGTTGGCCTGCATAGTTCGAAAATCCTTTCCGAAATTTCAAAAGGAAACATTGCGCAGGCCGAAATGTACAGTTCAAAGTCGCACGTGTAGAAACACTGTATCACTATATCACTATTATTATTATTATTATTATTATTATTATTATTATTATTATTATTATTATTATTATTATTATTATTATTATTATTATTATTATTATTATTATTATAATTAAATGTTTTTTTTTATTTCTTACAAACTCTCAAAACTCAAGCAAACGTTTATTTTTTCTGTGTATACCTTCCTTTTTAAAATGACTCATGAATTCATGGATGATATTATTAAAGTGCATGAATGTGAACCTTGTCTTTAGCTCATCAAGTCAAAAGTTTACCATAACAGAAATAAACATATTGCAGCGTATGCGAAACTAGTTTACAAACTGAGAGAAATTTATCAAAACACCACAAAAAAACTGCTTAGTAAAAAAAATAAATAATATGAGATGTTCATACAGAAAAGAAAACAAGAAAATTAAAGAATCCATTAAGTCTGGTGCATCGACGACTCGGTCTACAAACCTAAATTGTAGTACTTCATATTGTTGAGGTAAGCCTAATATATTTTTTCATTTAGTAGTTCAAATTGCTTTTTACTAAATTAATTAATTAATAATTGTATTTCATAATTTATTTTACTACCATTCGTTCATTGATTTTTTAATTTTGTAATTTAGTTTTCTGTGTGACCAAGACACGCCTCGAACTTCACATTCTTACTTAAACCACTTGGACAACGAAGTTAGCAAGTGACAACATTGTTTGAAGGAACGTTTGTAATAATTTTGATTGAATCAGAAGTATAAAGAAATATATATATATATATATATATATATATATATTTATTTATTTATTTATTTATTTATTGTTAACGGTCGTGTGCATTATACGTATTTTTTATATATTTTATATGTACTGAAATATTTGTAGTATATTTTATATATTTAATTGCAAATAGTTTAGAGTTAATTAGATTAATATTACTATATTTTAATTAATAGAAAATAATACAATTTCAAATACAGTCTTGTTGCCAAGAAACTTGATCTTCATTAGCGAAATATCTCATAAAATCTTCAAACAATTCTTTGGCAGATCGAGACGGTTTTCCTGGATTGTTTCTGTGTAAACTATAGATGTGATCGTTTTGTGCTTTATATCTTATTGAAATTGTACCTTCACTCGTAATTTTGCGGTCAAAGTACTCTGGAGGAGCATGCGAGAAAAGTACTATATTTAGTAAGTAATTATACAGTACACAGCAAGTTATAACGACGGAATCGATATGTTCTGGTTTCAAGTTAATTGCTGTATGAAATATTCTGAATCGTGCCACCAAAATGCCGAATACATTTTCAATAACGTGTCTAGCTCGGGACAAACGGTAATTAAATATCTTTCGTACTTGTATGTCAGAATTTAGTTGAACTTGTCTAATTTGTTTCATCATGTTATCTGTCAATGGGAATGCATAATTTACGACAAAAACGTAAGACATACGTTAACTGATATGGGAGTTTCTAATTTCATCAGCCTGAGGAATGTTCAAAAGATTTTTTCAAGTTTTTCAAAAAATGTCGTATTTTTTAGAACTCCACCATCTGAAATTCTACCGTTTGTACCAAAATCATTATAAATTGATAGTTAGCATCAGCTATAGCAAGTAAAACCATACTATGTCTTCCTTTATAATTATAGTAATTAAGCCCACTTCTAGTAGAAGGTACGATAATGATATGTTTTCAATCCATAGCCCTCAGGCAGTAGGGAAATTTCCATTTTGTGTCAATAACATATGAAAAATCTTTCCATTCTTCAGCTGTCCGAGGAAACTACAATAATAAAATAAAAAGAAATGCTTAATTATTTCAGTACAAATTGTTTTATTTATCATCAATATATTTAATAGATATGATATGCAATTTTTTATTTCAGGAAAGTGATGAGGAATAACAAATGTCTCGGCTTCTCACCATTTCAAGTACAGTAGATAATTCACAAACCTGTGATTCGGAACGTGTGTCTTTCACTATTTGTCCAAAGAAACAAAGAGTACAAGCAGAAAAACAAGAAGCTTTGGCTAATGAAGTATTTAATAACTGTAAACTTACTAAATAAGATCGTTTTGATGCAATTGGTAAAACCATTGCCATGAAATTACGTGACCTACCAAAAAACCAAATGCTAATTGCTGAAAAACTAATAAATGATACTTTGTTTAAAGGCTGCTTAACATTGACCCATATAGTAAACAATGAGGCGACACAACATTGCTACTATTCTCCGGAAACTTTCAGGCCAATGCCTGGAGAATTAAATTAACATCAGCGGTAGTATGATTTTCAACTGAACAGTAATAATGTATCACAAGCCCTTACAATTGTAAATTTTTTCAAAAATTATAATTAAATTGTTTGATTTCAATAATAATATTAATTAATTATTTTAATACTTTAATATAAAAAAATGTAATGTAAAAATGTTGTAAAAATTATAATAACATACTGAAATTTATCTATTTACTTATTTCTTTCCTTTAAATAATTCTAATGTAAAACTTAATAGATAGCATTACATGTTTTTGGTATAATATAACTAAGAGCCTGTTGGGAAATAATTGTCGAAAACTTCAGGTCTGCGTAACTTTTTCTTGTTGCCAAAAACCTTAGAGCCGCTGTGAGCCTTTCGTGGAGTGAAATGGCTCGTCTCATGACGGTGTCATTTATTCCTTTAAAAGGAGTGACCAACGATAGCAATTTAAAATGTGTATCTTCATCCATTCTTAAATAATTTCGCCAGTCTTTAGAGCAAATCCTAAGTTCCTATAAATCTTAAGTTCTAAGGTTTACATGTGAATATTGTGTCCTTTTCAATAGCCATTCTTTTACCCATACACTTCTTTTGCGCTTTTTATGCAAGTTTTTAAACAATTGACTGCCACCAAGCAACCAATAGCCGCCATGATATCGTTATCTGACTTTTCCATTATGAATACATATTAACGATAATACGTCACAATATAGGAGTATGAACAAATTTGAAAAATACTATTTAAAATAAAATAATATAAAAAATACTAAGCAAACAGTTCGCGATTAAGTACACTTGATGATTTATCAGGATACGGATACACTGATACGGACAAAATCCTCGCGTACTTCCCGTACGTGTGGCGAGGAGACCGGGCCTTGTAGATTTAGACTTGAGAATTTTCTCTACGAAGGTACGTACCTTTATAGTTAAGAATGTTATCATTTTCACCAGTTTTATGAACTGGAATGAGAGGATATTTTCCATGTATCAGGAAAAATTCCCTCTTCTAATGAGCGTGTCTATAAATTATCAATAAAGATATGGTAATCGCATATTTAATTTTAGCTAGCAAAGTTCCTGGTAAACTACGTGGGCCAACGTTAGTAAAGGTAAAGAGTTTATCTAACCACTTATCAATGTGGACATTATCAACTATCAACAACGTTATGTCGTTCAACTGTTCTATGGTATTATCATTATTTATTATTTTTTGTCTTGTCAAAACAACGTATCTTAAGGGTGGGTGGTGGATGGGGGAAAAAGTAGGGTTAGTTGCCCTGGACTCTAAGACTCATAAATAAATTTAAGACCCATCTCAATTCTGAAATTCTCAATTTTACTAAACATCCAATAGTTAAAAAAAAATATTATTAAAAATAATAATATAATTATATTATATTATCATTAAAATACAACAGAAATTGTTAACACGGATGTATATAGAATAAATCGTAAGGTAACTCAGGTCAAGACGAAAGAACCCCTTATGAGTGGTGGTTTGTTAAAACAACGGAATGTACACAAATTAAAAATATTTGGGAGTGAAGTCTATGTTCATGTATCAAAGAAGAAACTAAACAATGAGATCAAATAGGACGAAAAGGTATAACGCATACATTGGCTACTCAGAATACACAAAAGTATGTCATATATGCTTTATTGTAAGAGACGTTTTGCTAATCAGAAAAATAATATGCATACATTATTTACAAAACTCACTCAGGAACTGCAGAAGTAAAAATTATAATTTATTAAGAAGAAACAAGAAGAAATCAATTCAGAAAATTCAAATGAAGATAACAGTGATTACGAAAAAAATAAATAATGGATAAAACTAAACAAATTCCAGTGGACATAGAAGAACAAAGACACGATGAAGCTCATAGTCATTTGTGTGTTTTGTGTAACTATATAAATATTACACAAATATTTTAAAATTATTAACTGTATTTTATAGTTTATTATTTTTTTAAATTCAAACAGAATTACATTTAACTTTCTTTCAAAAAAACAATTATTATTACATTAGACGAAAATATAATATAGAAGTATTAAATATTTTAAATTTAAAAATACATTTTTTTATAATGAATGATTCGTTTCGCACCATGCATGTACACCATCTGCACTGCCTGAAAATGTAATAAATTGAATATTATTATGTATTTTTAATCATAATTTTTGAATGTATAAGTTTCATTAATTATGCATTATAAATCAGTTTATATAAAAAAATATAAAATGCATTACGTTTTACGGATACTTGTTCCTCTATATGTTTGGTATAACTATCAGTGAAACCTAAATGTGTTAATTGTATTTAAATATGGTTTCGTCATAATAATATTAATTGATTATAGTAATATTATTGTTAAATATGCATTATGTTTATTTGACAATTTTGTAAAATCAAACATGCTGAGTACAAAAACCCCATATAATTTGTTTTATTTTAAGATTAAATATGAAAACGTCTAATAGTTAATAAAATTATTATTGTTATGTAAAAACGATAATTGACATTAGTTTATGTTTAAGATATATAATATTTTTATGTATTTTTTATTTTTACTTATGATGATTAGGATAATAATAATTTATATTACCATCTTTTGGTAAATCATCCAATACTATAAAATAATTGTTAGGTATAGTGAGGTGATGTACTATTAATGCGAATTCGTACAAAACTTAAAAATATAGTCAAATAGTAACTTAAATACGATTTTTTCCCTAAGGGTGGAATACGGGGTTGAAGAAACTTTTAAAACAAAAAAAAAATATTATTTATTAAATTTGTATTTATTATACATTAGATTTTAAACGGAGAGTGGAATGTATTGGTTTTGCAATAATGTGTTTTTTTTTATGTTTATTCATAAAAATTCTACCAGAAGTATTCCGATCTTTATAGTCATAGTTTATTTTCGATAACACATTGCATTTTGTTGGTATTTTAGAGAACTAATTTTTTGATTTTTTCAAATGCGCCAACAAAAAAGATCAAAAACTACGGAAAAATTGTGTAAAAACTGGTTAAAACGCGATTTTATTGAAATCGATTATTATTGTTTCTTCGTAATTTGAAACAAATGGTTATAGAAACATGAAATATTCGCCAAATATATAATTTTATATTAGGGAATAAATAAATAATATTAAATCGAAGATCCGCTGAGAATCATTTTTTCGAATGCAATGATCTATCATTGCTTTAAAATGTATAGTAGTAACAAAACTCTAAAATATTTATCCAAGTATTTCACTTAAGTAATATCGTGTCTCGCTACATTTTGTATTATATTATAAAATTCAATAGAAGTGTTCTATTATTATAAAACAAAGTGAATTCGTCAATTGTTGTATTCTACCACAATGATCATAATTATATATGGATTTTATAAAATATAGATTTTTAAGTGATATAATTATAATCCATTCAGTTTAGAAAACTATTGAAATTTCTCGTACAGAATTTGTTTGCGATTTCTACAGTCAAGTAAAAACAAAAATCATTATTTCTTATGAATTATTTACATCTTGTATACATTCACATACATATAGCATTGTAATGCTCAAGATTTTGAATTTCATATATTTATAATAATTTTTTTATAATATGTGCACTGAAATTCGCTATTATTTTCACAATTAAAGGAATACAAATATAACATTATAAATAGCAAGAACAATTTTTAGGGAATAATGGGGTAATCCTTTGCATCCTTAGTATATTACTTCACTGTAGTCAAATTCAAATATATTTGTCATTAACATATATATATATATTTAATAATAATACAAGAATAAAGAAACTAATTTTAATATATAAATATAATATTGACTATGATAATGAGCATGTATACTATAATGTATTAGTTTATTAATGGTAATTTTTTTTCTTACACAGGTTATAATATACATATCTTAAACATCCTTGTGGAGTAGCTACAATAAAAATACAATCCTAAATTTGTGTTTATATATAAATATATATATATATATATATATATATATATATATATATAATAATATTAATAATATTAATAATTTAATTAATTAGATAAATAAAATTAAGGCATAATAATTTTAACAAATTTATTATACTAGAACAGATTTAAAAGAATAATATTTTATAGCAATATAAATATTAGATAATATTAATAACAAACTACAGTGGATTTTTTTTTAAGATATTCATTTTCTATTTTCAAACTTTTTTTTATTATTTTTTCATAAATTCTGTGTGTTTCTATGGCGTTATTAATATTTTCATGATTATTTATTTTATTCACATATCTTACAATTCTTTTATTTATTTAATTTTTGTTCTTATAATTTTATTAAATATCAATATATTTGTTTTATGTGCTATAAAATATAAAGTCTTACTAAAGGTAGACAATCAAAAAAACAGAAATGTGGAATGTATAATATATAATTCTACAATTTGCAATTGCAGTTATTTGAATAAATATGATAATTAAAACATAACGATAAGATAATAATAACACTCCGAAAAACTTTCTTACCTGCGTCATCTTTAAACAGATCGTTTAATTCCTCTACGTAGATCATATTTAGCCATTAGATATTATTATATTATTACTTACGTTTTTATATAGTAATTAAATGATTGAAAGTTAAATTTTATACTATATTCTAACTAACAAAATAAAAAATTATGATTTCCTAATGCTTGTAAAAATAAAAGTAGAAAATTTTCTAAAAAGTTCAAGAACATATTGACTTATTTAGTTGTAAACTCTGAGCAATATGCTCGATTAATTTTCAATATACTTGTGGAAACGAAATTAATTACATTAGTCTTTTGACTAGCCAGATTTCTATTATGCTTTATGGTAAATCTTACTTTTACAATCATCGACAACTTAAATACAAAAAGGAAAAAATATTATTATTAACTATTATCTTGAAATATTAAAAATAATGTATAATAATAATTAATGTTATTGGAATTTTTATATTACATATATTTAGTAATTGTATTTAAATAAAATGTAGTGTTTCTTAAACTCGAAGTTTTAATCTAAACATTTATAGAAAATTTATATAAACTATTATATTAGTGTAAAATTCAAAAATTAAATAAATGATTAGAAAAAAATATGCCTAAATATAAGGAAAAATGAAAAAATTGAAAAAACAAATGAATTGCATTTTATGTGCTTTTGTACATGAATGTTAATATATATTTTTATCAGATAATTGTTCATTAATTAGCAATTTTCTTATTGCAAAGACACATATAATTTTATTTTATAACTTATTTTTAGCCTACAAAATCGTAAAACAAATAACATCTATATTATTATTCTACCAATATCAATAGAATTAAATTTCCATACTAAAGTATGAAAAAAATGTAAGGAAAAACTGATTTTGTACAAATATACCCAGGTCGTAGATTCACATAAAATGTTTTAAATTGTTGGCTCTAAACAGTGACTCATAATAAAGATATTGTTGAAAAATTACTGACTAGGTAAACCATCAACCTTTAAATGATTAAGTTTCCTTAATGATTTGAAGAATATTCTTAATGATTGTTAACAATAATAAAACACTGATAAATATTTAATATGTAATTAATAGTAAACACAAATGAGAAATAATTTAATAACAATACAAAAATATATGTATTAATATCAATAATCAATTAATAATTCTGTATAATGTTAATTTTTCTTTGTCTTTAAATCATACTAATCCACCAAGTGAACATTTAATTTATTTACGTACTTGAACTATTACTAGTATTTTCGGCTCTACTTTCACAATAACTGTTTACATTACGGGTTCCTCCTGTGAATTATAGAATGACAAGTCAAAATAAATAAATCACATTTCATCGTAAAAACAAAACGTTTTTCACACCACTCTGTGACCTAACTATCATATTTATATATAATATATATTTATCTTTTTAAAACATCCATATATATTATGTACCAATCACTCTATGTTAGACATGTGCTTTTCAACGACTGAGTGCCACATCTACAGTTTACGGTATCTTAGTAAATAATGATAAATATAATTTATAGTTTTGTCTACACAAATATCAGTTAAATTTGGGAATCTTGTCAGAAAAAAAATTAATATTTTATAATAATAATAATAATAATTATAATAATTATAATTATTATTATTAAATATATTTACCAATTTCTACGTTTTCTAAAACATAGTCAAAATATCTTTTTTCATAATCTAATAAATATAAACAATAATTAGTACATGCATATAATACGAGCTTAACTGCTGTTCTATTAATTGATATATAATGCAATTTAAAGTATTTAATGAACGTGAGTTGAATATCTTTGGAAGTATTTGCTTCTAAATTAATTTTATTCTGATAGTTTTATAGGTAGCAGTTTTGTTTTGAACCGCAAATGTTACAATAAATTCGAGAAAAATAGACAAAATTCAATTTATGTAGTCCAATATTAGTTAAAAAATAAATTTGGACATAATAAATTTTATATTTAATTAAGTATTAAACATTTGGAAATATGAAGGTTGAAGTAATAAATATGTTAATATAAGGAAATTTTGCTTTAGAAAACACCTCTAGTATATGCCTGCTATATTTTACATTTATATATACGAGTATATATATATATATATATATATATTATGTGTATATAAATGTAATATAAATATATTCTTGTACTCATACAAGAGTCATGTATTAATTTAACTATTATAAAAAGATAGTTTTAGTTTAGCAGCTAATTATCACAACCCGTGTAATAAGTATGTTATAAAATCAAAAAATAATAGTAATAATTATATTAATAAGATAATAATAATTTTTTCGTTTATATTAAACAAAATATAATCATACTGTCAACATAAGTCAAACTATCAAACTTTCACAAGAAAAGAAATAGTTATTAACTGAAATAATTTGTCTAGTCAATAAGTTATGAGGTTGTATTGCATAAATATCATTCAATGAATATTTCATTTAAAACCACTTACTTGAATTTTTAATATTATCGTTCACTAGAAGGTTGAGAAAAATATTCTAGTTATGTATTCTGAGAAATTATTGTGATATTATGTCAGGGAGCCTATTCTTGAGATCATTCGACTGTTTGTCGCACGAATTAAAAAAAAGAGCTATTCTCGAAAAGTGATAAAATTTAGTCGTGTAAAATATCTTCGACTATTTGTCGACTGAGTACAAAATCGGTAACAAACATTTGTCGCGTAATAATTTATACAATTTGTTATGAATCAGTTGATAGTAAATATCAAACAATTTATGTAGTTAAACTAAACGTTTACACAAAAAATTGCATCAAAATTGAATTTATTGCTATGTTATATGTACTTTTTTTTTTTAAATTTGCTCTCTTGTAAAAGTGAAAAAATAGCAATAGCACCTTTTTATTTGTCCTCCAATTATTTCAATTAACTTAAATTGTGATTTATAAGCTGTGTGTGTATTAATTTCTCGCAAAATGGCTAGTTTTGATGAAATGGACATGTTATTTGGTATTAGGAATATTGAAGAACAAGAAAATGGTATACATTTTAGACAAACCCAAAGATGAGAAATGATTACTCTTTTTACTGTCGGATAGACAATTTGTTACAAACTTTAGACTTACTAAAGACTTAAGACCTAAGAAATTAGGAATTTTTAATAATTTTTTAATACTTCCAATAATCAGGGTTTTACAGAGAAACTGGGTTTCCAAGCATTATTTCTTGCATTGACTGTACTCACGTGGCAATCGTACCTCTTTTGACCAATTTGAATTTAAATGAAAACCAAAATCCGGAATATATATATACGTAAATCGTAACAGATATCATTCAATCAACTGGTAAACTTTTAAGTCTTAATTCCAGAAATGTATTCAACGTTTTCACTGGCCTAGGGCTAATACTTTTTGCCACCCATCCCATGTAATCTAAATTACAATTATTTTTCACGATTTCCACTATAGATTTACGATTCAAAATGGAAAATATTGGATGTAAATGCTTTATGTCCTGGCAATACTCATGATATTCATGTCTGGAATAATAGTTCTGTTTTCTGCCGTTACTACGAGAACTTCACGAACCAAATTTTAATAGTTTTTATTTATCAGGTAAAATAAAAAAATTTTAAAAGATAATTAATAAGTATAATGTATTTTATTTTGAACATAAAAAAAACAAAACGTATTTAATAATTGATAAAAATCATTAGCGAAAAAGAAATATAAGCAATCAAAATAATCACTATCATTGTTTGAGGTTATAACATGGATTTTGTGTTGTTACCGCGGTAGTTTATTCGACATATTTAATCGCATTCGACAAGTTAAAAAATTAAAAAAAAATTTAGTTCAAGAATACGAATTGTGAGTTGCATTCGATAAAATCGATGGCGTTTATCGCATGCAAGAATTAATCGAATGATTTCAAAAATAAGTGCCATGATTTAATATAATATTGTTAAGTAATAATTATGTTCATGCTGAATATAAATGAAATATTCTGATGTGTTGAAACATTTTTTTTTATTATCTAAATTAAATTATAATTGGTTTTCACAACCATGATACGTATTTAGTTGAGGTGCTTGTACATTCAATTTTTTTTTTTTTTTTGATGAAGATGAGTATTGTATTTTATTAAATAAATATATTTTTAATTAATTTTAACTAAAATTTTTAACTTATTTTATTGTTAATGAGCTAATTTATTTTATATTTGCATATGTATATATATATATATATATATATATATATATATATATATATATATATATATATATATACACAATATTTTATTCTTTCCGGGATATTTAGTTTATTATTTATATAAAATATGATTAATTGTAACTTGTTAAGTTATAAATAATTTGTATTAATGACTAAAAATTGGCCAGTTTTAATATTTGTGAAATGTTTTGAAAAATTAAAATTTTTTTTTATGTAAATTTATATATATATTTCATTATAATTTTAAAAAAAATCTCGCTTAAAAATACACATAGTTTACTATTTACTTCTAATCGTAAGTTTTACGCTAAATTTAATGTAATCGCAATTACATTGTATTAATCTTTTTAGTCACCTACTCGCTTATCTACGTATTTCATTTTTTAGTTGTTAATGTTAAAGTTTTAACGAATATTACGATCATACATTTTATTATTTTTCAACTTCTGAACGAATTACTTACAAACAGATCCATATATAGTGGTAAAACAACCTTCGGCAGTAATTTCACCTACACAAATAAAATATAATAATATACAATATTTGCTATCATATCAATATGTAAGTGAAATGATATTAGATGTTGTAAGTGAAAAACTTACCATAACACATATTTTGTACATCTCCTGCTCGGAAATATTATATAAACATTTTCGATTACGTATATTCGACAGTAAAACACGAAGCATTTCCCAATGAAATAATATATATATATATATATATATATATATATGTATAATGTATATAGTATACATTGAATTCATTCATTAAACACCAGTGACATCGAATATAATTATGTTATTAATAATTATTTTTTTAGCTTAAATTTTAATATGAAATACCGCGCACGAGAAAACTAAATATAATTACTATGTTATTATTAATACATGTAAAGCAAACATCAAGTTTTCAGAATGAAACATTGTCAAAATGCAATTTTAATTTTTTTTTTTCATTTTATAATGAATAGATTTCTCGAACCCTCATTTCATCTTAATATTTAAAATATCATCTATTTTATGTATGCCCATGTTGTCTATTGTGTTGAAAATATTGTATTTTCAAATATCGAAAATTATATGATATCATACTTACTTATACATACAGCCATTTCTTAAAATAAATTAAATTTAATATTAAAAAAAATAATATATTTTTAAAACACTATTGAGTCATAATTGTTATTTAATTATGAAAAAACATTTTTTAAATGTTGTTCACAAAGTCTAATTTTTGTAACAACGATTTTTTCAATCATAATATTAATTCTAAGACCAAAGTGGATGCAGACAATGAGTTTCAAACTCTTCACTAGGATGCTGGAAAAAATTTTTTTAAATGGCCAACGATGGCATGAAAATTATGGCCATCTATTTCGTATAATGAGCACCGGATTTAGAGGGGGTGGGGTGAATTTGGAAACGTACCTTCTGGATGCTACTCATAGAGGAGTGCATTTTTGGGGATATAAATTCCAAAATATCGACTCATTTACTCAAAAAGATATTTGGTAATTTATCTGTATTAGGGCGATAAAATTATGTTATTCTCAGGGTGCCATAATTTGTAGATTTTGCACTGGGTATAACTAGAATTTATTACCTCATAAACCTCTCAAACACATATAAGTTACGCGAATTACATTGATATATTATAGTGTAAATGTACAGAAGAATTGAAACCTATATTATCGATATTGTATATAATATAATACCTCTATATTTTATATTATTTACAACAAAAACTGTAACTGCATAAAGAGTAAAAATCTAATCGCATTAAATTCAACCATAGAATTCTTTCGCCCCTGCAATGTTTTCGTCGGAGTACTTACACAACTCAATAATTCATTTATTACAAAATTCAAAATATCACACCTTAAAACTATATAGTAGTTATACATAATATAAAATAAATAAATAGTAATACATGAGTTATATAATACGGAGTTTTACAATATGATTAAAGTACTAACTATACGTACTAAGACCGATATAATGAAATTACTTACGGGTTATATATCCAAACACGTCTTGTATAGAAAACAATATCAATACCGATAAGATTAATGGTGCTTTAAATTGAAACATTTTCGTTTAAATTTTTTCTTGCAACTTCTTGTGTCTGTAATAGTGTCTGATTTACGTATACCAAATCGTTCATAAATCAATGAGACTTTATACTTTTTTAAAAACAAAAAAAAAAAACTGTACACGCACAAACAACTGAAAAACAACATTTGTGACAACATTGCAGTTGTCCTTTTGTTGATACTTGTCACAATAATTTTTTTTTTTATTACATAATCGAGTGGAACACGATTTCGTATATTTGTCGACCTTTTAAAGGTAGAAAAAAATCTACACGGTTGCGTATGAAATTGTATAAGTCTGATTTACGTATATCAAATAGTCCTTAAGTCAATATGACGTTATAATTTTTTTAAAAAACAAGAAAAAGCTGTTCACGACGCACAAGCAATTGAAAAACAACATTTGTGACAACATTGCAGTTGTCCTTTTGTTGATATTGTTACAATAATTTTTTTTTTTTATTAAATAATCGAGTGAAATACGATTGCGTATATTTGTCGACCTTTTAAAGGTAGAAAAAAATCTACACGGTTGCGTATGAAATTGTATATGTCTGATTTACGTATATCAAATAGTCTTTAAGTCAATATGACTTTATAATTTTTTTAAAAAACAAGAAAATGCTGTTCACGACGTACAAGTAACTGAAAAACAACATTTGTGACAACATTGCAGTTGTCCTTTTGTTGATACTTGTCATAATATTTTTTTTTTTATTACATAGTCGAGTAGAACACAATTTCGTATGTTTGTCGACAGGTTAAAAGGTAGAAAAAAATTTACACGGTCGCGTATGAAATTCAACGATGTCAGATTTGTTAAATAAAAAATAAACGGAATAAATATCCCAAACAATAATTTGGTCAAAAAAAAAAAAAGAATTAAAAATTTATAAGAATGACTTAACTTTTATCTATCGATGTACGGTTTATCAGACCGCTTCAAATATTTGTTGCCGATTTACTTTTAATACAGTTACCGTAAAGAAAAATACAGTTAAGACATTAACTGTATTTTTCTTTACGGTAACTTTATATAGCCATATTCTGATTCGATTGATAGTATTGAATAATTTTATACATCTTTTTATCATTTATAATTTAATGTTTTTTTTTGATAGCGGTCTGATGGACCGCACGTCGGTATTAACTTTACGTGGTTGACGAGCTATTCTGTATTCCCGTTGATGTTTTATACTTTTTCTTATATTATTATTATTATTATTATTATTATTATTATATTAAAACAGGGTTTTCTATTGACCAAGTGAAATATAGTTTAAAAATTATGTGTTTAGTTGACGTTAAAACAAATTATTTTTATAACTGTTATATTTATGTTGGGAAAGGTTCTGATGGAAAAACTTTAAATAAAAGTAATAGAATATTTTCTAAACCTATACAGTCTATTTTTCGTTTTACAAAACCTATAAATAAAATTAATCGTAATATCACGGCAGATAATTGGTTTATGTCAATTGAACTTATTTAAGATTAACAAAAAAGAGGAAATACTTATGTCGGTACAGTCCGAAAAAATAAAAGATAAATCTCTCCATAATTTCTGCCTAAAAAACATCGTCAATTAGGTTCTTCATTATTTGGTTTTACAAAAGATATTACCCTTGTTCTTTTATTTCAAAAACAAATAAATTAGTTATTTTAACATCTTCTATGCATCATGAAAATACAATTTTTAAATACCGGAAAAGCTGAAATTATAAAATTCTATAACACAACGAAAAGTAATGTAGACAGTTTGTACCAAAAGTGTGCAATCAATTTTACTTGAAGACGAACTCGACGATGGCTGATGACAATTTTTTTTCGTATACTGGACATCCCGAATGTAAATGCCCGTGTTTTGTGCAAGAGCTATATTGATTCTAATGAGACGACAAGAATTAATTTTATGAAAGATTTAGCTCATAAATTAGTTTTACCGGAGATAGAAAGAAGAATTCAAAATAAAATAATCAACAGAGAAATAAAATCAAATATTAGACTCGTATTGGGTATACAAAGAGATTTGTCAAATACTTAATCACATGATCACCTCCTATTGAATCCTTGAAAAACATGCAATACATGCGCAGCCAAATATAAAAAGAAAGACATATCCGTGATATTTTTGTGGGAGACCAATATGTCTGAAATACTTGAAAAAAGTTTGCCGAAAATGCATAGTTATCCAGAATAAAATAAGAAATAAATTCGTATTAATAAAACATATCATTTTTAATATTTGTAATTTTTATTTTTTTAATCTATTATAATTTATAATCATTTTTTCATGTTATATTCTTCAAAATATAATATAAAGAAGTAAATATTTCATGTGTATATCAAATAAAATGAATTAAAATTTTTTTATGACATTGAGAAAAAAATGTAAATATAATTTTTTTTTAATAAATTATTTTTAAATAACTATTTCTGCCCTTTCGTTAATATCAGTCAACCCGTACTTAAGTATTAAGAATTAAATCAACTGTTCATTTAAGTCAAAAATAATTTAATCCCAATTAAATGAAAATAAATTATAATAATAATTATTAATATTATTATTACTATGTAAATGATACTAATCATTTAATCTAATGATTAAAGAAGAAGTATTGGACTTTGAACTGTGTGACAGTAGTAGATATAATTAAATATATATATATAATTAAAATACATCATTTATTAATTGTTTTTTGTTTTGTTAAAATTTATATTCTCATAATTGAAAATATTTTAAATAAAAAGTATTTAAAATTTTTTTGGTCTTAGTTTGTATATTATTTAATTTATACCATGTGAAACTATTCGTGGTCTAATAGACTATGTTATAATTTTGGACGTCCGCAGTGAAGGGTTAATAATAATAAAATAATTTATGAATATAATAATAATTTGTAAAGCCTTCATAATATATTCTATTCTAGTAGAGTTCTTTTATTTATTTTGAGGTTTTTCCATATTGAACTTAACTAAAAAAAAAAAAAAATAAATAAATACTAAACTAGTCAATATATTTTTAACCGCACGTTTGACGACCAACGGCTAACTAAATAGATGATAGACATTGTCGTTTTTGTCTTTTTCTTAATGAATAACGTGACAAATGTCCAACCTGACCAGTGCGGTGTACTTGTATGAAAATTGGCAACAACGCACAAAACTTCGTACGCAATTGTGTAGTTAAAAAGACCGGTAACGCTGTACGCAAATCGTGTTTTACGGCATAGTCAATTTCTGAAATAATATTACTAGGAAAAAAAAAATTACATCCATTCGTACCGTGATAATTACGACAAATATTAAATTATTACAACACGAATATAATATATAGTGTCAGTGGCGTGAGGTAGATTTTGGGTATGCGTTATAAAAAAAAAAGCCTACACGTTATTTGAAACAATTTTAGAAATTAAACATGGCAATTCTGATAACAAGTTCGAACGTTTTGTACAACGGACAATTGATCGATTATCATTGAATGAAATTCGTTTAAAAATTAATTGTTCGACAACAATACGTTCTTCAGTATTTATTCGTGATCAATAATTTTTGCAGTGAATAACGTCGAAAACAACGGAATAACGAATGAAATACGAACGTCGAGGTTACGTCGAGATACGTCGAGAAATACGAACACAATAAATTTGTAGTTACTAGGAAAGTATTATTAATTGGTCTACATTTTACAAATTGTGGTTGTAGTAGAACTCCATTATATAATTAGAATTTCAGGGGAAATTGGAAAATGGTTTTTTCTCTCGTTGTCTTTACACATAATGTACAAAACATAATGAAATAGACGTTTTCTACACCCGGGCGTACTGATCGATTGTAGTAATGCGATGAAGATACAGAAAACAAATTTGAATTTTACTGTAGATCGACTTTCGCACTGTTATCATTTTTTTTTTTCATCCTAAGATCTACAAAAATTGAGTATAAAAGTGGAGTAGTTACATTTATGACACAAATGTCCAGATTAAGTAGGTTAACCAAAGTGGGTATCTCATAACTATTCGGCATTGTCGTTTAGTGTCTGTGCGGCGTTCGCAAATGTGTTTAAGTGTTCGCAGTAAAAACGCCCAAATCTAAACCGCGATTTTCGTCAATATTGCGAAAGAACGTAAACGAATTTGGCGCTGATGTTTTTAGTACAGATCGTAAAACATTGCTGGACACCGGAGTCGGGCACGCCGGCCAGGGCAACACGACGCCCTCGCGCTTAAGGCCGGACGCCAGCCAGTACCGCCCCGCCCGGTCCGGTGGGGATTCTCGCTCCCGCGGTACCGATTGACATGGTGGTCAACCGTAGCCTCCCACCGCTAACATTGGACGGTTAGCTCGGTGACTCGTGTACACCTGCCGCTAGTCTAGGTTATACCAGAGACGCCGGTAGCGCGGTGGCCGTTTGCAAAGTATGTGCAGTGAGAGAGTTTTAGATGTGATAAATTGTACGATACAACAACACATTGCAAAAGATAAGCATATTCTAGGTGTCGAAATGAAAACAATAAAGAAACTTCATATTCTCGGACACTGATTACAAGTTCGTCATAGTCCACATTTCTTAAAAACCAACTTTTTGTAATTTTCTAGAAAAATACACCGATAAATTGATATCGGACCAAACAACATTTTGAAAAAAGCATGTGTCTCAACAAATGTTACGAAGGCACTTTACGTGAAATCAGAACACATGTTTCGAATAAAAAAAAATTAACTATATGTACTGACAGATACAGACGAAAGAATCAATTAACATTCAAATTCGAATTGAAATTTAATCAAAAATTAAATTCTTGTGTTTACAATATAAATATTGTAATATGAATATAAAATACAAATTTTCAGTGCATTTAAAAACAATTTTAAGTGCAATTTACACTACAGTCTTTGGCATTTTTCGACATTTTAAGTGCATTTTTTGACATTTTAAAAGCATTTTTTTAAGGTTTTTTACTGAATTAAAGGCCTACAAATAATAATAAATATATTTAATACCCACAGTACATACGAACACGTAGACTGGCCGGTTTTTACTTAAATTTAAATCAATACGAGATTACATACAATCCAATGGTATTGGATCATACAGATTCGTTTAATATAAATTTAATATTTAAATGCGTCTGCTGCCAAGTGGATATTTATTCAAAATAGACATTTCTGTAATTACAATTCAAGTGAATGATTAAATGAATTAATTAAACTATTCGCCAATATAGAGAAATAAATAATAATTGAAATTATTGTACGATTTACAAACACAAATAAACTGACTATGAATCTTACGGAATTTTACAAAACAAGAAAAAAAAAACATAATAATTTACGAGATTTACAAAACAAATTGATTGGGTATTTTCGCGAATTTACAAAACGATTATTTGAGAAAAAGCACGAGACGATACGGTGCGGCAGTAACGTACGATCGACGACGTTTGGGATTGTATGATTTATAGACATATAATATATGATTCACGAGATTCTGTAATATAAAAGGAAACGATTATTTGAGCGATTTATGAAAAATACAATATAGTGAACAAAATATAAAGACTTTGGTACAAAAGAAAAATAAATAAAAATACATACTCGATGACGAATAAATAGCGATATTCAACGGCCATTTTTTTTTAAACATTTAGTAATCGATATTTAATATTCATTTAAAATATATTATATTGACAAATTATAGTACTGTAGGAACTGACAGAACATTGCTTTATTACCTAGTCAACGATCATAATATAATTTTTGATAAAATAAAATAATTAAGTTAGTACATTATTCGTATTTTAATATAAATTTTTAATTAAGTCAATGTTTAAAAAACTTTTTTCGGAATTTCATTTCCGCAAATTTCCTTATGACATCTTCAAATGAAACATTATTCGTCAAATCAGACTCTGTGGAAAACAATGATAGGGATGTCAATCATGATTCATCCATTATTCAACGATAATTATTTTTAATTATTGATTATGTAGAAAAAGATCTTTCATTTGCACAGTTAGTAACTGGAATACTTAAAATAATTCGGAACGCAACATAAATGTTTGGAAAAGCGGCAGAGAGATTATCTTCAACAAACATTTTTAACGTCGTCAATGGATTTTTATTAATTTTTTACTTTTCCTGACTGGAACCATAGGTACGAATTGTTTTAATTAATTATATAGACTTTGTTCTAGATCACGAGGATAAACTTTGACTACATTATTTTCAGATTATTTCAATAATTTATCATCAATTACGTTTAAACGAGTCAAAAATCCAAAGAGGTTTGTAATATTGTCATAAACCGAGCACGTTTTCGTAATCGTGTTTGCAATTTATCAATGATAAACCAAAAAAAGTCTTGGCTCTTAATTTATCTCTACCATTTAATATTTCATGACCTGTAGTACCATCTAAATATGTTTGAATAATTTTTCGTTTACTTTTTTTTTCCATTAGACCATTCTTTACCAACTGAGAGACTCGACATTTTTGCTTCGTCTTCAATAGCGTCATAATCTTTTCGAAGTTCATCAACAAATGTTGTCAATGATTATAGCATACTATTACCAGTAATCTTGTTAATTTCAATTCTTTGTTAATAAACACTTGTAGTATCGAATCTGCATAATTCGCGTTTCTAAAAAATAATCATAAAAGCATTCATCGCTGCAGCGACGGACCGGAAAGCCCGTTTGATAATCGAAGGCTCCCATTCAATCGGCACAAAGTTAAAATTAATACTATCACACATAGATGGTAAAATGTGTAACTATTATGGCAAAGATGTTTTTATACTATAAAAAAAAAATGAGAAAACACATTGTGGCCCCTTTTAAATTTCTTCCTAGCCCCCCTGCGTACTCCTTGATCCAGCCATGTTAAGTGTATTTAATGTACTACTATCTTCCGCTTTATAATAACACGTACCGATCACATCGTTATCCCAAAATTATATATACTAGGTTTATTTCAATTTATTTGTTTCTACTGTTTCATATTCTTATTGAATAACCATCGTCGTTAATAAAGCAAAAACTATATATTGTAGTATAGAACATTTAAAAAGTGGTAAATGTCTAGGTAAGTTTTAAATTTAAAATATATGTGTTAAAGTACATTAAAGCTCGTGCGTATATAAATGTAATTTATTTCATTATCATTTAGTAAACATGTACAAAATGAATTACTAGCGTAGACTACTAAAAACTGTATTCAACATTTATAAGAAAATTAAATTATGGATCGCCCCACAAAAGTACAAAATTTGTATACAAATAAATTGTAATAAATTATCTATTATAGGTCAAATAATTCATATTATATAAATTTATTAAATATGTAATTTTTAGTCGCACTATTTCAATATACAAATGGTTTTTGTGGAAAACTGTTAACTGCCTTTCCATTTTAACGCTCTAAATGTCATCACCACGCGCCTAATTTTTTTCTACAAATTACATATTGTTTCAAAAATTAATATACGTAACAATTAAATTTTTTTCGTAATTATTCTGGCATCAAAGAATACAATTTCATAATTTGGAATAATGTTTCAGAAATCCACTAGATGAATTCAAATTATTACGATCAAGTACCAGTAAAATAATAAAACAACTGTAACGACTACAATTAATATTGTTTTTTTAGCTGTTTGTTCGTAAACGATTGTTTGTTGTGCGTGTATTGATTTTTCAATAAAATGACTTTACATGTTATTCATAATCAAGAGCGAAAAATATACCACAAGTAATTGAGTAGGTTATTACACACACACAGAACGTTGCAAGAAATAATTTAACGAAAATGATTCATTTTAAAACACGATTGATCTCATCGGCATTGATATTGTTTTCTATTCACGTTCTTGTGTTTGGATTTAAAAAACGTACGTAATATTACATTATATCGGGTCTTATATAGTATATATATACTTACGTCAAACATATTGTAAAATCTCTGTAATCGTTACTTATTTATTCTAAATAATTAGCAATAATAATTTACCGATCCGGTATATGTTGATGTTATGGATTTTTATTTAGAGGGAAGGGGCAGAGGATGATAATTAATTAATTTGTTAATAATTAATATGTATAGAAAGTTATATATATATATATATATATATATAGGTTTATGATTTATTTTTAAATGGTAAGGAAACGTCATTTTTACCCATTATGCGACTATAGATTTCAATTGTAAACATTAAAAAATAAATAAATAAAAGTAGACATGAATTTGTAATTGATATTTTAGATGAAAATTCTTGTAAAAATTATTTGTGCATTTGCACTCTAATCCCACAAATTCGCGTATCGTGTACGTGTTTGAGAGTAGTTACGGTTTTCTTGAGGTACATAATAAAAGGTAATTATACCAAAGAGGTCGCTATGATTCTCGTTGTTCGTAGTTGTTCATTCGAGGATTCTTATAAAATATGCTAATGAAAAGAAATATGGAAAAACTATTAGTTGCATACACTTTAGTCTTACAATAATTACCATTGTTCGATATAGTCATTACTATAGAATTATCACAAATTATTACAAAAATTTGTTTGTTCGAGGGTAATATTTTTTTAAAAAAAAAAAAAGAAATCGCTTCTTCTTAAGCGGTTTTAAATAATAATTATGATTAAATATCGTTTTACAAATATGTAATGATCAATCTAATCTTTTTAAGTCATAATTATCTGTTTAAGTAAGTAAGCTACCATATAATTGTTGACTTGTAAATATAACATTTTAGCACAACAGGCATTATTAACATACGAGATGATGCTTTAATTAGATAATATGATAAAATAAGGGTTCAATTGATAGATTTATAATTTTTTTTTTTTTTATAAAAGTTGCATTTTGAAAACTCATTGTAGGCAGCAAACGTGATGCTAACAACATCATATTATACATATTTATTGTTTCAATGCGAAATTGTTAACGTTTTACAGACGAGTATACTAAATCAATATTATCAGTGTACATTTCAGAACTAATGTTCCCGGGGGATGGGGGAGTATCAAAAATGGTCGGAGTCTTAAAAATATATAATACCGTATCTTCTTTACTTTATTATAATTGTTTATTTATTACATTATCAAAATTAATTACAAAGTACAGAATTTTTACTGTTTATTAAAGAATAATGAATTAAGTTAGTTATTAGATTACTAATTAATACTTGTTAGTTGTTATTATTATACAATAATTAATTTAAATAAGACGGATTCGGCGGTGTTTTTGGCGCACGTCAATGACGTCATTCACGAGCTTTTCCTGGAGTACAATGAGAGTTCAATATCTTGAATACAGTGTTGATTATGTGGTCGATAGTGATGGACCGTCCACTTCATTTTCAGTAACAGAATCGTTCTTTTTTTTTTTGCTTTTTACAGAACATATCTAGTATTGGATTATTTTTTCTTTTCCACATTGTGGTATTTTCATAGTTTTACGTTGACGTAGATAGGTTTATTAAAATTTGAAATTTAGTTTAAATCTAAAACAGACGATCGGTAAACGAACGGAATGGAATAACGGCAAAAAACGAAATATAATAATCTTATAATACATAAAACGTATGTTATGGCAATAATTGGTAAAGTTAATGGGAATCGCCTCTAATAACGACTGTAAATTATACGGTATGTACGGTAATCGGTATCCAGACGAAACTTTTATTATCATTATTTATTTTCTGTAGGTACGTTTGAATTACATATAAAACGTATGATATACGGATACGATAGACCAGTCACCGGAATATTTTATAGCATTTAATATATCTAATCGTAAATACAAAAAAAAGTCAACCGTAACATAACGTGTTAAAAGACGTATAAATAAAAATACGGAATTTGAAAAATTCAATTTGTATCTATATATAGACACACAATCTCGTGGGAGGCTGGTGTACATTTTTCTCCGGGGGAATATTGCCCCCCCCCCCAGGTCACCCCCATGAAATAAACACTGAATATTATTTCTATGATCATTCCCGAATAGCTGATGTAAACGAATTGTGCGACGGTAAGTGATTTTCATTTGTAATATGTGACAGTTACCAAGAAAATGGAAAATTTTGTGCTCATGTAGGTGGTGAAATCGCGCAAATGTGTTTTTCCGAAATGTGTGCATCTGTTTGTAAGTAAAACGTTCGCCTGCAGTAAAATGTACGATTTGTAATATTCGCTGAGACATTAACTTTAAACTTATTTAAAATAAAATACGTAGATTGGCGAAAAAATTGAAAAAAAAATCGATTTGTTTTTTATAATGTATATATTTAATTGCGTGAATATAGAATACAAAAATAAATACGAACAACGGACATGGTATTTCTTCATGACGCTTAATTTAAAATTAAATTGGAAATAAATTGAAAACTAATCCGTTATTAATCATAAATAAAATGTAATAATAACTACTTATTAGGATATGATTGAATATTTCAGAATGCATAAAATATGAAAATATACTCTTGTATTTTCATTATCTACGTGTATAGTTAACTAAATTACAATCTCTGTAATAATTCACTTTCAACTTCAATTATAAATTCCTTTAACGTGTATTTAATAATAGCTGATAAAATAATGATTTTATTTTTATAAAGTCAATATTATGTTCATAGAGTATAAGTTTAAACGAATTTTGGCTAATTAATAAATTACAAAATGAGTTGACTTTTTTTAAATTGAACAAAAATTATTTATTAAACTAAATATAATAATAATAATACTCATATTTGCCTAAATAAGTGGAGATACGATTTAAATCGCTCTCAACATTATGAGTTTTATGGTCGTAAAAAATCAATGACTGTTTAATCATATAATAATAAAACATAAACTAAATTATAATATTCAATTTAAATTGACCACGAACAAATTTAGTGGCAGTATTATATTCAAGAAACATTTTAATATTACATAAATTTCCTAAAACGTATTTTTCAACATTCTAGTGTATAATAGCATACAAAATAATTGTAAGTTGTTTTTCATTTCATTTTTGAAGGAAATTTTATACAAATTATTCTTATGAATTATTTGCAGGACAATTTATTTCATTCAAAAATCAATTTGTTTTCTTGAAACATTTCCTATTAAGTACTTCGGTTTTATTACAAATGGATTGTAGGATTTTATCTTATTGTATTGTATATAAATGAAGAAATTTATTTTTTGTTATCAGTATTATTATTATTATTATTATTATTATTATTATTATTATAATAATATTTATTTTGCAACACATTTATCATGACGGTAGATTAATAAACAATAATAAACTATTTATAATAGATAAATTAATACACGTTTTGCTTTAGACATATCGACATGAAAAGTATACACAACATTTATGAATGTAAAACATAACAGGCATAATGGACTAGACGAATTTCTATACATTTCCCTTATATTTCAATGTTTATTACATCAACATTCATACTTCCAACTGTACTGTAATCATTCATTATACATTCGATTTAAAGTTAAAATTTTCTTACGTTCAATAATCATATAAGGATATCACAATATATAACACATATCCTACATAATCCAGTATAAAAATTATCATAATAAAATTAATTTCTATAACTAATAATTAACAATTCACATTCATCAAATACTTAGATTACATTGTACATATGAATTAAAAATAAAACAGATAGGTTCGTTTTATTTTCATATACTAATTATTGTTTATATATTTTAGTTTATAAAAAAGAATATTTTGACTATGTGTTAAATATGGCATCACCAGGTAAAAGCCTATGTTATTATAATCTTTCCATATATAAAACATTTTTTTGGCAGGATTCGCAAATTTAAAATGATATTTTTTATCTTTATTTACTAACATGTTTTATACTGTAGTTAAACGCCATTGAAAACCCCCATATCTATCATGATGTGTCTTGTGTGTATATGTATATACATTTTATGAAAAGAATTATAAACAATGTTTAATGAATGAGGAGTAGGAATGATATTTGAGATTCTAAGTGATGTTATTCATATATATATTTATCTTTGTGTTATTTTTAGGAGATATGCTCAATGTAAACGATTATTGTGAAAGTATTAGTGGTAGGTACAAATAAATAAGTTAAATAAATAACTGATTACTGCTTACACATTATACTAAGGACTATCGTTATACATATTACACTGAAAATTGAAAGATTAATTTGAGTAAAAGAAAACATAAATTTTGCACTAATTTATTTCTAATATTAGATATTCTATAATACATATTTTTGTTTTTCAATTTAAACTTATTGTAGTAAATATTATAATTCCGATAAGCGTATTCAAATAATAAGAAATGTTTAGAATTATATATATATACAAAACAAATTGTATTTATTTAAATTTTTTTATTTATATTTTCAAGAACTGATTGAAGTGGTGTTCGGCAAGCCACGTCCGGCCAGCGGGCTAAGGATTGTGCATGACTGTATTATTATATCTGATTTCAATTTATTGTTTTACTTAATTTTCAGATTCAATACAAGGTAAAAATAATTCTAAACATTAGTTGATTGAAACGGTATAATATTATTTAAACACTTATTTTTATTGCAAAAAACCACATATTTCATTAAAATAAAATACAATTTTAAAATTATAAATTTATTTGTTCATTTTTAGCTAGATATAATTCAAAAAGTAAGATTATACAAATAAATATATTTCTTTTTTTTTCACAATTTCACATAAGCGTTTAGATTAAAACTTCGAATCTATGAAAAATTGTAGTTTATTTAAATAAAATTACTAATAGTATATTATCGAAAAATTCCATTAACATCAATTTATTATTATCCATTATTTCTAATATTGTAAAGTAATAATTAATAATATTTTTTCTTTTTGTATTTAAGCCGTCGATGATTGTAAAAGTAAGATTTGCTATGAAGCATAAAAAGAAATCTGATTAGTCAATACAATAATGGCTTTTACAAGGATATTGAAAATTATTCCAGCACAGTGCTCAGATTGTATTGTTTGTTAAATTAATCAATATATTCTTGAACTTTTCAAGAAATATCGTACACTTTTTTTTTATAAGCGTTATAGAAAAACATAATTTATTTTTATTTTGTTAGTTGGGATATACTATAAAATTTAACTTTTAATTATTTAACAACTATATAAGAACTTAAGTAATAATAATACCTAATTATATGTTTTACGTAGTGGAATTGAACAATTATTTCTTAAATTACGCAAGTAAGTAGGTTTTTCAAGGTGGTATTATTATTTAATCGTCTTTTTTTTTAATAATCATTTTTATTTGAACGATTGCAATTGCAAATAGTAATGTTATAATATATTATACATTCGACTTTACTGTTTTTTTTCTTTAATTGGCTGTTTTTATCAAGAATCTAGATTCTATAGTACACTAAATAAATTTATTATTTTTTTATAAAATAGTAAGAAGAAAAAATTAAAAATTATATAACTAAAAGAATTAAAAGTGTATATTAAAGAAACTGAAAATTATGAAATTATGAATATTACAATAAAAAGCATAGAATTAAAGAATAATAATATTAAATTAAAAGTATTAATAGCAACAGCAGAAAATAAAAATAGCGAATTGATTTTCTAAAAGAAAAATCGAAATAAACTATGGCGTGTAATAAATATCATCTAATACACGTATATACTCATATAAAATATTATTTTTTTATATCTGTTCCAAGTAGTTAAATCTGTTAAAATTATTTTATTTTATAATTTATTTATTTAATTAAATTATTATTTGTATTATATGCGATTTTTAATATTATTTAAAATTTAAGCCAATTTTTCTGATAATATTTTTCGATACTTCACAGTAAAATTATTAATTGTATATTGTTTATCCAGTTAAAGGTTATTAATATTTCCTTCTATATTTTTATCGGTTCATTTGATTCATATTTAATATAATTACTTATGATTATAATTACATTTGTTGAAAATAATACTTAGCAAGTCTGGAAAAATTAGAATTAATAAATGCAATTTATTATAAATTCTATATATTTCTTCATTTACTCTTTGCCATAATTGTATAATCGCATTTACAAATAAATATTGTGTATACACAAATTTAGGATTGTTATTATTATTGCAGATACTCCAAAACAATGTTTGGACTACGCATGTAAAACCCTGAGTATGAAAAATTATTATTATCAACAATAAACTGATGTATTATTACATATTTCTATATTAAAATTAGTTTCTTTTTTTTTATTATACGAGTATTATTATTATTGTTGTTATTTCATACATATAATAAAAATTATTTTTGAATTTTTAATTTTGTACGCATATCCGCATTGTTAATACTTAACAGTATGTACTTCATCTCAGTATTAATACACGATACCCATTATTTTATAGACATCGATAATTTACCGATTATAAGTAAGATAAATAATTATTATTAATTATTGTAAATAAAAGTAAAAAAAGGGTAAAAACATAATATCTCTTAATCGTAAAGTAGTCAATTGACGATTTTACATAATAATATATTATCGATTATTATACGTCTAGATATTAATTTTAAAATGAATATTAAGGATGTGATTTTGTTCAATTAACATCACAATATTATATTTAAGAACAACATTTAGATAATCCGGCCACTATATTATTGTGATGAAACAATTTTTACAACACAATAAATACATTTTAGGTTTTCTCAAAAGTTATTCCGAATACATGTACAAAGAAGCACAATTGGATAGTAACGTGTTTTATATAAATATATATATAATATTTATATTATAAATCGATTTATAATGAATAATTAATGAGAATAATGTGTTCAATAATAATGATAGTTAAAAACCAAAATAATATTTTTAGATAAAACGAAAGGTTTTGTTGCATGGTGTAAGACGATGGCATGATGGAAGAACACGAAATGATTGCTTATAGTTTTCAACGTGCATGCATATTATATATATATATATATATATATATATATATATATATATAAATATATAATTTTCTAAGAAAAAAAAATATATTTTTAAATTAAAAAAATATTCTATCGCTCTATGTTCTGTTTTTTTTTTTTTTATGTAATTTTATTTATAAACTATTTAAGTGATATTAACAGTATTTTGTTTTGTCAAATAAATATTTATTAAACATAAATACATAATATTTTATTTACGTCATTCTAAAATTAATAATTTTTCAATTTATTTTTATTACTTTTCTAATTTTAAAATATGGTCTTGGATTGGACTACATTTCGTAAACGAGTGAAATATTATTATTATTATTATTATTATTATTATTATTATTATTATTATTATTATTATTATTATTATTGTTGTTGTGTTTTTGGTGATTAACAATGTTGCAAAAAAATGTGGTCTACCGTTTCGGAACTGTTGCAGGTTTCACCTTCGGAATCTGTCTGCTAATACGCCGTCCAATTTAAGTCGATCCATTTTGGCGCAGGCGACTGAAAACAGTCGGACTTACCAATCGGTGATAGGAGCTCTGTGATTTGTCGCGGGTGTTCGACGTTCGACACCAACGCTCCGAGTCGGTAGCATTCACGGACGGGCATGCGCGGCCGCGGCCGGTTTTCGTCTGACGAGTGGGTCAACTCATACTGGACAGCGTATATTTATGCGCCTTCTTGCCACGTCTCCATGTCGTATCGTACGCGCTATCTAGTGACTGATTTCTTTTTTTACAAGCTTAATATTGTTGTATCGCTTCAGTGGCGTATTTACGAGGGGGAGGGGGGAGAGGTATGGGGGATAAATCCCCCCTTGAGTATTTTATTTTTTTTTGGTCTTGATATTCTTATTTACAATAGTCAATAGATATGATTTCTCTTGGATAATCTTATGGAGGAATTACGTAAATAAGACGCTTTATAAGTCACCATTATTTGTTTGAAAAAATAATGAATTTAATCAATTTGTGTGTAGCAATAACATCAATATTTTTAAAAAAACGTGGGGTGATTAGACAGGGCGAAGTAGCGATGCCCTCTTCAAGTCAATAAAATATTTTTCAATACATATATTCCCCCCTTGACAAAATCCTAAATACGCCACTGTCTCGCTAACACTGCATGCACGATTTTCATCCTTATCTACATCTGCATTTTTGCCTCGGTTCATTAATAGATCCTTATTCGTGATTGTTACTTATGGATGAGGATGTTTCGTACCGGGTCTTCACGGTTGTCGGCCGTTTTCTTTCTTTGCGTCTCTTTACTTGATGGCATTACTGATTGTCTAACATCCTTTCTGTTAAAGTTTTCCTTCAACGGGTCTGATTGAACTGCTGCTTTTGATATTCTCTTGTAATCTACGGTTTTTTTTTTGCGAGTTTCTCTATCCGTACTTCAATAATAATTGCTCTTCCTGTTCGTCCTGTATATGGTCAAAATAAAATGTATTACAATTATATATATATATGTAAATTAAAAAATTCATATAAATATTAATATAATAGTTGAATTACCCGGCTAAAATTTAACTAACTAAAATTTATTTCTTATATAATATAATATTATAATTACTAATAAAAGTATTAACAACGGTTTTTCCTGATTTTTTTGATTCAGTAATATTCTAGAAATAATATTAGTACACATCATATAACTTTGTGCTATAATAATTTACAATTTGTTATAATTGTCCTAGTACTAATGTATATAATATATATCCTTGAAATAATATTTCAGAAATCGTCTATAGAATTTAAAATCATTGTAAAGAAGTACGAGTAAAAAAAAAAAGCAAATGCGATGTCCACAAATATTGTTTTTTCAGCTGTTTGCACAGCAATATCATATAGTACAGACATCTGACGTACAATATATCGTAAAGAATTCTTTGCTGTATACTTATTGATTTATAATGAATTATAACATCGTATTGATTTATAAGAACGACAAATGTCATACGTAGATCAGTGACTATTACAGACACAAGTAACTGCAAGAAATAATTGAAACCAAAAATGATTTATTTTAAAACAAACTTAATTACATCGGCATTAATATTGTTTTCTATGCATAGAATTGCATTTGGATATAGAAGCAGTACGTAATTACATTATAACCGTCTTATGATAATATTTTATAGTGTTGACTCTGTACAATTACTACTGTTTTATTAATCATTACTTATACTCGTAATACATTAAAATTTTATTAGTACAAAAATGTATTGTATTTATTTATTTTGTTTTTAGTATCATGATATATATTTTTTACATTGTACCCCTCATAAAAGTAGTTTTATTTTCGTATTTATGTATAAATTAGAACAAATTATACGCCATATACAAGATATTTATTTTAGGATTGATTATTATGTTTTAAATTATCACAATTATTACAAAAATAATACTTTTTTTTCTCTCAAATGATTTTAAATAATAATAATACATCAATATTCTTTCAAAAATATATTAATATAAATGATTGACTTTAATTTATTTTTAGTAATACATTGTACAAGTAAGTAAAATGCCATATAAAATATTGAATTGAAAATAAACGATTTTAAACACAATAGTCACACATAGAATAAGTTGTATTTTAAGTAAGTGTTGTAGTGCGATAATATGATGATTTAACTAGTGAGCATAACAAAAAAAAAATTGTGTTATTAAAACGCGCATTTTGAAACTTTATGTTTGCTTTTCGTGACAACCTTCGTATTTGATTTATTGCGAAATACTTAATATTTTACTGTGGCGTATACTTAATCGAAGATATTTATACGATGTTTCCGAATAGATGAAGTAGTAAGCATGTGTTTCCGTAAGTGTATTATATAATATACGGAAAGGAGCCTAACCGATGTAAAATGTTATGTATTATCTTATGATTTATTTTTGCAGGCGGTACAACTCCTGAATTGTGTTTTACCGAAATTTTGAGAAACGTTTGTAAGTAATACGTTCGTTAGTGCAATAAAAATTGAATTCAATATCGTAACATTTGTTGAAATATTTATTTGAAATTAACTCCAATAAAATAAAATACCTACATAATATATGTGTATAGGCAAATCATTGAAAAAATTAATTGGCATAATATGATTGTAATCGCATTGCAATATGAATAATATTTAGAGTCAAAAGTAAATAATAAACATTGAATATTTCCATTAGTCTTGTATTGAAATTATAATGTATAACACATAAAATATTTAACACAATATAATTGATTAATTATTATATATTTAATAATTTAATATTTCTGAACGCGTAAAATATGAAAATGTACTCGTATATTTTCAATGTTCAAATTTGTGGTTAAACTAGATTATAATATTTATAATAATGCGCTTCCAACAGCAATTAAAAACAAATTCTCTGGTTTTCCATAATGGATAATTATGATATTACCTTTAAAAACTTAATACGTTCATAGATTACAAATTTAAACAAATTTAGCTGTTTAATAAATAAAAAAGAAATTAATTTTTTTTGTTAAAAATTTAATCAAAATTATTTATCCAATTAAATTTAATACTAATTTTTAGTAAACTAAATGAAACTACGCCACGTTACGTTTTAAACTCCCTCAACAATATGTGGACCGTTTTATAGTCGCGAATCCAGGCGAAAATTTAATTAGATAAAAAAAAATATATTCAAAAATCAGAATATTTCATTTAAATTGACCATGAACACAACTAGTATGGCAGTATTATATTTAAGAGACATTTCAATATTATATACATTTCCCAAAACATATAAATAAAATATTTTTTTCGACTTTCTATATTATAGTGTATAATAACATAAAAAATAATGGTAAGTTGTTTTTCGTTTCATCTTTGAAGGATATTTATAAAAATTAATCCTATGATGTAATTGTACTGGGCTCTGGACAAAATTGCTTTCTTTAAAATTACTAAAATAAAATTAATCTAGAGGTGCATTCTTCAATGATATTCAATTCACATTTATTTAATATTTTAAATATAATTTAAAAGTAAAGCAAATACGTACGTCTATATTACGATCCTATAAATTATGATCCTTAAATATTTAATTTAAATGTTCATATAAAAATTTCCGGCTATATTTTGTAGATTATCAAAAAGGATATTTTAAATATTTGTTAAATAATGTAATACCAGGTAAACATTTTTGTAATTTTTAATCATTCCGTAAAAAATTCTTTCTGCAGAATTTGAAAATTTAACTGATATTTGATTAAAATGATAAATATTTATGTAACGAATAGGGGAAGGAATGATATTTAAGTCTCCGGATAATTCGAATATTGTTTTGAATTTATGATGTGTTATATATATATATATATATATATATATATATATATATATTTATTTATTTATTTTTACTTGTATAACTTTTAGGAGTTATCTACAATGTAAACGATTATTGTGAAAGTATTAGCAGTAGGTACAAATTAATTAATTAATTTTTCGTTCGAAACATTAGTACGATTTATAATGAATAATTAAAATTTACCTCTTTATAGGATTATTAATTTATTATTAGTATTACTACATATATTTTTATATATTATTATTAAATCGTTTTTTATTCGTTTCGCACTATTAACTACTTCTATAATATTTATATGTGCTTAGTATTACTAAAAGTAATAATAAAAAAAATAACCATCAAAGCATTAAGGAATTCTCGTTAAAATGATTGTTTATGCAGTCGGAAATTTTTTAATGATATCTCTATCATTGCTACTGTATACTGTATTCAATTTTTACACATTTTATATATATTTTGGCATGGATGTATTATACAAAATCAATTTATTTTTTCCCATTTTATTTCATCATATAAACTGCCAACATAACTGTATATTTGTAGAATTAAAATATTTGTTTTATTTTTTTTAATGTTATTGGATGAATTATAGTTATAAAATAAAATTATATGATGACAATAATTATATTAATTTTCGTACAAAATACTTAACGTGCAATTTATTTGATTTGCAATCTTTTCATTTTTTGTTGTATTACAGTATGTGTATTTTCCAATAATTTATTTAATTTTTGTTCCTGACTTATCAGACTAATATAAAATGTAACACTGCATGATTTTTAAAATTTCAACAAAAAAATACACCATTTACATGATTTCTTATCAAATGCATCTTGGCAACAAATCTGGCTATACCTGACGGACTTCAAGTTTCTTCTACATTCAGTTTTACTCGATAATTATATTCTATTAATAAACATATCACAAATTATATATCATTAGCCATTACTTATATTTAAATTGTGCTGTTCACGTAAATAAACTAATTAATTCAGCACACAATTTACGTGATTTTCATTTATCATTTTACGTTATTTTCAGTGATTATACAAGGTAAAAATAATCCCTGACATTAAAACACTATATCGTTATTTTTATTTTTTATTACAAAAAAATTACATTATTCCGTTAAAGTTAAATATTTGTTTTATTTTTTTATTTTTAGCAAGATATTTTCCACAAAGTAAGATTATATACATAAAAATTTACTTTTATTTTTTTACAGTTTCCATAACCGTTTAGATTACAAATATGAATCTACGAATGATTATAATTTATTTAAACGTATATAATATGAAAATTCCGTTAACACCAATTATTGTCCATTATTTTATAATATTGTAACATTTTTCCTTTCTATTAAGCTGTCGAGGACTGTAAAAGTAAGATTTGACTTAGAGCATAAATGACATTTAGCTAGTAAAAAGACAATATTTACACTCGTTCTCAATTTTATTATTAAACAAATCAATATATTCTTGAACATAAAATATCGTACAATTTAAAAACATTAGGACTTTTTCTTTTGTGTTTGTCATATAACATTGTAAAACTTAACTTCAAATGGCACAATCAATCAACTATTATGTAATAATATAATATAATAATACGTAATTGTATATTTCACATAGTGGAATTGAACAGTCATTTTAACGAGAATGCAAGTAAGTAGAATCTACTATAAGAATAAATAAATAAAATAATTAAAAATTTGTGTGAAAATAAAATAGGTAAATTAAAAATAAAACTATACATTTATACTGGTGAATAATAAATGTGCATGTGTGTGTATTATCTAAAATTTAAATCAATTTTTCTAATAAGATATTTTGATATTTCATACTTACAATAATTATTTATATGTTTAGGTTTTTTTATATATTCTATTGATTGTGTGAAAATAATATTTGTTTTTATGAACGATATCATATAGTATATATAATACTCATGATTATAATTATATTTATTTAAAGGAATACTCAGAAATTCCATAAAACATTTTTTCGAAATGTTATACAACTTTAAAAAATTCCTTCGTTTTATATAATATGCTTTGGCTTTATATACACTATTATAATTTATTTTTTTAGATACTGGACAAAAATGTTTGGACTTCGCATGTAAAACCATGAGTATAAAAAAAATTTAATCAATAATTTAATATATAATATTATAGTCGATATATGATAATATATATATATATATATATATATTTATTTATATAATATTTTAAATCGACTATATATTCTACACTATTATATAAATCACCATTAAAAATAATAATTACTATTTCACCTAAGTAATATACCACACTTATTATTTTATAGAATTCAATACGTTACCAAATAAACGTAAGATAAATAATTATTGAAATAGTCGTATATAAAAATTATAAATGCATTAAAGTACAATTTATATCTTACCCATAAAGTAATGATTTGTATATAATAATTGTATTCAATATTATACAATATTTAGATTTTTCAAATTTAATCTTAAAAAACAATAAATAATATCGATGTGACTATTCAACACACATGGTATATTATAAAATTGTCGAATAAACATTATAATATTATATTTAACAATAATGTTGATAAGATAATCGGCCACTGTATTATCATGATGAAACCATTTTTAAACAAAATAAATAACTTTTAGGTTTTGTTAAACTTTACTTCAATTATATGGAAAATAATACGAAATTTATGGGTGATGTGTTTTTTTTTTTATTTATTAATATAAATGCATAATTAATGAATAACCAATGAATTGAAGCACAATAATTTATATAACATAATAATATCGGATTTACTACATTTTTAGATAATACGCATACCGTCAAAGAATGGTGCCTTGTGAAGGTGAATGAATAGTTCATAGATTTCAACAAATCAATGAATTAAAAAAATAAAAATAATGTATTTTTAAATATTACAAACGTTCAATCGCTTTTTATTATATTTTGTATGCATTGTAATTTTAAAACGTACGTACTAACCTACTACGTATTTAAATATTACGTATTTAGTTTTGTCATTTTGTCAAATAAATTTATTTATTTTAACATAAATTTCAACGCATATAATGTTTATCTACATCATCCATTAGCGTGTCTGAATTAACTATACGGCGGAAGCGAACCAAGGGTCGCTTAAGAAGAGTGGGAGCTGTTATAAGGCTCAAGCCCTTCGAATGATTTATACACACATTTTTTGTATTAATATCTCAGTATTTTTGTTCAAATTGATATTGCGACATCTCGATCCACTTTGGACGAGTGCTATGTAACCGGCTCCCGGTATAGAAAAACTGAGAGTCGTCAATCCGCGGCTGAGATTCGAAAACCGGGGCACACGGGAATTTGTATTGTTTGTGAGGAAAGGAGGAAGAGAAACGAGAGAAAAACAATAAACGATTAAATTTTGAATATATTATTACTATTTATTGTTTTTCTTTTTTATGTTGGTGTGGAGAAATCCAACGGCATAAAACTCTACAGAAAAGCAAAAAAATATAAAAACTATACAGCATACATACAACAAAAATAAATATAATGAAAAGTGCTTTACGCTTCTCCACGAGGTTACATGTAGAAAAAAAAAACAATAATAAAAATAATGAATAAAATAAAAAGGATGTCACGATAGATTTTACTGGCCATACATACATGTATATATAAACAAATATTTACAATTAAATACGTCGTGTTACGCCTCAGCGGGAACACATCGGTCCGCCGGATTTTGGCAACGCTGAATTGTTATAACTTTTCGTTAGTTTGGGTGAATCTTAAATCGTGGGCGGTGTTCCCCTACTGAAGGCGAACGGAGAATTACTTTTTTGTAATTTGGCACACGGAAAATATAATATTATGTAAGATAAAACTGAAAGATGAGAAGAAAATATACAGAAAAAAGACACATGAAACAACGTTTACCGTTCGAAAAGGAAAACGCAAATGTCGAGCTATTTCGCAATTCGATCGTTATATCCTAAAAATATTATTATTATTATTATTATTATTATTAATTAGTGTGTAGGTAACGACGAGTGGTAGCGGGTGTGGCGAAAACCGTTCATTGCATTTTTATCAGCCGTCAGCTATTATAGGATTTCTCGCGATAAAACGCGTCGTTTATCGTCTTTTGTAGATGACGAGGCCCTTATTAAGTTGACGGTTATAACGTTTTTAAATTATTAATTATATTTCTTTAACCTTGCCTAAAAAAAATATATATATATATAATAAAAAACCGAATGTATATAAATCGATAATTGCAGAAACGACATAAGTCAATTTTTTAAAACTTTTGGATAATTGATAAAAAGTGTATAATTTAAATAATTCTGAAAAAAATTCTTATTTAAAAATGAATACTTGACTTGTAGAAATATATTATACACTGATTATACATAAAAGTTTTTCACTCAACACATAAAAACAGATGACTAGCATGTGTTTTTGCTAATATCTAAATTTCACAAAAAAATGTGACTCGTGTCGTTTTTGCAATCATCGATTCATATATATATATTCTGTGATTTTACAATGTTGTTCTAATAAATAAGTTGCAAATACCTACCCAAACAACCAAAATGATGAGTCGGAAGGAGGACGATGGCTTCCATCGCCCCTCACTCTTAAATACGCCACTGACGTCATCCAAACTAATATTTTTTCCATTATAACCCAATAATTTTTCTTGTAAAATATCTTACAAAATTGTATGAAGTTTTAACCATATCACGGAATCGAATTTCGTGTAGATTTATTCATGCGCTTTTCTGTGAAAAATTACAACATTTTAATATCATAATATGTTGAATACGTTGAAGATGTAAGAGTATTGCTGGACGATTGACAATATATACATACACCTATATGGAATATTAATTTGACCCTTTATAACACCACTAATTGGAACGTGTCATATAATCATCATCATCTTTTATATGATGATATTATATATATATATATATTGTAATGTTACAAAATTTGTATACACATAATGGTTAATATGCCACGGTAATAAACGACTCGTCGGTCGTATCTGTGTTACATTTCGTAATCGTAAATACGAGACGATACTCGTATGTTATAAATCATATCACAAAGTTGATGGTGAGTAGTTATCAACTGGTCTCTTCAAACAGCTGACCGTACACCGTTTGCAATCCACACTATGTACAAAATTACGCGTTATCCCAACCGGTTCAAGTTGGTTTCACTGTCATCTGCCATCAACGGAATAGATAGTAATTTATAACGGAATAAATAGTGAGTACCGTGTAGGCCCTCCAAGAAGGCCGAAAGGTTACAATATATGTATATATAAATATATCCTAAGACTGGTTTAAAAAGTATATTTTGCATTCTTTCGTTGATTTCTTTCCAAAGTTCGACTTGAATTTTGTCAACTGCTGCAGCTATCTTTGCCTTTATGTCTTTCAATCCGTTGTACAAATCTTCACTCAAAACACAGTAATTTCTTTACTTAAACTATTATTTTAAAAATTGACTACGCGATTTCGAATTATTGTAAACAAATATCGATAATAAAAAAAAACCACTGAAATACCGACAAATACTATTTTTTCAGCTGTTTATGCGTAAACAATTTTTTTTCTATATGCAGAGTATTGACTTTTAAAAAAATTATAACGTCGCATATATTTGAAAACGATATTTGTATTATACGTGGAATAGTGATTACTACAGACATAAGGAGTTTCAAGGAATCATTTTAACAAAAATGTTTCGTTATAAAGCACATTTAATCATATCGGCATTGATATGGTTTTCTATTCACAGCCTTGTATTTGGAAATTTAAATTGTAAGTAAAGTTGATTTTTATTTTTATTCTTGTCATGAATAAAATGTTGTTGTCAAGTGATTTAATATGACGAGGAAAACTGATTCTCAAGTCAGTCATTTCGTTTTTGGGAATATCAATGTTATTCAGTTATTTGTGATAAAAAAAGAAAAACCTGATTTAACTTATAATAACACGAATTATATAATATTATATACTGCCGCTCATGTTATTAACACTGGATTATTAAAATTCGAGTCACGACAGAAAGCAAACTGCATGACCATCAAAGAATGCAGGCGACTAAGAATGTTTAATGTGTATGTATATACGCTTTTTTGGGAAGGTTCGAATTGGAGTTTTTGAATAAAAGCCTCTCCGACAGCTAATTTGTTCTAGTTGATATTTTGGAAATGTACTTTTCGATTTTTCCATAAGTTTTCGTAAACGTTTTGATAAACTAAAAAGTGAACAAATTTTTTTATAATTTGTAAAATAATAATACTACATACTTCAAAATTACACCATATGTTTAATATATATCGTTATATGAATGTGTTGAAATTTTCTGACCCCTTTTCTCTTTAATGAAAACAATTCTTTGCCGAAAAAAAAAGATTTAAACAAAAGTATATAATTTTAGATATAGATATTCTAAAAAATATTTCTTCTAAATACTTTTATTTAAAGTATTTAAAATACATATTTGAATTGTCGGGTACTTTACAAGACTTCGGCGTTTATAGTACTTGTATAAATGCGATCACATTACTTCAAAGTAAATCAACTTCAAAGTTGATGATTAATTTTTTAATCAGTTAATAGAAATAGTTTAAATTTAATAGTTAATTTTATTTTTAAGAGTCAACATTAAACTTGATATATATTAGAGATGAGCGGGCCCTTATATCATTTACCACCTAAACCCTTGAATACCAAATCAACATAATTGTACAGTAATAGCGTACACTATTGTGATTTTTAACTGCGATTATTGTAAACATAATTATTCAATTATACATTTATCAATATCACTCGTGATAACATATGTGTTTGAGAGTAGTTATGATGTATCCAGGTAATAAAAGCTAGTTATACAAAAACAGTAATTTATTACAATTCTCGTACATGTCATTGCTCTTTTAAGGATTATTTTAAAATATGCTAATGAAATGTTTAAGTAAAACTTATTTATTGCATTCATTTTTTTCTTAAAATTAATACTATTAATTGACAGTCATTCCTACAAAACTATCACAATTATTAAAAAAATATTACATTAGTAGTAAAAGTTCCCAAAAAAAAAATTTTTTTGAAATTATTTTAAATAATAATTATGACTCAATATTTTTTTTAAATATATTATTATAAATTCTTCAATTTTAATTATTTTAAGCTTATAACACGTGTATAAGTAAGTTGGATACGTAAAATTCTTTACTTGAAAATACATTATTTTTCATACAATAAATATGATTGATATATACTTGTATATATATATATATATATATATATATATATAGGTGATATTTTAAATAGTATAAAAAAGCGGGAGTTTAACCAATCGATTTATCATAACATAAAAAATTGTATTTTTTAAAAATATATTTTGAAAATTCCACGTCAGCTAAAATTTATTATGTACAATACAATTTTTTTTTCATGTTCTTTCCGAGTAGATGATATAAATGTTATGTGTAAGAGTAAGTGTTTCGTTCATATTATGTGTACAGAGATCAGACGAAAAAAGTTGTGAATTGTTTTATTTCTCTTTTTTTTAGGTCATAATATGGCTCGATTGTGTTTTCGCAAAATGTACTTTAAAGTTTGTAAGTAACGTTCATCAGAAAAAGAATAATCAAACATGAAATGCATGAAAAATATTTTTTATGCATTTCATTTGAAAAAAAATAAAATAATGGAAAGAAATACAAAATTATCTTACATTTACATAACAGTGAAATAGTAACTTTATCACTAAATATTTTGCAAAAATTAAAAATTGATCTATTGTTTTCATTTTTTATTATATTTAATTTAAATATAATATATTCGAATATAATTTAATATATATGGAGTGTAAAAAATAAGTAGTTTCAATTCCTAAGTGTTTTATTATCTATTAGAAAATATTTATAATAATGCACTTTGGGATTTGATAAACATAATTTTCCCTGGCATGTCACTTATGAATTAATTATGTTTGTTATTATAAAATTATTGTCATTATGTTCATAGAGTGAAAACGTCAATTAATTTTAGCTATATTTAAAAACGATATAAGTCTATTTCGTTAGAACGTTAAACAAAAATTATAGTAATAATATAATAATTTGTAAAAATTAGTGGAGATACATATTACGGCACAATACATTATGCGTATTAAGGTCGGCAAAACGTGTGCCATTTATAAATCAGATGGTGAAAAATTATTAATACGACCCGAGAATATTCAATTTATATGACCACGAACATAACTACGGCATTATTAAAATATATAAATGTCTCAAAACTAATAACTAAAACATTTTTCTCGACTTCTCTAGTATACGATGACATTAAACATAATGGTAAGTTATTTTCCATGGGATATTTATTGAAAAAAATAGTACATTTACAACTCATGAATTCACTATTCGTATTGGTTGGATAAATTATTTCATACAATAACCGATTGGTTTTCATTCGACAGTTTCTATTAATTGGATTTTATTCCTTATTTTATGTAAAAACTAACTGCTTCTTATGAAACTAACAGAATATAAAATAAATTTGGAATCACATCCTTTTAATGATATTTAATTCGCCGCTGTCGAATACTTTTGAATTAAATTCCATATAAATTAAAAGCAAGTGCCTCAGCAGTTCAATTCGCTTTATGTTTATATAAATATTTTCCACTATATTTTTTAGATTATCAAAAAAGATATTTTAACTATGTGTTAGAAAACATAATAACAGGTAAAGAAATTTGTATTAATTTCATACATTTCACACGTCTTACTGACACGATTTTCCGATATAATTGATATTTTCATTAAGTTTTCCAAATGACGCGTCATAATTTATAACTACATACGTTATCTTTATCTCCTGAGATATTTTTTAAACTACAATTTGAGACACTTTCGGAAATTACATCCGTACACTCTACCGTAATGTCCCCGTGTTCGTTAATCGTGAACTCGTCGCCTGGCGTCGTCACGAAAAAAATGCACAAAAACCGTTCATACATATTTATGTATATATATATAAGGGGAAGGTGACTGACTGGTCTATCCTAGCACAGTTCGAACCACTGGACGGATGGCTAAAAATTGGCATACGAATAGCTATTATGGCGTAGACGTCGGTTGAAAATAAAGGTTTTCGTAAATTCCGTCCCTAAAGGGATTAAATAGGGGTTTGAGATTTACGATAATCAATAAAATGATAACATATTAAAACATTTCACAACTTATTAAACACCTCTCGCACTGGGCAAAACTGTTTTCACGAACGAAGCCGGGTAATTCGACTACAGTGTATTTGTTCGCTTTATTTAAAATCGTATCGGTTTATCGTTGTGATTTTCGTATTACGTTAACGTTTATTCACGTTAATAGTGCGTCATAAAAATTATTATTCACGTCCATAGTCCGTGCAGTAATGTTACCGATCGTCGTCGTGAAAACCCGTACTGCGATTGTTGGATGGTATTTATCCGCCGCGCAATGGGCACGTACATCGAGAGTACATCTATCTGACAGAAATCGGGCGCTCGATTTTATACAATTTCATTTTTAATTTATTCCCGGTAGAAACGGAATGGTCGTCGGCGTGGACGCTATGAATTGACCGGTATTCAATTAATTATATACGTTTACTAACGGATGCGAACAACAATGTGTTTATTGACTCAAACTCGTCGTTATTGACGCGAACAATGTTTTGTTTTCACACTGATGTATACGCAATTTTTCACTTGTATTTTATTTTCAGAAAACATTTCCGATATAAACACATATTGTACAAATATCAACGGTAAGTAGAAATTAATGAATTTAGTTAACGATTGAATCATAATTGTGATTTAAAAAGAAAAAAATATATATAACAAATCGCATTATAAGTTAATAATCGTTCTATGTTTGATCGTACATCACATGTACTTGTATACTGTAATATATATATATATATTGAAAGCGACTGTGGATGCAACCGATGGGATACAAGTGTAACTTTAATGTTCATTAAAGTCTAATTGGAAAACACATCTCCGTCGCGTAGATCACTAGATATTATTAAATCGTTTTGCCGAAAATTAAAAAAAAAAACAATATTTCGGGACGCAATTCGTGTTTTTTTTTTTTTTTTAATAACGGAGCAGGAGGAATTACATTTTTATAATATTATGTAAACATATCTTTTTTGGCAATGCAATTTACCCACCCAGTTCTATATCGAATCGGTTTCAGTTTATTATTTACCGTTATTTTCAGGAATTTTACGAGGTAATTATTATTCTAAACATTAGTTAATTGAAACGGTATAACGTTATATTAATATTTTGTGAAAAAAAAAAATTACAACGTTTAATTAAAACTAAACATATATTTTTTTAATTTTTATGTTTATTCGGTTGTTTTCAGTCGCACACGATCCTCAACGTAAGATTACACGTCATACAAATTTACTTTCTTATTTAAAATTTTCCGAAACCGTTTAGCTTGAAACTTTTAATTTATGAAAAAGTTTAGTTCGTTTAATTAGAACGATCAAAAGATTATAATTCTATTTCATCAATCGATTTATATCCATTGTTTTATAATAAGGTAAGGTTATAATTAATAATTTTTTTTCTTTTTGTATTTAAGGTGTCGTTGATTGTCAAAGTAAGATTTGATACAAAAAAGCGTAAACGAAATCTGGTCGTTCCAAAGACTAATATTTCTCTTGCTTCCACAAGGATATTGAAAATCATTCGAATCCGTTGCTAAAAATGTCTTATTAAATAAATCAATACATTCTTGTAAATTTTAGCAGATATCGCATTTTTTTCATATGCATTAGGAAATTTCAGTTTTTTTTTCTTTTATAAGTCCGAATGTGTAGTAAAACCCAACTTCCAATCAATTAGCTCTAATGTAAAAAAAACCCATTGAATAACATAAAAGTACAAAATACTACTTAAATACCTACTTAATCATACGTTTCACTTAGGGGAATTGAATGGATTTTTTGTAAGATGCACGGGTAAGTAGGTTCTTTCGAATGTTATATAATTTTTCAAAATTATTGCAGATAGTAAAATTATGTACTTTCGATATTTTCGTTCTCGTAATGGTTGCCTTTATTAAAACTCTAGATTCTATTAGTGCACAGAAAAAATGTATTAATATTATTATTGATGTATATATTTTTTTAAGGTTCTATAAGACAATGTTTCGACAACGTATTTCAAACATTGAGTATGAAAAAATATTACCATCATACAATAATCGATATAACATTTATATATTGAATATATACTATTATTCTATAGATAAATATAACGTGCCAGAAGATAGTATGATAAATCATTATTAATTAATTTAATCGATCGTAAATAGAAATTTAAAATGCGTTAAGATATATCTTAACAATAATATACAGTCGGTTGAATTGTCGGTAAAATTGTCGGTTTTTTATAATAATTCTATGAATTCTATTATACGTCTCGATTTTTCACATTTAACCTTAAAATAAAACAAATATTGTTTTAGTGTCACAATTAAGTATACAGATATATATATATATATATTATTATTATGAAAAAAAACATTTCTTCAACGCAATAAATATTTTCTAGGTTTTATTAAACTTTACTTCAGATATATGTACGATAGAGTACAATTGAAAGGTAAAATAGTAATTTCATATTTATCAATATAAACCGATTTATAATACAGAATAAATAATGATATAAAAACATATCTTTTAATATTCGATTTATTACATTCTCAGACGAGACGAAAAATGTCGATACGTGGTGCTTGGAGAATACCACCGAATAGTTTTATTTTCAATTCCCTTGCATACAAATGAATAGACTAAGAAATAAAAAAAAAAAAAAATTGTATTTTTAATTTTAAAATATTGTGTATTTTGTTCTGGTCATTTCACCAAATAGATTCTATTAAAATATGAATTTCGACGTACACGTTTTACGTATGTTTTTATTGTTACCACATAATTTTTCTCATAAAATATCTTAGAAAACTGTGTGAAGTCTTAACCGTACCCGCGAAATCAAATTTCGGTATAAATAGAAGTCAATAAACGTGTCTCTGTGCGCGATGGTGACAGATTTAGCGAGGTTAGGTTTAGCGAAAGAAGAGTCTGTCATTATTGTCTTGTAACAATTTTCAACAGTATAAAATTCCGATCATTAGTACAGGCAATTACGATTTATTTCCCGTACCGGTGTCGCAGTACAAAGTATACTGCGCTCATAATGATATAACGCCTAATGCTAGTAATAATATACAAAATACACATTGTTGTGTTGTGCGCGTGTTCAGAAACATTTTGCACGAATCGCGTGAACAATCGTGAAGTTCCCGTCAATACAGTTTCTGTTTTTTAGTCACAAACATTTTCGTGCCACGACAGCAAATATCATGACATCGCGTCCATTAGTGTAAGTAAACACAATATTTCAAACAGTTGAGAAAGACGAACGGCCTGAAATAAAACACGCTGTCGGACACGATTGGCGTTAGGTTTTCAGGAGAGATGAGAACCCGCCGTACGAGAAGACGGTCGTCGTTTACTCGTAGAACGCGACCACGACGAACAGGACGAAAACGTGTGACCACGTAAACGGGGAAAAAGTTTCGCTTGACGACTGGTGGTCAACGATGCCGGGTGCGTGTGAGCAACCTAACCGCTGTTTATATGATGCGACTACACTCTTTTCCCGTTTTATCGTTGTTTCGCCGCTTTCGTTCCACGCTTCGGTGTTTCCTCTATTTCTAAAATCTCGGTATAGTAGATGTTATCGCTTGATTGTTATTCTTCGATGTGGATGTGTCATTCACAAGCCGGGTCGACTACGTTTTCGGCCCACTTGAACGTCATGCATTGCCGCTACCATTTACAATAGTGGTTTAATTAATTTGATCCGAAATCAAAGCCAGTTGAAATCGATGAAATCGTCGTTGACATCGTAAAGAACAGTAGTGGTTAATTTAATAAAAACTATCATATTAAGCGTTGAACTTCCGAGTGGGTTTTATTACGAGTGTCTTATGAAATTTCGTTATTTGTGTATTTATACAACTGTCTATCGCATTTGTGTATTCAAAACGCTCGTAAGGTTTACATACGCATGAAATTAAACACATTGCGTCTAATATTTTAACCCGACTAAAATAATTAACTTTTTTCTTATTTATCGTTGTTAATTTTTTTTTTTTTTTTTTTGTCGCATTTATGTTGGTTATTTTGACCCGGAGAAACGTAATGCTCCCGGGCCGGTTAATATTCAGAATACGCCACTGTAAACCAGATTATTTGCCGCGATCGTTTTTCACGTAATTTTCATGTTTCAACTACGTCAGCTCGACGTAGTTACTTTAAAACTGCGCTTATTACACGTCTGTACGCGACTTTCGACTTGACTTATATATTTATATATACTTTATTTACCGTATTCGACGAGTCGGAAAAAAAATAATAATAATAATAATATTAGTAAACTCGCCGGGACTCTGAAAAAATAATACTAACAAAGTGTTAAGTATTTGGTCTGTTTCCGGTGTACACGAGATTGTAACATACACGGCCATCGGTTTTGTACATATCGTAAAACCGCGACGACGACGACGACGACGACGACTAAAACAATATTGTAATTTCACCGTAACTCTTACACGCGGTATTATATCGTATTATTAGAGTAAATTATTGATACGCTGCGGCGTATAAAAAAATTCAACTCACCCCGGTGAAACGTGGTCGACCGCTGTTCGAAATACATTTGACAACCCGTCGCGGCGAATAATAATAATAATAATAATAATAATATTTAAAAATAAACCCGGGGAATAATGTAATTTCCGCGCGTCGCGAAAAAAATCGAATATCTGACGCGCGATATTTTCATTTTCTTCGTATTATTTAATTATTTCGTTACACACACACGATACTCTCCTGCTCGTGTTTGTATAGAATTTTACGATCCTGCGTTTATTTCGTACAAAAAGAATGCGTACACACACACGCACAAACATATTTACATAATACATAGCGAGAAAAACAATCGACGGACGTCGTAAATAACAGTAAAGGACGTGACAAAACGACGACGACGACGACGATATATTATTGTAATGTTAACGAAACGGCAGGGGACATTCGTGTTAGACTTGGACGCGTTCGGTTCTCCTCGTAAGGACAGAGGAGGGACGGTGAAACAAAACGACATTCGTCCTGCAGGACGTTATACGTTAGACGCGGACGCGCGGTTGTAAGCAGCCCCCTACGAGAATTTTCTCCCGACGACCAGACAAATACCGTGCGCGCGCACAATTATTTTCGTAATTAACAATATATGATTGTAAATTGTGTGATGGTATTAGTGAATTTGTCGGCGTGTCGTTGAAACGGGAGACGATCGATTCGTTTCGAACTCACATTGTAATAACATATATATATATAAAACACGTACGGCGACACGAAAAGTCCGTATACGGTCTTAAAAAAAAAAAAAAAAAACACTCTAGTTTCGTGTAACAACCTCTCTCTCCCTGTTTCAGGACGTAGACACGTGTATAGTATGCAATACAATATAATAATATTATTATTATTATTTGTGTAAACAAATTTGCGTTATTTATACATACACATTTTTATAACATAATATATTCGTTTGGAATACTTAAAAACGGCCTGAATAAGAGGTCGAAATCCCTTAGACGAGAATATCGATTACGGCGTGTGTCGGCTAATATACAATGGATTGAATATTTAAAAACGAAATTATCCGATACGTGTTTTGCTCGTGTTTTATTTATATACGGCAATGAGTTCACACGAACTGTAATTATATAACATGAAAGGAAAAAGAGAGTTCCCTGACTGATACAAGAGAAGAGGTGATATTTTCAGATATTTGCCCGTTCATTGAGGACCGCCGACGAAAAATTCGAAACTCGATTCGGGCCGAAATTTCTCGTTCCCGAATACATTTCGCGGGATTTTCTAAATCCCGTTCGTGATCGATATAAAATTGGTATCTAAATTCGTATATATAAGTAATACGATCGTAAAAGAAAAAAACCGTGTATTAATACGTATGCGGTGTATGTATTATGCACAATAATAATAATAATAGTAATACGTTTCGTCTATAGCCTGATATTTATATAGAATACTAAAACGATATTGACGATCGACATTATTCGATAGGTCTTTAAAACAGAATATTCTAAAAGTGGTTTCTTATTATTATTCGCGCTGGGAATAAGTATAGATCTGTATAGACAACCTAAATAAAACAATATGGTATCCTAAAGTTTCACGAGATGCGAGTGGCGCGGCATCGAACAAGACATGATTGAACACCAAATGAACTATTAAAATCGTTCATCCTCCTGTTCGAAAGAATAACACCTAGTATTATAGCAGCAACACCAAATGCAATCGACGTGACAAGATTCCGGTGGAATGTAATCCAATGTAAACGTTTGAAATAACCAGTGCAGTTATATATCTAATATTTGACAACTATACGGTTATATCAGTTTAATTTTAAATTCTAATTAATTTTACGTCTCTATCTATATAAATCCGTAATTGTATCCTATGACATATCGCCCGCGAGTAGAGAATGTATTATTTGCGTCGCGCTAAGTATTTTTTTTTTTTCAATAGTATTCCCCCCGTACAAACTGTGGGGAAATAAATGTTAAAAAAATATTATTATTTATTAACGCGCGCGTTGGATGTAGGCGTGCGCGATGAAAAGATCCGTAAGACGCATATTAGTTTTGTAACTCATTTTGACGCGTATACAATTCAAAAATACAATAACAATAATCGTATACGTATAATAATAATAATAATAATAATATGTGCTACGTCATTCGTACACTACGTAGAATGTACGACGCGAATCATTTAACACTCGTTTACGAAATTATTATTCCGCCGTCTCGCGCCGCGGTTCGACGCGCAAAACGTTTTTCGTTTTGAATTTTTCGATTTGACATAAAAAAAAGAAAAAAGTATTGAGGAAAACGTTGTAGACGGGCAAACGAAACCGCGTTTTAATGCAACGGCGCTCGAGACGAACGCGCTGCTGTCGATATCGCGTAAACCTTTGGGGGCAATTGAAACGTTTACGATAAATGTTTTGGGCGGCCTGCGCGGGTCGTGCTCAAAACACACCTATATGAGGGTCATTATAGGACAGAACGATTCTCGAAGTCACGAATTGAACGCGATTACTTTTTATCATCGCAACGGCGTGTGTAAGTCTTATACTCACACACAGCCATACGCGGTGGATTGAGCGATAATAATTTGTCGCGTACGAGCAAAAGCCGTTGTTGCCGTTGATTTGATTCAATAAGATGTTTAAACCGATCGGAACACAATATAAAACCCGTGAAACGAAAAACAATAATAATCCGGGCGGAGATTTTCGCGCGAGAATAAACGCCCGCCGAGGTTGATGCTGAGGTACACACACGCACGCACACACACACACCTGATATTTGTAATGTGGGCGGGAACGGGCGCGCAGCAGCGAGCGGAACGTGATCGGCGCGCGTATATTCCGCGACGTGAAAAACGCGTTCTCACACCCGAGTCGCGCGCGCGTCGATCGTCGCACGTTAGTTACCGTTCGCGACGAGAACGTGCGGCGCGGCGCGTAATACGTTCGCGTAACGGCGGAAATTTCCGCGGCAAAGAAAATCGATTTTTTTTTTCCTTTCTTTTCGTTTTCTCTTGCTTCCACAAGGATATTGAAAATCATTCGAATCCGTTGCTAAAAAAATTACACACACACACACACTGCGCATATTGCGCGCGTCGGTTATCACAATATTGTTATATGAATAAAATTAGTGTAGTACGAAGAATAATAAGACGTCTTAATAATATTATGACAAATGGACAACGAATCTCATTCCACGTTCAAACTGAATATAATCTCACGTGAGTATACCGCAGTTTTTCGAGCGCGACAACAAGTGGTGCCGAACCGCCACCAAAAAATAACCGGGTATGACACAGGGGCGTATACAAGGGCCCCCCCCCTAGATAGTTGTGTATGTATATACCTATGTCTACTGACAACTAAAATTAATCGAACTAAAACCGAAATGTAATAAAACATTTTTTTATTAAAAACTTATTATTTTCGTATAATTTTTCGATAATTCTAAGTTGGCAACAGATTCGACGCCCCTGGTATGACAGGAGTTTTCAAAACTACACCAGCCCATTGAAATTTCAAATGTTACCGAGTTCAATAAACGCCAAATTTTACGAGTGTTAAGATACGTTGAGAGAAAAAAAGACGCGTGACTTCTGCCACACATTCAGAGTGTATTCGGCGCCGTTGGCCACAACGGATTGTATGTTGTGGTCGGTTGTTCCAACAAATCTCGCGATTTCCGAATAATCCGATAGGAATAAGACTGTAAACCATAGGTTCTCAAACATAATTCATACACCGCCCACTTTGACAATCAAAATTTTTTTAGTGCCCCCCCAAAATTTTTAAACTCACCAATTGTTTATCTTTAAACAGTTATCACAATTATTATATTTAACACATGTAAACACCGTATTCTATTTTAGGGTTCAAACTTGCATTTTAAACGAACATTTTTAATAAGAGCAATTAAAACGCATACTTAATCGAATTTCAATGTATTTTTATTAAAATTTAATCAAATCTTTGAATTTAAATTTATTGAGCTCACCTGATGTGATGGATGAACCTGATGTAGTTTAACGAGTTTTATTTATATCAGGCTCGAATTTACTTAAATACAGTCGCCACGTTCGGTAACAAGCAGCCGATTTCTTTTTTTAGTTATTAGTGTTGTTGTTACAGCACCACGTTCGGATAAATACGATGATGGAAACGCTATTAGATATCTTTGAACAATCGACCATAATCCAGGATAAAGTTGCGGGATTACATAATTTTTTCACTTTTTTTAATCAGCTATCGCCCACCAAACTTTTTTGGGCCTTTTACCGCCCCCCTAAAGGCCACTAACGCCCACAAGGGGGCGTTATCGCCCACTTTGAGAAAGAATGCTGTAAACGAACGATTTTGAATAACGCGACATTGTGCTTGTGTGTGTGTGTGTGTGTGAGGAGGGAGGCTTGTCACAACACGACGAATTGAAAAAACAACGAAAACCCTTGTATAGAAATGTACCGGTTTGCGAAAAAGAACTCGGTTTCGTTTTTTTCTCCACAGAAAATTCGGTTTTATATAACAGTTTTTTTTTACTCTGAAAAAAATAATTTGTTTCTCGCGCATGCGGTATTTTAAGACTAAGACGAACTACGCGTTATATAGTGGGAAAAAATCGATTAAATGAACTCTCTTATAAAGTACCGAGAATAGACGACAATGCGCATTCGCTACCGGATTTACTTATTGTACATCGTATTATAACACGATCGGGATAATAGCGCTGGTGTTATTTTCTAGTTAAAGTCTAAAGTTACGACCGTGTGACGTGCACGATGGACACGTCCAGTTCGTTTTCTCGTCTATAACTCAAAGCTCGGATACTCTTAACTACTCTCCTCCCTGGTACATTCTTGTCCACGACAATGAGACGAATTAATTTGTTTTCAATAATTTTATATTTTTTCCTCTCTTATGATCGGTTACTGAGTATTGAAATCACCCGAGGATTTTTTTTTCAATACAATTTTTTGTTTCTCACAACACCTAACATCATCGAATAAATGTTTCACCTGTTTTTTTAACATTGGTCTTTTATAGAACGCCTATTTACAAGCCACATCTGTCGGCCAAACATATAAATCGCAATACGCAATACGAACGATTTATTTTTTCGAAACAAAAAAAATGATCCGCGTTCGCTATGATAAAATATAAGGAGCTGTTGTGGTGATAGTTGAATAAATAAAACAGACACAAGCAATACAATAGGTACACACAACGCGTTCGTGTTTATCTTCGATTCGAACGAGTGCAATAAACGATATCGGTTTCGACAATTGAGTGTATAGACATGCATAATAATACGTTTGAATAGGTGAATACCGAAAAGAGAGAAAAAAACAAAAGGTTACAAAATAATAATAATAATATTCGAGTGTGTCTGCGTAGGAGCGTAGATAATGTTTCGTTTTTTAAATAATAAAAAAATAATAATAATTCCGTTCAAAGACGACGAACGCAAGGACAGACAAAGGCGAAATGACAAGTTGAAAATTTCCATATTGTTTTTCGCGAGAAACCGTTTAATCCTTATTGTTTTGCTCGAAGCTTCTCGAATGGACCGAAAATATCGGATGATAATAATAATATAATACATATTATTTATAATGTCAAATCACGTTTCGACGGTACGCGGTGTCAAAAGGAAATCGCGATAATTTATTAATTTCAAAAAAAAAACTAAACATAATCAAATTTTTTTTTTTAACAATATTTGCGCGTATATATCCGGTAATCGAGAGACCAGACGACAAATAACTTTCGAATTTTCAATACACGTACGCGTGAGTTTTGAACGAATTTCGTAATACACGAATTTTAACACCGTACGATTTATAATACGAACGCTATGCGTTATGTAATCTTCACATTTTCCTGCACAATTGTAGTTGTTCATCCGTCGAAATCCGAACAATTATTATTCGTTTTAACTATATAGTTATACGTGTAATATATTATTTTAAAACGGAATCAATCGATAATACCGAAAATACGAATAGTAATAATAATAATAATTTTTATATTTATTCGCGAATTATTATCAACACGAATACTCGAATTTCTAAACGGGGGGGGGGGTTATTATTATTATTATCATTCTAATAACGTGTACAACAGTGCGGAAAATTTGAAATCCGCAATCGTCGTATGAAAGGGGGAGGGAAGGAAAAACAATCATTTTTACGTCGTTTCCGGACAAACATGAAAAAATACCGTGTCCGCGTAAACGATATACGATTGTACGATGTACAATGTAAGCGAAGAAAATTGACTGAAACCGTCGTTGAAATTTTGTTTTTTTATTATTATTATTATTATTATTATTATTATTACATAAATATACCACCGCGGTGTGAAAAACATTTCGTTTGAATCTGTAATATATTATACGTTTTTCACTGAACATAATTACGGTGTTGAGCGACGATTAAAAAGATTTCTCGCCCCCTCCCCACATTTTTTTTGCTTCGGTAGTACAACAAAAAAAAAAAAATGGTTTTTTTTCCCTTTTCTTTCGTTTCGCGTTTGACATTACGGAAACCGATACAAACACGACGCGCGGTGAACGCCGTGCGGCGGTTATGACACAGTGGTCAGGTTAGTTTAGTAGCATAACCAGGCTGTAACCGCGCGGTATCAGATGATGTTTCTCCATTATTTCGACGTTCGGTGACCCGCCCACGCGAACATATTATTATTATTATTATTGTTATAAATTACGATCGATTCTCGCGTAATTAAAACGTATTTTATTCGTATAAAAGTGAATAAAAAAAAAAAATATATATATATAAATAAAGGCCGTATTGAAACACACAAACGCGAGTAATAATAATTCCATCGACCAAACGGGCGTATACGAAAGAATAAAAAAATTTACGTTTCTGAGGTCGCGTCGAAGGCCACAAAAATACACACACAGTGTGCGATAGAGTCTCGTCGCGTTTCGCATATTATAAACAAACCCTGCAATTATCTCGCCCGTGTGTTTTTTTTACGAGCCGTTCGTGACACGTCCTGTCGACACGCTTCGCGCGCGTTTCTCGCGTGGCCCACCCGGGCGGACGGGCGGCGGCACCTATCCGTTGTAAGCATTACATATTATATCGTTCGTTTTATCCGCGATTATTATGACGAAATTGCGTAGAAACCGACAGCGCACGCGGGGGGATACGTCATATTATTGTATTAAAAAGAAAAAAAAGAAAAAAAAATGTTTTCGGTGTTGGTGGGGGGGAGGGAGGCGGCCGAGTTTTGAATTTTTCACAGCCCCGTACGTTGTTTTTTTCCCCTCTCTTCTATTTTCAAAAGTGACGTAAATAAAATAAATATTCGCCTCGGCAGTATACGAAATAAAATAGTTAATTAAACGCAAAATAATAATAATAATAATAATAAACGAAAAACAGAAAAAGAAATATTACAACACAAAAACCCCGAGAAACGAAATAATTTAAAACGTAGTGAACGACGAAAGTGTTGGCGGTTTTGAAAGATACGGGGAAGAGTAAAAGGAACGCGATTGGGAGCGAATTGACTCGCGGGAAAGGGAAAGACAGTTGAAGAGGAGGAGATGAGAGGAATCGCAAACGAGTGGGATCGATCGTGCAGCGTACAATAAGGAGAATCGTTTAAAGACAAACAGAAGGTGCGAGCCGCGGTAGACGATTGTGTCCAAAACGTAAACGCGAAGAAGAAGGTATCGAATGGTTTTACGGGTAATGGGGGGGGAGGGATTTTGTGGAACCAATGGGGAAAGTAATGACGGGAGAGCGAACGAAAGAGGTATTTTTGCGAGTTCGTGACCTTAAGGCAAAAGCTTTGTGGACCGGTGAAAAATCGGATTTGCTGTTAAAGGAATCAATAACGTCGTGAAAGAAAAAAAAAAGCCGTGCAGAGTAGTCCGGCTGCTATAACTCGATTTGTACATCGTATTATATCAATAATAGTTAGTTTAAAGGCGAGTAAAACGGATCGCTATAATGTAGGCGTGTAAAATTTTATTTTTAAACGCTACGCGGAACGACGTTGAATATTAAATAAAAATAAATGTAATTTCATTAAGCTGCTTTATGATATTTATGTTTTTCGTTTTCAATCAAAATTATCGACGGTTAGGATGGATAATGTAATTTAATGTACGTATATTACATTACGTTTCTAATATGAATGATAACGTTGAAAAACTCTTCTCCACGGTTGCAGTGGTTTTAAATGATTAAGGCGAGTTATAGTCAACTACTGTCTGTATTGTCATATATTGTTTTCGACGAAGCACTCGCGTCACGGTGAGTAAATTAATCCGTTTTACACGCTTTTAAAATAGCGTTTTCGAAATATTATCCGGATGACGACCTAGGCCAAATGAGTTTCCTTTAATAGGATCACCTGTCATAATTGGACGAGTTGTAATCGTTTTCAGAATCAGATTGACGACAATTGTTGTTATTAATGTCGTCAATTATGTGTGGTCATTTTTGCAATTGGTTCATTTTTTTCGTAACCGAAGAATTTATAACCTGACTTTGGCGTTAATTGCTGCGTGTGACTCCAAGACCGAAAGTTGGGCCCGACACAAATTTCAATAAATCGTTTCCATCGCTCAACATATTTCCCACGCGGCACCTATTATATATATATATATATATTATACGCTACCGGTTTTACATGTTTTGTGGTTTATACCGCATGTTATTGCGTACATACCAATATTTATTTATACATAACTATATGAAAACGTATATACCACGCGAGAATTCGAATAATTCGTTCGCGTTCGCTTTCCACGACGACGTCTTCTTCCGTTCTCCGCCCATAATCCAATTAAATTAATAATTTATACGCAATCGCGTGCATTTTTTCGTTCTATCAGATATAGTATTAAAAATTAAAAAATAAAACCGTAACGGAATTCGCCTTTTTTTTTTCTCTTTTCCGTTCGCGTAATAAATTCTCGAAATAATTCCGCTTTATTTTCCCACTATATACACTACAGGGTGATTTTTTTTTTTTTATTATTCCGTCACGATTTTGGCTATATATTTTGGAAAATATAAATAATTTTCCTTATATATATATATACACAAGAATATTTTTGTTTAAAAATATTTCGCACGTCTTCGTTCCTCGTTTGTATCGAATTTTTAATTACGACGATAATATATGATTTCGATTACATATATATGTATTTTTTTAAATAGAATAGACTTTTACGGAGACTTACACATTTTTAAATCCAACGGATATTTTAAAGCATTTTTGTTTTCATCGTTAAATTTTCCTTCTGATCAATGTGTTATAAACATTATCTGTAATATATCAGCTATCGAATACGCGCTTTTATTATAAGATATACGGTTTGGGTATTGCTGTTTCCACGTTGAGCTGCGCAAAAAGCAATCGCCACGAATAATTATTCGTAAACGGAATATTAAAAAAAAAAATAAATAAATAAAAACGTGTTTATTTATTCGTCCATTGGGTTGCATGAGACGGCGTAGAAAAAAATTCACGTCGTCGTTTTGAAAATGAAAATAGTTTACACACATTTGTATGTACAGAGTATATACAAATGTTTTCTCAAATGATTTGATAATGAACCGAAAAAAAGACATTTGTTTAAAACTCAAGCTGATATAATCGTATACTCGTGGTATAAAAAATTACACCGTATATGCGCAGTTTTCGAAAAATAATAAGGACGGTATGGTTATATCATACGTATATCGCTAGTCGGATCATTAAAGTAGACACTACGCGGCTAGTTGGTTTTTACCATCACGCGAGGAATTTCAAACATATCTTTTTACTTTATCTATATACATATATAAAAAACACGTAATTATAGATCAAAAACAGGCAAGCTAATGAAATGAATTAACCTAAATAAATCTCTAGTTAAATTGGTGCTATTCAAGAAAATAACATATATAGTTTAATACTTTGAAAAAACAAAATTAAAATTAACGAGACTTGGTAAAACAAAAAAAGAAGTATTTATTTCTTATTTTTCATTTTAAACATTACGATTTTATTACATTAAATTAAACTATTTTTTACAAAAAATTTTTAACACAATGTTCGATAATAATTTTTTTTTTTATTTACAATTCAGATTCAAAACATGATGAATGGATTTTACTATTCAGTCGTTGCGAGTTAATATCAATCTAACACGATCGAAATAAATATAAGAATTACATCGTCGACTCAACTATTTGAGTAGAAAATTCGAAATCGTATTGAATAAATTCCGGATTTCGATAAATGCAATTAAATATAATACACTGACGAATTAACCAAACCGGACAGCTATAACTGTAAACAGTTACGTAATTATACAATGAGAATTTAAACTAGTCGAATTGAAAACAGTTTCAAAGAAAAAATTAATTTTTTATCACCTTTGACGATCGTAGTTCGTCACGACTGTATAAGATGCTGTACGACCGCGAGGATTTAATTGGTATGTTTATGAATATATCACGTCAATATTGTGATGGCGGATTACATAATAAAATAACTTGGGGCGAGAAATAATTGTGTGTGTGTGTGTGTGTGTAATGTACAGCGTGTTCGACATTCGCACGCTTTTACACGATCAGAAATATTTTATCATTTCGAAACGTGTTACGAGATCTAATGAGGAAAAATGATATATCATTAGAGAGAGAGAGAGAGAGAGAGAAAAAAATGCCAATTAAACAGCGCCACGTACTTATATCGAGTCGATTTGTCAGACTAATTGAAAGAAATTTCAAAAAAAAAAAAAGTCAATTTATATTTCGTCAACGATTACCACCACGCCCTGTTTAACGCTGTCTACAAATAATAGTAATTGTCCGTGTCTCAATCGACATTAATTAGAGTTTATTAGTTTTAAACAATAATTTATTAGTTTTAGTCGGTAATTTATATCACATCATGAACAATAATTACGTTTATTATTGCCAACGCGGTGGATCGATCGATAAATGTCTTTTTTTTTTTTAAAGAGAAGTGAAAAATGTAGTAAATTAAATTTTAGACTCGTCGCCATCGAAAATATTTTCTTTAGAAAAAAAATAAAATAAAAATAACGAATTATTGTTTAGAACCGAAAAGCCAGGGGTGTCGCAGACCATTGACTCTGTTCTCCTTCGTCACGGCCACGATCAGAGACGGTTCACAAGTGACGGAAAAACGTCTACAAGACATTTCCGAAAAGTTAAAAGAGAGTTTCGCGATGGGAACCGCGTTGAAATGCAGGGAGAAAAACGGTATGTATATTGTATATTTTTTCCGACAATTTGAAAATTTACATGTCTTTCCATATTTCCAGTCGTCTATCCGATCGTTCATTTCACCGAAGACCGAAATTTATTAATGTCTGTACTACAAGATCAGAAGGAAATAAATGAACACTTCAAGTTCCATCAAGGTAAACCGCAACGGTATTAATGCGAGTATTTTAAATACATCAACATTAAATCCGGTATCTCAGAAATCGTAAATTGTAACACGTAACACGTGTGATTTTTTTTTATTCTTATAATAACGATAATATACTATTTAATATATATATTTAAGGGACAGTAATTATAATTTTTTCGGGTTTTCTTTATATATATATATATATAAATACAAAATTTAGTAACGTTTAAATGTAATTTATTTTAAATGTTTGATGACGTTATCGATGGTATAGTATAACACAACAGCGATAATTTATTTTCTAATACTTTGTCATATCTGAGTAATTAAATGTTGTTATTTTTTAAAATTATATACACGCAATAGTGCTGGATTATCTAAAACCCGTCCGCGTGAAAAGAAATGGCGAAGAGTCGATTAAAACCGTCCGATTTAATAAGGCCCGGTGTGCTGTTTCTCGCATAAATATTTATTCGAAAAATCCTGATTAGATTAAAGTGTTCCGTCGAAAAGCACTCGAATCCGATCGCACACGTCCAACAATTTCTTCGTAATAACACTGTTTCCCTTTATTTTTTCAAATGCTCTAAATCCATTTGAAAATCGAATATTTACCAATAGATTTTACTAAAATTAATAACAATAATAAAACAAAACAAAATATTCCGACAGAATCCGGTAATAAATTCACTCCAAAATGTCGCTGTTGTCGAAAAGTATATTATATGGCTACCGTCTCAGAACCATGAGACGACAAAATTGATTAATGATAAAATTACAATACACACACGTGTGTGTGTTATTGCATTTCTGCAGAGTTTATAGATAAATCTCGCTATAATAATACGAGGATTTATCGTTTTTTTTTCTTCTTTATGTTACGATAAAAACTCACTAGAACTTTTTACTACAAAAAATATTATATTATAACGTCGTATTTGGACGAGACTTTTACACCTGCGACCGGGCGGTTATTTTATTTTTTTTTTTTTTTTTTGCGCGTAGACGATAAAATATATTTGAAGTGTATTATTAAATATTGACACGTGACGTTCAACAATATTCAATCGCTATAGGTGTTTATCGAGAAATCAAAAGTATTGAGTGTGAAGACGGAAACGGACCTTTCGTAACCACTTCGACTAGTATATCGTACATCGTTTCTGGATTCAAATTGCTCGACACCAGTCTCATGGAAGTAAGCGTTATCGTAACGTAAAATATCATAATTAACATTTAACCAACGTTTTTCTTTTTTTTTCATCGAATTATAATTTTGAAATTAAAAATAAAATATATTTTTAGGATTTACTCTTTGTCATAGTCAAACATAACCGTATACATTCCCTATTCACGTGTGTATATGATATACGTATATTATATTAATTATTGAATATCCGAATACATTATGATAATAAATTATTATCGTAATTAAATTATTCATAAAGGGTTTTTGAGTAGGTACTTGCTTGAAAATAAATTATGACTGTCCGAGAATATGGAATTTAATTATAAATTACGATACCAATTAGAAAAAACAATGTTCAAATATGTATTATTCAAGCGTTGGGACGTCAAGTATAGGTCGACGAGTATTTTATATAGCGTGTAAAAACGTAAACAACAACGTATTCAAATTGCAATATAATCTAACGGGAAGGCGAAGAGAAGGAATATTTAAATTAGTTTCTAACAGAGTAATAAACGCACGCGCCAACGATTAAACATATAAATCCGCATGTCGTTTCGGTGTATTTCTAATAGCGGATGTAATAATATAATTACGAATTGAAAATAAACTTTTTTTTTCTTCTTCTGAACGTCAAATACTTTTAAGAAATATTGTTCGAAAATCGTTCCGAATAAATGCGTATGATAATGTTAAAAAATTGTGGTGTTATAACTATATTATATTGTTAAAATGGTGAAAAGAAATTATTTAAATTTACATTAGCATAAACTGTGGTCAACTAATTTTGACATTAACAGACATCACTAGTTATAATTTTTACTGTATTTACTCGAATTCTTACAGTTAATCATCATTATAATCATTTCAGTCTGTTTATTAGTTTTAATAATTACTGAAGACGAGCTCTTATTACTTACTCGTATAACGTTATATTACACCTGCGAATCGACTACTCGTTTTTAACTATTTTTCGTGGTTTTTTTTTTTTTTTGTTTTATCCGTTAATAATTGTTTTTTTCTATTCAAACCGCGGATCGTATCGTTAATTAGAAATTTTATTCAATGCGAGTCTAAACGGAACTGATTTTTTTTTTATTTTTTTTTTTTCATTGACTCTGTAAACATATAATTTTATGACGCATACGTAATACGTACGCGTCTGTTAACGTAAATGACAAAAGTGCTTAAAATAATGATTGTTATTAAATATAATATTATTGAAAATAATAACTAACCGACTCCGGTATTGTGATTTGACGTAGTCACACCGACGTTAACTGCAATGACTGTTAGGAACACGCGCTCTTCCCCCATTAAAACGCCACCACGTCGCGTATGTATGTGCGGTTTTTGCAGCGTTGGAATTACAATATATTATTATTCGAATGATTTATTTGAAAATAAGCGCGCAAAAAAAAAAAAACGATTACCAAAGACGCGTAGGTATAACAATTATATAACTTATGCGAATATTCAATGTACGTCGTCTGTACGATTTTGTAATCTCTCATCCGTCCATCGTTCTGTAGTCCGTTTGTTGAATAATAGTAATAAGAACCTAACAATGCTGTTGGCTAAATACCGTATAATTATAAAATCGTCGGCGCACAAGAATAATTGTGACACGATTTGAAAAAATTAGATTTTTCGATACGGCAGTTTAAACGTTTCTCGCAATGCTCGTCATGATCTTGGATTTTTTTTTTTTCTTAATTTTTAACATATTTTTTTTTAGGGAGAATTAACATTTGACGTTTACTTTTCGTCCTAACGATGACAAGTTATTATTATTATTATTTTTTTTTTTTATTACATTATAAGTAACCTCCAAAAATGTTCTATTTTCATTCTTTTTTTGAGTTATGACGATATTTCCGAAAACTGTATTTCACACGATATTGATATTTTACCAAATCCGCCTTAATGCGACGAGTAAAATACGTAGAAAACAACGGTTAGGTTAGGTTTTTATTATTATTATTATTATTATTAAATAAAATATAAAACAAAATTTTATTGCAAAAAAACAATAATAGTAGTTATATTAATTATACTTTTCATAACGATCCCGAAAAAAAAATGGAAATTTTCGAGTTATACGCACTATTCTTGTGTGCTGACGCATTCGAAAAGAAGAAGCGCGTGTTCACGTAATAATTCGTATTTAGTGAACGTCACTCGTTTTCCTCAAACGCTAACGTGTTTTAAACGGTTTAATAGAACTAGGAACGATTTTTTCAAAACGTTTAGTAATTGTATATACGATGAATGTTGATTTCAATTATTAAGACAATAGTTTTCACCAAATTTACAATATTTTATAAATTCTCTTAAAAATCTAATACGTCACCGTATGCACACACACACACACAATTATTTCGTATTTGAATAGCAGTTCAATTTATACATTTAATACGGTCAAGTAGTACTTTTTGTACTTCCTATTGAGATCGAACCTTATTTGTTAATATTAATTCGGCGAGTTGAAACGGTGACTTCTACGTGTGTATTTAATGAGTTAAATAACGCGTTTAATAATTATTATTCGTATTTACGCGAATTATTGTTGACGCGATTCGATAACTGTACAAAATTATACGGACGGTTTTGATATTTTTATTATTCTTTTATGTTCAAAAATTACGTTTTGAACGCATAATTAGGAATAATATATTTCTATACAATGTGATTCCTATACGCGAAGTGTAAGTATATTTGAAATAAAAATCTTATACGAATTATTTGTCTCATTGTACTACAGCCAGAGTAGGTGGATAATGTCTAAAATAAATCGACATTCAAATAAACGTGACCGTGAACAGTAATTCCGTTTTCAAGTAAATTTTCCAAACACTAATGATGTATTAGAATTCTACACGTCACCATACACTACATTATAAAATAACAATACGAGATGTTTTTATTCTTCCATTGTTACAATATGTATAATAACGCGTGTACGACGGATCTATATTGATGATCGATACAGGTAATGATCGAGTCTTGGAAGGATTGGACGGGCGCCAGGCACATATATCTCCACATTCCGTACGACTTGGGTCTACAGAGGATTTCGCTTTTTAAAAAAATCGCTCCGAAATCTCTGAATTCGTTCACGTACGTCATAGTCGCCGAGTGTTTGAACGTGAACACGGAAGAAAAAAAGGTGAACACAAATTATTTATAATATGCACGTCGAAATGTTTCCATACAAATAGACTTATCGGTTTTTTAATGTTTAATCGGACGTTTCAGACGACACTGTTGGATTTCGTTCAAAGAATGAGAGTTGAAAAATTCCTATCCGGTTACCTATCCGTTTATGAACTTCATAAAAATTAGCACATTAGTCTGCAGTTCGTATATAGCGGTTTATTTGAAACTCTCACGTGTAACACATCACTGTAAATTATATTTCCGAATTAAGCTGACTCTTAATTTTTATTTATTATGATATTTTCGTTACCATTGTACAGTATTTTACTTTTTGTATATATTTAAGTATATCAATGGTAAACATTATTTAGAATCACTAATAAATAACAACGAATAAATAAATGTGTCGGTTTGAAAATCTGCTTTATTGATTATCCCTATAATAAAACATTGAGAATACAACAGTTTTTGAATTGGAAAAATTATAAAAGAAGAGCTCTGCTAATAAAAAAAAATAAAATAATATTTTGTCAAAACATTTACTCTGTTATACGTCGTGCCACCCACACACTCCAAAATCTCATTTAAAATTAATTAACTATTACGTACCTTTAATACGCATACATATAAATTACAAGTGTATTTGAACCAGTGTTCGGTAACTGGTTACAACGACCGGCTTTAAGTATGGAATTCGAATTATTAGTTTGGGATCAGTTATTAAATTTTTCTGATTCTCAAAACACGTAGAATTAACAAATTTGGTGTGCGAAAAGATGATAAATACTGCAATTATTAGTCCAATAATTATAAAATTAAACTCTACAAGATTTTAGGGTCTTGAATAAATCAATAATATAAGACATTATCTTGGTTCTTGAAATACTTTTAAATTATATATATATATATATATATATATGGAAGAGCTTTACGTTTTCAATGATATAAAATACTTTCCTGCAAGAAAAAAAATTAATATAAATCCGAATACATACATAATTCGAGCATTTTTGTTTATATAATATACATAATTAACATTGTTATCTAATAGTGTGTATTAAACTCACGATGCGAGTATAATAATTGTACAATAACGTATAACGTACCGTATTGTGTTCTCATGGTAACGCGTTAGGCAATATACTAAACGATAAAACGCATTCATTGAACGCAATCATTATAATATAGTGGCCAGTGTTTGGTAGATTCGTTCGTTCTACAGCAAGAGAATACAATTTTTCAAATATGGTAAGTACACAATAAATTCGTAATTGTAAATTCCGAATTCGTATGTGATCCAACCGTTGCGTTTGTTTATGGGTTTCAAACACCGAAAGGCACCGAAAAAAAAATCGAAAGGGAACAAAGGCGGCCGTACGAGCGCCGGGATAACGGACGGCGTGTCCATGGCCGAAATGTCCAGAGAGCAACTGGAAGGGTTTTCGTCAAGGATGAAGAAAGAACTGGAACGCGAGAGAGAGGAGAGGAATTTTTTCCAATTGGAACGAGACAAAGTGTTGACGTTCTGGGAGATCACCAGACACGAACTGGAAGAAAACAGAGCGTCTCTGAGGTAGTTGACGCGCTCGCAATGCAATATCGCTATAAAATAATAACGAATATAACCGTGCATTGTTTGTCGCGTTACAGGAATAAAGATAGAGAGATTGAAGACATCGAGGAAAAACACCAAGACGAAATCAAAGTTTACAAACAAAAGTTAAAGCTCCTGATGTACGAGCAACACGTGCATCTCTCCGAAGTGCAAGTGAGTGAACTTCGAGGCCCGCTACGGTAATATATGGCAGTAAATCAATTTTTACAATAAAATTAAATTTAAAATATTATTATTTTAATTTCATTTAGATTTTTCATAAAAATTACGTCATTTCTTATTTACAAGCAGTTATATAGTGTTAGATTACAGCAGTATTCAGTAAATCGTTATACTGTTTCTCTATCGTTTCGCGCGGGAGCTCATTTATAATTATTCGCATTACATAATAGGATTGATTTGTGTAGGCCGAAAATATGGTTTCGCTGAAAATCGCCAACGACGAACACATAAAAGGCGAAGAGGAACTGGCGAGAGAAAACGACGCTCTCAAGCAAGAATTGGTCGAGATCAATTTACGGCACATAGAAGAAATCAATAATATTCGACTGGTAGGTAATTATATATAATATTACAATATATTTAATCCGTCCGAGTTATAATTAAATGATATAAACGGTAAATGCATTGGGGTTGATAGTTGAACGTTGTTTTCGCTTACGCAGGATCACGCCGGAGTTATGCGAGAACTGAAAGACAAGTTTGTCACGGACTGTCGAATGATCGAAGGCAAGTATCAAAAACGAATGGAAGACTTGAGAAACCGTATGGACTTGAAAAACAAAATAGAAGTGACCGAAACCGAGGCGAGGAAGAACAAGAGAATAGCGGAGATCGTGGAGGACCACAACAACGCGTTTAACAATTTAAAAGAACACTACAACGACATAACCGTCAACAATCTGACGCTGATCGGTAGCTTGAAGGTTCGGCCGTACAGAACGCGATATACGTCGTCGAAATATTACATAATTATACGCCTGTTTTAGGAGAAGTTATTAGAATTGAAAGAAGACCAACAGAGAGCGGAAATGGACTTGAAAGAAGTGACTAAAGAAAACGAATTGTTAAGAGAGCCGTTGAAAAGAGCCGAAAACACCGTGGAAGAATTAACGCAAAAAATGACTAATTACGTGAAGGACAAACATCGATTGTCGGCAAGTTTACAATACGCGTACCAACTATTAGCATACACGTGAAAAGGACAAAAAAAAAATTAATTGAACACGTGTTTAATGTATTGCATTTCGAATTTACATTATATTACATACATTTTTAGTTATTATTAAACGTAGACGCGATTTTTATAATATAAAAATCTAAATATTTATTACTACTGTAGTGTACATATGTATATTCACATATATTAATAGATAGATAATGTGTTTAAACAGTCTACAATAATTTTTGGCGTATAAAATAGCGCATAACTAAATCTTATTCGCTTATCGATTTGAATTACCTACGAAATACGAGTTGAAAAAGAAACGTTTATAATATTTTTCAATAAAGTTTTTTTTCATCTTCTTTTTACAGATTCTCACTAAACGATTGAAGCATTCGATCGACAAGTATAAAAATCTCCAAGTGGACTATGACGAAATGAAAATGAATTTGGAAAAAGTAAAAATATACCGTAAATATGAGCGTGCGTCCGAACGGATTTTTTATTATAATTATTATTATTGTTGTTGTTGTGACTGACAGACGCAAACCGATTTGAATAACGTGAGAGACGAGTATTCGGAGAAATTGATGCATTTGCAGTTGGAACACGGGAAAAGATTGATAGCGATCGAGCACCGACTGAGGCGATCCAGAGAGATCGTCGAGGAAAAAGAAGCGCAGATAGCACGTCTGACGGGTGCTACGTCCGCGGACACGTCAATCGCAATGGCAATGAACGCCAAAACCGAGGTAAGTCGGAGGACGCGAAAAAGTTTAAGTTTAAGATCATAGGGAAAAGAAAACGTTTAGGCCGACTTAACCTAACACAAATGTTTTCGGGAAATTTCACGATGTGAAATCTCTCACGTTTCGGTTATTTTTTTTTTTATGATATTAATCTACGACAATTGTGATTTCAGGCTTTACTGGCCAAGAAAAACAAACAGATCGAACAGATATGGAACGATCTAATGGTCGTGACGACGAAATATAACGAACTGTGCAAACGTTTCGAGAGCACACTGAAAAGTCACGAGATACAATACGAACACGACGTTTTCCAATTGGTTCACGCCGACAAACACGAATATTTCGAAAAAATGTAATTACCATTAGTATTTGTTACATCATCGATTTGACGATTTAATCGGAGTTTAATACTCATTCGAAAAAAAAATATATATATATACATTAAATCAAAAGTGATCATCGACTGTATGATAAATTGAAATCAAGATATCTGTGAATAATATAATTTATTATTCAACTAATTGGGAAGGAAAATAAATCTTTATTAAAAATTATACATAATTAATTTTAGCTATTTTTTTTTCACAGAAATGAATAAATGAAAACAATATTATTCCCGTTTTAGCTATTTTTCGTCTAATTAAATTTTCTTATTTTTTATGAATACAAAATAAAATGATTTAATAAATGTTGAATAATAATAATAATAATAATAATAATAATAATAATAATAATAATAATAAGCATTTATGGTCTAAAAGTACACAAAAAGATTATATTTTATAATTTGGATTTTAAATGATAAATGTAATTGAAAAAGAAATTTTTCTCTCTCATTATTTTCTAAAAATAAGAAAACTTAAAAGAGACAAAAATAATACTTTGTAAAACGTTTGGAAAATTCGAGTTTGTGTGTAATAATTGAAACAATTTTGTACCTTGAAAGAAACGGTATTTATAAAAAAAATATCATTGTTGCATATGCAACAACAATAACGTTTAAACAATTTGTTTGCCTTTCGAGATTTTTTCTGGCGTTTTGTTTGAGTTCTTTATATTGTTATATTCAAGTAGAAAATGTATATTATATAATATAAATAATAATGTAATATGTAGTAATCCTAGTCGTTTTCTAAGTAAAAAAAGATCTATTTTTTTAATTCATTTATTTTATTTATTACGTTTATTTTTATTCAATATTTGTTGTATTTCAAAACTAACCATTTCAACCGTTCACCAAATGTCTGATCATCGCATTTACTGTGAAATTCATTGTTTCAAGACCAAATTTCCATTGCATATTTATTCCATTATCAGAATTATAACATTAAACAAATTAATTCTATTTCGCTCATTTACATTCAACGGAGTTTTCGACAAATATTTTTAATCCAAATATTATTTGTATACAATATTAATAATATAAATAAACACAAGCAACATTATGTGCACGGGGGGCTTTTTTCGCATCGACAGATCCCAATTCCATTTCATACTCGACCTTTTATATAGATTTTGCACATACATTACACTTTGATACTTTAACTCAGGGGTCGGCAACCCGCGGCCCGCGAAGTAATTTTTTGTAGCCCGCACAAAGGTGGTTAATTTTTACGTTTTATTTTTGTTCAATAATATTTTTCATATAATTTTCAATATTATTTAATTCCTTTTTCTTTATAAATAAAATCTAATCTAATAGTTAATGTTTATACTATATAGTTATATAGTCAGTTTAATACTTTAATCTATAAAATTATTATTATTATCTGGTCGGAGTCGAAAATAATGATGACTGCACTACTCAGTCATCGTTAATTTGCGATTTTAGCGATTAGTATGCTCCGTGATTACGCCCGTACGTGTGACTGTCTGCGTTTGTAATAGTTTCATTTTACAAGTAAATTCAAACATTATGGCGATTAAAAAAAGAAAAATTTGTGATGAACATCGTTTTTTCAATAATTCTTGGGTTGATTTATACTTTTTTGTCGAAAACAAAGGTAAAGCATTATGTTTAATTTGTCAAAAAACAGTAGCAGTAATGAAAGAATATAACATAAAACGGCATTATGATAGTGAACATAAATCAACTTTTGAAAATATCATTGGTGATTTTAGAAAAATAAAAATTAATCATTTTAAATCTTTGTTAAATAATCAACAAAATATTTTTAAAAAACAAATTAATCAAAATAAATCAATAGTGCGAGCTAGTTATGTAGTTTCACAAATTATATCGAAAAATAATCGTCCCTTCACTGATGCTGAATTCATTAAAAAATGTATGCTTGCTATTGTTGACGAAATCTGCCCAGATAAAAAAAAAGACTTTGAAGACATTAGCCTTTCTGCTAGAACTTGTGTAAGAAGAACTGAAGAATTAGGAAATAATTTAATGCAGCAACTTAAAGAAAAAATTAATTCGTTCAATTTTTTTTCACTCGCGATAGATGAAAGTACAGATGTATGTGATACAGCTCAACTTTTAATTTTTATTCGAGGGATTGATGATAATTTTAATGTTTACGAAGAACTGGCCGATCTTTGTAGTTTAAAAGGGACTACCACAGGAGAAAATCTGTTCGTAGGAATTGATAAGTCACTAAACAATTTAGGATTAGAGTGGAAAAAATTAGTAAGTGTAACAACAGATGGTGGGAAAAACATGAGTGGTTCAAATAAAGGTGTGGTAGGAAGAATAAAGAAAAAAATGTTGGAAAACGATTATGAAATTCCTATGAATTTTCACTGTATAATTCACCAAGAAGCATTATGTTGTAAAGTTCTTGCGTGTCAAGAAGTTATGAGTGTTGTTATTTCCTCAATAAATTTTATTCGAAAAAATGGTTTGGGTCATCGTCAATTTCAACATTTTTTAGATGAAATTGAATCGGAATATGGCGACGTTATATATTTTACAGACGTTAGATGGTTGAGTAAAGGTGCGGCACTAAAACGATTTTTTGATCTACGATTGGAAATAGAAATGTTTATGAATGAAAAAAATAAAGTCGTTTCTGAACTATCAGATGAATCGTGGATTCTCGATTTAGCATTTTTAACAGATATAATAACATTTTTGAATGAATTAAATATAAAATTACAAGGCAAAGGAAAATTACTCACAGATATGTATACTGATATTAAAACGTTTCAAGTAAAATTAAAACTATTGTACAATAATTTCGATTAACAAATCTTATATCATTTTTCATGTTGTAAATCGGCGATTGAATCTTTTGAAATACCATTGCAGTGGGATTTAATTAAACCTAAATTTCTCAATATCATTGAACAACTGCAAAACGAATTTTCAACAAGATTTAATGATTTTTATAAGTACGATAAAGAAATAAAATTATTTCAGAATCCTTTTCAAGTGGACATAAATAATGTCAAGAATAATTTACAAATGGAAGTCATTGAACTTCAAAATAACGAGGTTCTAAAAAATTATTTTAGGGAAGTAACTAGTTCGCCTCAATTTTATAGTTGTCTTCCAATATCTACATTCCCTGGAATCAGACAATTCGCACAAAAACTTATAGCGACGTTTGCAAGTACATATATATGTGAACAGACATTTTCTATTGTAAAGTACAGAAAAAATAAGCACTCTTCACTCCTTAGTGATGAACATTTACGCGCTGTATTACGAATCTCAACAACAAGTTTGCAAGCTGATATTGAACAATTAACTAATAAATTGCAGGCACAGAAATCGCATTAATTTACAAATATACAATTCTTTATTCAATTAAATTTTTTTCAGTAAAATTTGTATTTTTTTATACTCATATTTCCATGTAAAATTATCAAATATAATAGAAATATAATTATTAGTATTATATCATACGTACATTTTTTTTTTTATTAATGTGGCCCTTGATGAACAATTGAAAAAAAATATGGCCCGCATGGTTAAAAAGGTTGCCGACCCCTGCTTTAACTTATAAATAAGGATTATGGTATAGGAGGTATATTGAAAAACATCTTGAGTTTTAAAATTAAATATCATATAATAATATGTACATGATTGTAAAATTTGCATTTAGTTGAAAGAAAAAATCATTGAATATTGAAAATAACAATGTACTAAATTGTATTTCTTCTAACCGGAATGCTTTAATAAATGTACTAAAAATATAATATTTTGACCAATACAATAGAATAGTAATCATTTTCTTAAATTATTATTTTACAACAAACATTTCTGTACCTCAGAACCAGACCGAACGTAAGTCTAAAAGTAATAATTTTCTGATTACATTTTTGGCATGTATAATCTGATTTTCATCAAACCACATATTGATGGATGTCTGTTAAAAGTTCTCCTTTTATCATTTTACTAGAGCTAAATGAATGTAAATCCGACGTAACGTAAGCAACACGTTCCTAATTTTCAGTTATTATGCTCTTATGAAAAGTAAGCGTAATGTGACTTACGTTCATTTGGTTCTCATGGACAGATATATATATATATATATATATATATATATGTAAAAATACACATTTATTTATTTCTATAAATCACAAACAGATTTTAAAAGATGAAATTATATACATAAAAATGGTTATAACATTGATAATTAAGTGAAACAGATGATAATAAATAGTATAAGATATAAAAAATATATATATCAAAATAGTTGAAGAACATGAGCGGAAAGTAGGAATATGAGGTGTTTCATGAGATCTGATCAACCCATATTTCTATGCAATGATTTTATCAAAAAGTTCTGATCCAACATTTCCCGCCATGCATGTGTTCGAAAAAACTGAGAATCGAAACTACTTTTACGACAGGTTCATAATAATGAACAAAGTGATAATATTTTAAAACATATAGTATATGTATCATTAATAAATATCGGTTTTTAAATTTAAATTAAAAATTTAAATAATACAATAATTAAATACAAATAAGTATTTTGTTAATGTTATCACAATAATAAGATCACAGTATTCCGGACCATAATTTGTCGAGTGCAGTCATATGTTTGGGCTTTTGGTTGTCCTCGTTGGTGGGTAAAGATTGCAATGGTTGGACGGATGTGGATGGGCTGACAGGACGTTGTTGCTGAAACCAGGGATTCGAATCGTCCATAGTGACATCATCGATTTGCGTGTCGGCAGCAAAAACATCAATGTTCACAGGAACCGAGGAGACCTTAGGAGACGGCGACAATATGACTCCTTCCACCGTTTCCGGTTCATGGGTGATGCCGTGCGGTATGTCAACACTGTCTTCCATTCGTTCGTCTTCCTCGAAGGAAACAATCGAACGTGAACGTTTTCTGCCGCCGCGTTTTTCGCGATCTCGCGCCATCTTTGCCGGATCCGCTGACGACATTTCCACGGCCACTACGGGGGCCTCGTCACATTGTCGTTTCAACTCAGACAACTGTTGTTGGATGGTGGTCAAACGCACCTTCTTGGCGTTCAGCACCCGCACGAACCGCTCCATCAACTGCCGTTCGTCTCGTTTTTTCATCTCGACCAACAAACGCAACCTGTCCAACAGGCGCTTGTTGTCTTCCAGCAGACAGCGCGCGCTGTCGGTCACTTCGTCGACGGCCCGTTCGCGGATTGTCCGCTCCGCCGACACCCTGTCGATCAGCGGTCTGACGAACACAGCGCTCGCACGTCGCGCGCATTCGGCCGGCTCCGTCACCATGACCAACGTCACGGAACCTTGCATCACCATGCCGAACGGGCCCAATTTCATCTTCCACGTGAGCACCACGGACGGTGGTACTTCGTCGTCGAAGCCAGCACGCTGCAAACAGTACTCGTACCCTTCGCTATCGTCGGCATCGTCGTCAACGTTGCCGCCGGTCAACGCCATCCTCGCGTCCCGCAGCCACACGCGCACGGACTCGACATCGTCCGATTTTCCGCGATCGGTCACCGTCTCCACCGCGTCTTCCCAACGAACGGTTCCTTCGTAAACGGACTCGACCGGTCCATTGACGTCCGGACCCGCCGCCGCATCACTTACCACGAACGCGATGGCCCGCAACACCGTTCTCCGTTCGTCCGCGGGTTGGTCGAAAAATGCGACTTTCAAGTGTAACGTCACCGTCGAAACGGCGGTACCGTCCACCGACCATTTGCACGCCAAAGTCGCGTATTCGTCGTCGTTGTCGCCGCCGTTTACCATCGCGATAGCGGTCGTTCCCGAGCGATGGGGGCTTTCGCGAAATCGCGTTTTATTATTATTCCGTCAATCGACAAAACGGACGGCAATTGCGTAACGTTTTAAGAAACGAGCGAAAAAAGAAAAAGAAAAAAATTCGTCGGCGTACAAAATATCGCGTTATCGTCGATAAGTGATAACGTCGTGGATGGTACACTAACCGCGATACGAGTAACGTATAACCGCGTTGATACCGCGGTACATACGCGATGTAGGACGTTTCAGTAATACCACTGTTTTGTTATTGTCGGCAACGCATCGTACGGCGAAGGAGTTCGTAACGAGACAACGATTTCATTATCAAAAAGTTAAAATAAGTTTTTATTAATTTATTTTTATTTTAAAGAACTTTACGCGTTCATTTTATACGAAAACAAATGAAATACAATATGAGAAGTGACGTCGAATACTCTTAAACATTAGCGAGTATGATGCGAATGAGCAAAAAACTTTATAATGTTTTATGGAGTTAATGTCAAATCGTCGCATTAGATATTAGTGAATAAATTATCCAGTTTATACGTTATTAAATTATCGAAATTATAAAAATCAGTGTTCGTGGAACGCAACATTTTTTACAGATAAAAGAATAAGAAAATTGTTCAACGACAATCTTCTTTTTTTGTTAGTTTTTCATTACGTGTTTACAGTTTTCCGTTGTACAAAATAAAATATAATAAAAAAACAGACTATAGAGAACCGCGCGGCTGTAGTTACGGTGGATGTTGTGTCGCCTGCGTTTAAGTGAATTACTACATATAAAATAAGTTTTAGAATTTCGTTATTAAATTATAAAAAATTTGAGAGTAATACTACAATAATCCGGGGGGGGTTTTTTTGCCACGAGGAAACTATACGTTGAAAAAATCGAAAAAACGAAATGACGGAATCATCCGAGCACTCTTCGTACAGTCGAAACTTGGTTACACGCCATAAAAAAAAAAAAATAAATAAATGTCATTGCAGAAAAACGATTTCCGACTACAGTTTTCGCTCGGAATTTAAAATCAAATGTACTCGTAGATATATAAAAAAAGAAAATAGAAAAAAAATCAACAGTTTTACTAACCGATGAACTAAAATCTGTAACAATATAATAATAACAAAACGTATATATATATATATATATATAGCGCTACAAGGATTTACGTATATAAATGTAAATTTTATACAATCATCACACACTGCAAGGTATTCCAAATATAGGAAATTATTATTACTATATATAATTTCAATTTGTCCATGCCATTCATAACAACGATCTATAGGTAAATATGTATTCGTATATATTAATAAGTTTTTATTTTCTAGTAAAAACACGTTATTATATTTTTTTTTTCGATACGCTGTACGAGAGAACAGGTTTACTCGCGCATATTGTGTACTATAGATGATAATAATTATAGTGTTGTCAAAACGAATATATAATTACTTCGAGAGTGTGTGTATATATGTATAAACGAATGAATAATAAAAACTAAAATTTAAAATGAAAAAAAAAAAAATTATGCGCGAACGATGAAGGAAAAAAAGCAATTTATAAACGCGCCCGTAAGAATTATGAATAAAAAAATACGTTATAATATTATACCGTCCGTTTTCATATACTCGTATACGCGTTATATAGTTGAGTAAGTAATATACAGTAGAGTACTTTTCGATTTTTCTTTGAAACAAAAAAAGAGAAAAATTAAATAATAGTTTTGTCCCCTATTATGTATATAAACGATTTTGTAATATTGTTTTGAAATAATTTTTTTAGTAATAAATAAAACGAATACGTATATAAATCAAATATTAATAAGAGTCATTAGTTGAGCGTAGAATATGATTCGGTTATTTCGATATTTCTGTTAGAAATGAGAAAATTGTAATCGAAATTCCGAACGTCTATGTTTTTTTTTTCTTATTGTAGAACGTTCGGCGAGTACTTCTCTTCAGGGTTCATTGCGATATTGCGAGAGTATACCATATTGAAGCTTCCCTCGTTAAAAATAATATAAACAATTTTATATTTTTTTTTTAAACTGTTAAAATATATCGACTATACGCTTTTTATGTCTCGAGTAAATCTTTCTAATTTTCAGCATATCTTCAATATATTTATATATACTATCTTGTAAAATTGTTCACAAATTTTTTTTTTAAACAGAGAATTGGTGTAGTTACACGTTTGCAGTTGTATTCAGCGTTTAAACGTTTTAATATAAATTGACCGAAATAATATTTTTAAATTGATATTTTGTGGCTGCTGGGGGTGGCCCGTAAACACCGCGTTGTATTTAACACACAAGGATTTATACGATTAATGATAATCGTATACAAATAATAATAATAATAATTGTCGTTAGTATAATATTATATAGATTAACGTTAAACGCGATAAAAATCCGGTTAAATGTATATAAAAACCAGTTATTTTACATAATAACTAAAATTCCTGGTTAATATTATAATATATATATTTATATATATATATATATATATATATATATATATATATATATATATATGATAAATAGTTAATAGTGATTGCGCTTGCACCTTGCGCGATCGGCGTTTTCGATCGTTTTTAAGAGAAATTTTAACGGTTTTTCGTATAATGCAGTGAACAAATCCATTTGTATAAAGGACGAAAAAGAACTGCGAAAAGGCGACGTTTAATTTTTACGGCCAAAAGTCGTTTTTAGACGAATTTCACAGACATGCCTTGAAGGATTACTAAATGATACACTATGACGGTTCAAGGTACGGTGCAAATCTTATTCATATAGCACCGTGTTTTTGACAAAAATGAATACCGAATATTTACATAGGTCTAACCGTGCTATGAAAATGTTACTTTCGATTCAAACACTACAAAATAGGCACACGAATCAGTGTGTGCGTTTACGGGTACAATTATTAGTTAAATATCGACTTGTGAGTTGGTCCAATTATTTTATGGTTGTGTTCCGTTTTCACAGCACCTCGGCCCTTTGAACATCACGCATACGGTTGGAATAAGTGCTCGATCGACGATCAATGCATATGGTATGCGCTGATCAGTGGCGGATTTAGCGTCAGGCAAAGTAGGCATTTGCCTAGGGCGGCAAATGTTTAGGGGCGGCAATTTTAGGCCAATATTTTATTGAGAATACTCTAGGTTTTTTAACCTAGTTTTAACTCTAGTTTATTAACATAACCGCCATTAATTATTGTTTAGTATCAGTCTTTATGATTTATTTTTTTAGTAGTTATGTTAAATAAGTATTTAAAAATATGTTTTCTCGTTGATAAGTTTAATGGGGCGGCCAAAAAAAAAATTTGCGCCTAGGGGCGACAATTGTGTAAATCCGTCTCTGGCGCTGATCATCGGTCGTGATCGAGCGTTTAGTGCTTAGCTGACGGTGCTTAGCTCGGTCGGTTGACGAAACGTGTGAATGTAACCAGTAAAAGTTAGGTAAAAAAGTGTAAAATCGTTACGTTAATTCCATTTCATTGCAATACGCGGAATAATATTATTATTATAATAAAAATAATAAATATAGGTAAACGGGCGTACGTACCCACGGTTGATCGCTCGGTCAGCGTCAAATTGTGAGCCATGCGCAATACCGCGACACAGCGCCGTCAGTCGACAGCAATAAAACCGGAAAAGAAAGTAGTCACCGGATAGCGGTTAGGTCACAAAAAAAATAGGGGAGGTAACTGCGCGGACGTATAAATAGCGGTTCGCAACCGGCGGATCGCTCTCAGTTTTGCCACGGCGGGCAAACGTTGTTCGCCTCTCTGCTCACGAGGCACAACACATTGTGTGTGTGCATATCACACACAAGTTTTTGCCGCGTTCAGAGATAAAGAACGTTGTTTGCCCGCCACGAGTGCGTGTGTGGATTCACGTTGACCGCCGCGTCTATCTATACATTGTGCAATCCAATTCTGTCGAACCGCTATATTTTATAAGCAATTACATTCTTTTTCTACACCTGTATTTCGTCTAAACAGACTCTCAAACAGTTCTTGTTTGTTATTATCCTTCGATGTGGATATTTCATCGGCAGAGGGAGTTGACTCTATTTTCGCCCCCCCCCCACCCACCCACTCACCCTTACACATCGTGTATAATCGCCACTGGTGGTAAACTATTGCCTTTGAACGAAACGCGCGCGCATCATCAAACAGTCATACACGATATAGTGACGCGCGAAATCACACCGGACAATTATATTTTTTCCCCCCGAATTTTATTGAAAGACATTTTGTTTTACATTTATCGTTTTTGAAATTCAACAAATCACGACCGGGGGGTGGGGGAGGGGACCTAACCTAACATTTAAATACGATTTAAAAGTTGAAAATTTCGAATTTACATATATATATATATATTATTTTTTTCGAAAATTTACTTTAAACTTAAACCATAATATGTTTATTAACTCGAATTAAAGGGTCGAAAAACAAATTATAGTCGACTATAGTCCTGCAGCGAAATATCAAAAATTATTTATTCTAATACCGTCGTCTTGGAATATCTAATGGAATAAATAAATATATTATATAAACCGTGAAGTTTTCTTTTTAAAAATTCTAATGCGACCGTTTAAAAAAAAAAAAGTTTAAGACTTCGCATGAATTCAAACGGTTCCATCTTCTCTCTCTCTCTCTCTCCTTCTCTCTTTCTTTTAATAATACAATTCTCATTTATAAACAAAAATCCAATGTTAACAAATTTCACGTTTTTCACAATCCATAAACCTTCGCGACTCATAATTCTCCTTGCGGGTACACATCAGCAATAATCGTCTTACAATAATGCTCACAACACATCACTTATTACTCCCTATACTCGCTCGCATCCAACGTCTACAAAAATTATACGTGCACATTAATCGTACGGAATCTTCTCCCGATAAAACCCACCGTATTAATCGTATCTAAACGGCCACGAGATTTATTCGAAAGAGTCTAGACAACATTTTTTTTTTTTTTTGTAGATGACGATATAGAATTCACGTACTATATACATATATACATCGCATATTCATTCTTATTATTGAAGCGTTTATCGCATTCATGAAAGGAAAAAAATAATAAATTCTACGACCCGCAGGAGAATCTGTCGTAACCGTAACCCGTATATGAACACACGCCATTACAGTTGGTCGTCTCAAACGCGTATTCTCAAATGAAAAAAAAAACATACATTTTTGAAGTGGCGCGAAAAGGATTTTTTTTTCGAATCGTCTCGCGTATGATTCGTGTAGGCCCACGAGTATTATGAAAAGAAAAAACAAATAACGGACAAAAACTCGAGTGTTATTTTTTTTTATATATATTTCATTCGTCGACCTCTTTATGCATCGCGCATATATTACAATAAAAAAATAATAATAATAATCGAAATAAATATTAGAAGAACTCGCGCGCGCGCGCTCGCACACCTGTTGCTGCAGCCACACGTGCGGTTTTTCGTATATAATAATAATAATAATAATAATATCCGTAGTGAAATACTTCTCTTCTTTTATTTATATATTATATATATATATATATATATACTTTCTCGCTTCGTTGCCGTAACAACACTTCGTACACGGTTACAACACGCGCGCGCGCGCGTATAATATAATGGAACATGTGTGTGCCCCGGAGGCTCCTGCACCGGCGGACGGACGTTCGGTGCGGATGTGGACGCAACAGGACGATGATACGCTGCTGCGGCCAGCCAGGACTATAATATAACGTTTTTGTGTATACGAGAGATATTCCGTGTGCATTATAAAATAGTGGCTGGCGTGCGAACGGGTAATGTCGCAGCGGCCGCCCGAGAACGAAGACTTGCGCGGTGTACGACTGTATAGTACTGCGCCACGGCCTATAGGGCACGGGTGCGGGGTAAGCGTTTATTCTTCGCGGCGGAGCGCGCGCGCGGAGTGCCGAGTGTAAGAGGAGCGGCGGCGGCGGCGGCGGAGGTCTGCACCTTTTGACCTCGTCGGCGCGGTTGGTTTCCCGGCGAGCCCCCTCTCACCCATACCCGCGCAACGTGTTTCTAATATCTCCAGATCTCGATCTCTGTGTGTGTGTACGTACACACGGTTTATGCACCGTATGTGTATACATGAGACGACGATGATGTCGTACCTGTGTTATAACGTATCCGCCGGAGATCGAGGTGGCGGTGGAAATAAATAAGTACGAGCGCACGGGGAAGAAGAAGCGAAGAACAATTCAACAATCGAAACAATATTATAATATAATAATAATAATATTATTATTATTATTATCATCATCGTACCGGTCCGCGCGAGGCACTGGGGCGATATGACCGGCGTTTATCGCGGGATCCGATCGACCGCGGTCGGACAAATTGAAAATTTCACCGGAAACGTACGTCACGAACGCGCGCGCGGCGTGTGCAACGTTCGGCTGGTCGCCCCGTCGTCGATCGATCGGTCGACACAAACGCGCGGCGGCGGCGGCGGCGGACGTAATTACGTAATTTTCACTGTTCCCCTCCCCGCCCACCCAGGAAAACGCGTAACTTTTTTTTTTACACGCGTATTTTAATACGTTTATCGTTATTATTTTTTTAATTAATACAACGGGCCTTGAAAAAAACACCGTCGAGACGTTTTATAATAAATACGTTATACATTATATAATACAGAAGTGGCCAACCGGTCGGATCGCGACACCCTTTCGCATTTTCTTGAATTTTTGAATTCTTTTCAGAAGACAAACGAAATATATATATATATTTTTTTTTTTTTTTTCGTAAATTTGTGTATACAAAAATATAAAAATTAGATTTAAAAAAAGGCAATAAATAACTATGGAAAACGAGATTATACACAGGCCGGATAGCCGGTATTTACCTCCTATTAACAACGGCATTTACCGCGTTGATAAATCGAACCAATCTGTTACAGTAGTAAATACTAAATAGTAATAAGTTAAAAGTAATAACTCGTAAATCGAATATATTAAAATGCGCGTGTAATGTGAAACTGTGAATTCATATTGGGAAATAAAAAGTAATAAAAGAAGTGTAATGCGCATGACACGTGTACATATTATAATATATTTTTTGTTTATTGACAACCTTTTTTTTTTTTATTTTTAGTCGATCGCGAGTCTATTAAAGTGTTGGCCGCCCCTGGATATATAGCGTGGGCGGCGGTTAGACGAGCGTCTAAAAGCTGCGTTCAGACCAAGAAAAATAAAACACATGTCGCAAACACGTTGCGCGTATTTTCAACCGTTTTTTTAAAGATTTTCAAGTTCCTTTTTCTTCGCAGTCATCACACCATTACCGCCGTATTCGGCGTTTTGCTAAAAGACTAACGACGAACCCCCCCCCCCCCAATACCTCTTTGTACACGAGGGGGACTTTTTCGTTTCCGAATCCCGAAATCATACGCGAACAGACGCGCAACGTCATTCTCGTTCCTCACTGCAATTTCTGTCGACACCGAGACGTTTCTCAAATACGTTGATTTGGCGTGAACGCGCACGGTTTTTTTTTTTTTTTTTTTATTATTATTATTAATTTTGTCGGTGACATTTTCAGAAACATTTCGTCACCGAAATAGGCGGCCAAAGTCGACGACACCAATGTGTTTCATTGGCCCGAACGCGGCCCAACACACAGCACGCGAGCAAAATATTCCGTATCCAATAATATTATCGTACGAACATAATACGTTGGTCAATTGTTTAAGACTGTCACTCGAGTACGGTGTTATAAACTATTTGCCCTATCGATAATAATGTTTTCGAAATAATAACACACCAAATGTGGCATATTTTTTTATATAAAAAAGGAAACAACGTGTTATTTATGCGCTCGGATGAGATTGCGAATCAATGTTGGAGACCCGTTCATTTATTTACGCACTTAAAACAACCCATGAATAACTGCAGGTTTATACTGCCGCGTTGTACTCTTCATATTTCCGAGAAAATTTCGGCTTGATTGACGCGACATAATACACTTGGGGAAAACGACGAAAATGTTCGTAAATCACCGCGTGTAATTCGAAAAAGAAGAGAAAACATATATATTTCAGTTATATTGTGTTTTCATCGTTGTACACGCGGAAATTATTCGAATAATCGTGTAAGCTGTATGATGTGTGCGGCTTTTTTCTTTTCGGGAGACAGACCCCGTCTACGATCACTGCAGCATTACACCAAACGGTATTACAGAGAAAAATTTAAAAACACGGGCCGAGGTCTAATATTGAAAATGAGTAGATTATTGTATATTCATTTTGTTGCCAAACTGATGTTAAATAATGTTGAAACGACTAAATTATTATTGTCATTTGTTTTTAAAACATTTTTTATTGTATTTAATTTGTAAGAAAATAGACGGCGGTAATTTTTTTTTCGACCGAAATTTATATATTTTAATAAATGACGTATTGCGGTATTTACGCCGCTTTTTTCCTGGTTACTCGATCGATTGCTAGAGTTCGTGCCTGGTACTGAATATATAAAAATAAAAAATAATATTGCGGAGGGTAATCACGTAATCTTCTGACGAATGCTTTTCCGAACGAATTACATTATACGTTCGTTTTTTCTCGATTGTATTATTGCTTTTAGAGAGAAAAAAAATCGTTTTCGCCACGAACCGATTATCAGTATACGCATAATCGGTTTTGTCAATTAAACAGAATGAAATGAAAAATAATAAATTACAGAGTGGCGTATATAATACGGTAACTGTAAATATAAATAAAAATGCAAATATTCGCATAAGACTCGGCAGAAAAACTCGGTGACTCAACTTTTCACGACCATTTTGATCAGTTCTGCAGTCCAGTTTCTGCACATTGCATGCGACAAGCACAAAACGAGGGGACACTGACATCACCCATTTGTGCGTCAATAGCGATTGAAATCGTTTTGTTTTCAAAAATTGTTTTCGTCACTGTATTTGAGATCGTGTTTCGTGCAGCGCTCGGAAATTCGCAACCAGGCACTACCAATTCCGAATTATGCCCAAATAACATCAGCTAGAAATTCACGCACTCCCGAGGATCTCTCCGCCGCTTTTTTTCACACTTCTATCTTTCCGAAGCGATTCCGAGTGTCGTGTCGGACGTCGTATTTCAGTCTTTTTTTTTTCGTAGGGGTGTTCCGTGAAGTCACAGTGGCGACGAGAGGTCAGGGCGATTTAATACTTTCTCTACTGTTGTATGTTTGTTTTCTTTCAAACAACGTAGTAAATACGGGGGCGATTGCGGAGTGACCACTTTAGACGGTTGTCTAAAGCGATGGATTCTCTGGACGTCGATGTTTGATTTCGCGATGTACATACATATATATATATATATATATGATATTTTTTCTAAAACCTCAAAACGCTTATTTACGTCAACGATAATAATTTAATTTAATCTCTATTGTCATTACGTCCGTATATATGTATATATATATATTAAATTCGCCGTCATACTTTCGACTCGCGGCGAAATCTCGTTAATCCCGTTGACGGATTTCAACGGTCGACGTTGTTCCGATTTTTCGCGTTTTCCTATAGACCCGACCGCTTCGAATCGATCCACACGAAGCGCTACGTAGTGTGAACGACGCGCGGTGGTGAATGTTCGCGAGAAAAAAACAAAAATGCCGCGCTTAGAAGACAGATGACGACCGCCTCCTGAAAATAGGCACCGATCGTCGTCGTCGTCGTCTATTAAATATAATTAAATAACATTATATCGTTTAATAGCGTTTCTCGCCGGCACGTACGAGCGTATCGCCGATTTTTATTACACGCCGAGATGCTGGGTAATATTAAAAAAATAATAATAATAAATAACCGCGCGCCTCGCCGGTAACGTGATATCGTGAAGCGTGCACGTGCGCACGTTTTGAACGAATCGCGGTGGGCCAGCACGAGATTTTTCGATAATATTATTGTCGGTGAAAAAGATGAATCCGTTAACGGAAACGCCGCGCAGAAGCCGACGGCCACCGAAACGCTAATTGCTTTATCCCCGGGAACGCAATTAATAATAATAATAATAATAAAAAGAAAAAAAAATCCGACGTACTTCGCCGCTGTTTGCGCACGTAACACGCGCGCTCGCGCGAACGAATTATTATTTAAAAAAAAAAAAAATTTGAAAACGGCTTTTTGTTTTTTTCGTGTGTGTGTCTTCTCCTATCCGCCGGCCCCGGCATCATCGGCGTTTTTTTTTTTTTCCAATCAACACGAGAAGCCGTTCGTGACCGAAACGAGTTACGGCGTACGATCCGCATTACCGTCTAGTGTACGATCGTTATTATTTTTATAACGATTTTTATAATATAAAAACAATATTGCCGCGACGCGCAACGACTGCTGCTGCTGCTGCGGATTTGTCGGATTTGTCTCAAGAGAAACGAATACGAATCTCCGCGCGATTTCCCCGGAACGCGCGCTACACCGCGCACTCCGCGAACGCGGTGTTTTCGTTTTTGTAAAAGAAAACCAGGGCCGGATTTAGGAATGTGGCGGCCCCGGGCCCACCTTAAAAGTATATATTATATTTCGATAACATATATTTAATATATTATTATAAGTGAATTAAATTTAACATATTATATTAACATTTACCGCAAAATAATATTTTACTAGAAATTTTGGTTTAAAAATATTTATATTAAAATACCAAAATAATAATAATAATAAAAATGTGGTACAATAAAAGTAGGTTTTTTTTTTTTTAATTTTATTCAATTTGTGATTTAAATTTATTTTGCAAATAAAATATTGTGTTTTATACTTGGATGCAAAAAAAATCCCATTAAGTGGAGGCCCTCATTTTGTGGAGGCCCGGGGCCCGGGGCCCCCCTGGCCCCCCCCCCTAAATCCGGCCCTGAAGAAAAAACCAATAACCCCCGTTAACGTAATTTACTTTGGCGTCTTGATGGCGACGAATACCCTTCGGTGTTCATCGCGGAATCGGATTTCCATTGATTCGTTTATTTCAATTATGACAATTTCGTCGGCTGGGCGGAAGGAGAGAATCGAGTTATTCGGAAAACCGCAATTCCGATCCGTTTTGCCCTCAAACTGAGACAGCCGAAAATCGCGTAGTCTTAATGGATCTAAACCGTTTGTCACCATGTTTTTTAATACAACCGAGGACACACTTGACCGGAGGAAATAGCGATGTAAAGTTGCGGATTTCCATGCCGTAATCCGACTGGATAACGTACAAGCAAGACGTTTCGAAGTCCTAATAAATATAACGATTATTATTAGCGTAATTTGTATTTTTTTTTCAATTTGTCATTCGTAGCGATAAATATATTTTATTTTGTTAATTTTAATTCGATTTCGTTTTGATCTGTGGACGGAGCACTCGTGAAAGTCGTGAGAAATATATACGAAAGATTATAATTTTTTTTTTGTTTTCCTAAAGGAATTCGGACATGTAGACAGCACGAAAATTAACAAACGTCGGTATTATTATTTTTTTTTATAATTATTAATAAAATACATTATAATTGGATAAACGAAATGTCGATAATGGATATGTGTGCGCGATTTTTTATTTCCTTTCGTCTTTTCTCGGCGAAACTTCAAAGAGTTTTCATATGTCACGAATTGAAAACTATTGCGCGGTTCTCGAGGCGCAATATTCTGTTTACGACGAAAATCAGAACGGTCGATCCGGCCTAATGAATTCAACACGGAATCGCAATAAATTCACTTGGAAATACGTTTTGAAACCTGTTCGGTGACGGTTGTTAAGAGAAAAAAAACCATACACACGTTATAATATGCACATGCACATTATAATATTGAAATAATTGGTAAATCGTCTATAACGGACAAAAAGAAAAAAAGAAAAAAAGAATCGTTTAAATCTAAACACGCGCGTATATGTATAACAAACGCGGCAAACAGTTATTTATTATTATTATATATTTGCTCGTACGAGTTATTATCGCGTAGCGCTTGTCTCAAATATAATGCGCCTCCTCTCGGTGTATTAACATCCAGACGTACGCGTATTTGTTTTGTCTCCGTCGCCTTTGAGACGGATACTAGAAGGACATCATTGGAGACTTGCATCGTGTAAACACAGTCGTAATTACAAATATAAATATGTAAGCGAGCAAGTAAGTAAGTGTAAGTTTCACGACTTCAATCGCGCGCTTAAATCATCCGGTTATCCGTCGTGTTTATATCGTAAAGTTCGTCTCGATTAGTATACACGCGCGTACATTGTACGATATTAATCCGTATACACGAATTTATATCCCTCGAATATATATCGAACTATAATTTTGTTATAATTATTTCTATTATTGACCGTACGGTTTCACGGGCGCAATCGCGAGGGCGAGATATTAAGGATAAATCCCTCTTCGCGATGTATTTATTTTACAGTACGTTATTTCTACAGCACATAAAAAAAAAAAAATTTGTTTTTACTAACAAAATTGATTTATTTTTGTATCAAACGATAAATTGATAATTTGTGTGTTTCATTTAATAGGAATTGTCAATAATTAAACAAACGTTGTCTACCAAGAATATTTTATAAACAGACTAAAACACGTGTTAAATTATTATATTATTTTAATTGTAGTTTGTAATTATATAAGATTAAAAAAAAAAAAAAAATTACTCGTATTTTTATATACCACCGCACTATAAAATACTCTCAACTACGATTTCATTATATAATATAGTTATGCATATACGAGTATTTCGATTGTCTACAATGTTTATCGACTATACGAGTTTAAAGAAAATTATCGAAATTTGATTTGATTCTTTTTTTCGGAAAAGGGTATTCCGTCAGTTATTCTATTAACGATTTTCGAAAAGAAAAAAAATGCGAGAAATTTTGAAAATTATTTTTTTTTTTAACGAAATCAGAAACGGTGTACATATTTTTTTCATGCCGTTTTAAATCTAAAAGATAGGCAAAAAATAACAAACGCAAAAATCGTTTAATTTTGGGTTTTAAATAAAACGTTTATGAAAATTTCATACCCCAAGACGCTAAATTTTCGTGCACAATAACGTTTTATACGTAGTTATGAGGTTTAAAAATGAAATGTAAAAATATTGTATTCTCAAAATAGTTTTTTTAGTAATTAAAGATATTTGAAGAAAAAAAAATGTCTGTACGTTGTTGCGCGTTTAGGTGAAATATTATAATTTATTTTGTGTAAAATATCATTGTATCCTTCAGCGTTTTTTCTCGCGTGAAGCAATCGTTCCGATGAAAATCATAGGAGTGTTCTCTTAAAAAAGTGTATACGTCGTGTTTTGCTATAATATTAACCATTAGTTCGGTTAATGGTAATTATTATTATTATTATTATTATTATTATTATTATTATTATTATTATTATTTGTTTCTGACTTCTGGAAAGATCTGAAAACAGAACACAATACCGCAGTGTTATTTATTTAAAAAAAAAAAAACGATTATGTACTGTTATGCAATTTTTTTTTTTTTTGAACGGCTCATCCATACTGATCATAATATAATACGTTTTAGGCGTTGAATCACAATCGCGTCGAGTCACTTTTCCTACGGGATAATAATATAAATGGGTTATAATATATTATTGTCGAACGCGAGTGTACTTCTCCGTCACTAATATTATAATATTTAAAATAACAAAAATATAATATATAATAATGTCTAGGACCGTCGGTTAACGACAGTTAAAAAAAAAAAAAATAAAGAATTCGTTTTAAATGAAATCGCATAACGCGTTAGGTTTTGTTTTTCTAGAAAATTACATTTTAACTTTACGAAAATTACTCCGTTTCACTTTCTTTTAACCGCCACTTTGTCTATTTTATACGATAGTATTTAAATTTAACGTAGAAAACAATTGAATTTTTTTTTTTTTTTTGAATTTTATATATTTTAACGTTGGGAATTTTTTCATAGAACATATAAATAACATATTACGACATAAAAAAAAAACTATTCCACGATATTAATATATATTTTAATACATATATGTGATTTTGTATTAAGGGTCAAATTCTAGATTTTTAAAGAATTTCTTAGTAAAAGTTTTCATATGCTAATTTTAAACAATTGATTATAACTGTATAAGCTATTGTAATTTTTGTTTATCGTGTATAGTTTTAAATCGAATTATAATTTAATGTATTTTAAGAAATCGGTTTACTAGTCCGGATTTGTTAATATCGAAAGAGAAGAAAAAAAAAGCAATAATGGAATAATTTTATAATATATTATCGTATACAAATAATAACGCGTAATATATTATTATTATTATTATTGTAATAATTTGTCCGTGTAAAAATCTTCCTCCGCTGTATTTATTATGTTTGTTCGCAGTAGAAAGTATTAAAAAGACGCGTATAATAATGTAACATATATAATGTAGAATCATAATTTTAAACAGTTTTATAAATAAAAACCGGCCAACTAATCCTTTTATGGTAATTTATACAAATGTATATTGAATAAACTGCTCAGTTTAAAATTTATTCTATTTACAAGGAATAGGTATATTTATTAGTTATACACGCCATATTTTATATTTAGAACAAACGTATTATATATACGAGTATATATATATATATATTTTTTTTACAATTTAACCGTGCATAATTTATTGTAATATATTTTATCAACTTGTCTTCAACCGTATGACAAATATATATATAAACATATTCCTACGAGTATTTAAATAACTAAGAAAATCAATTTCGTCCGATAAACCGAATAGTTTATATTTCATTTTCTCCTTTGGAATAAATAATAGGATTTACGAGAAATTTTGTAAAGAAGTTTTTCATCGAACACATTATTTTGTTTTCACAATTAAAGTGCAGTACGTGTGTTAGTGATAGATCTTATATGTTTCAAATTAAATTCGAAAAAATATAAAACTACCTTCTTCGGCAATTTTTCAAATTTTTTTTAGACACTTTTCGGTGTATTATTTTTTTTACAACCAAAATGTTATGTGAATTATCAGGTAACACCCGTTAGAAATCAAGTAAAAAACACATTTGATTTTTTCGAAAATTTCGTTGTCATTCTTTAAATATGATATACTAATAAAATAATATCGTGCGTGTTCGTCTCGCATAATTTCACGTTAATAGTACCTCGGCATTATTGCAGGGCGGTGAGAATTGAAACATATTTTTTTCTTTCGAATTCGAATTTATTTCCATCTTCGAAAACGAGTTTTTCGCGTCACGACGAAAACGGGGGGGGGGGGAGGGGAAATACAGAAAATTTCACGGAAAAAACGATACTATTTTTATTTTTTTTTAATATATACTCGTATATATATATATATATATATAAATACACGCGGTCCGAGTGATCAGATTTATCGGCACGCAACGTGACATTTTTACTATTAAAAAACAAACGAAACGATTACGTTCGAAATCGATATTGATATTATCGTCTCGTACTCGGGACCGAAATAATAAAATGTCAGAAGACTCACGCCTAATTTTATAAATTATTTTCGCGGTCGAAAAATCAAAATGAAAAACAAAAAAACAAACGAAACTACATCGAGCGATGGCGAATAAAACGGAGACTGTTTTTTTTTTTTTTTTTTTTTTCTAAAAACGTTTCTTAGACTTTCTATTTATCCGTGAGGTGTGCAGCGGTTAGGTCTTGTTATTTATACGATTTTTCGGAAACCGAATCGGTCCGAAAGACTGGCGGGGGGCGGTCAAAGTGTCAAAACGGAGAACGTGTCCGTTTCGCCAACGCTTTTCGAAATCTTTTTTTAAACACGAATTTCAAATATGAAAAAAAAAACGAAAGAGATCAAAAGCCGTCGTTCTAGCGATTCGTCGGACAGGTGGCACGCGCGCGCCATGAGTCACGCGGACGATCGCGAATCGTTCACCTCGAGGTGAAGACAAACAACAACACGAAGGGGAAACACATAGAAAGAAAAAAAGAATCCGCGGCCAAAACGTAGAAACGGATAAAGATGAATAAAACGAAAACGAAAACGACGTAGAAATATAGAAAAGAAAAACGGCGGCACGCGCCTGCGACGACGAATATCGCCGTAGCGGTGTGGGAGACGTAGCTGTTCAGATGAATGAATCCCGCCCCGCCGCCGACGACGTCGACTGCAGGTTTCCGGGCGCGTCGCCACGACAACTACGGCGAATAAAATACCGTATACCATCGCCGTTTTAGCCGCCGTATGTATATCGGTTGTTAAACAAAAAAAAAATTCTTTTTCCAACCGAAGACGTTTTACGATTATACACGACATCGTTGCCGCGATAAAGGCGTTTTTCTTATTCTCAAATTAATGCAAATAAGAGGCGCCTATGCGCGAGTGTATCAGGTCAATTGAAATGCAATACGAATTGATATTTTATTGTATACAGGGCGACCGGTGATATCAAATATTTCGTCGTGTTGTACGTCCCAAAACGCTATGAAATACGTCCGTTTCGACTGTGGTCCGGTTCTCGAGGTAGGAATTTCAATTATTTTTTTCTTTTCTTCGAAAAACACATTTTCTCCTTTAACCGGCCCCGAATATCTTCTGAACCCCCGTCGGTCCTGTAGCGAATTCGAACGTTCAATTGACGAGCTCTTGAAATCTTCTCCGGGAAAACTTACCGGGCAACGTTCTAAAATATCGTATTTTCGCGATCACGAGCGTAATCCTAAAATTTAAAAACTCCGAAAATGTGTAAATTTTTAAAAAAATGTACTCGTATGTTTTTTTTTTTTTTCGTCACTCTGAAATGTGCTTACTGAGCGCATTTGTGAGACGAGTATGACTTTGCCGTTGTGACACGTGTAAATCTTCGTGCATAGTCGAACGTTCGTGACATACTTGCAGAGGCATCCTGCTGCAGTGATTAGTCGTAGACGTGCTTGCGGCGGACGAGGATTTGACGATTTCGCTCGTTCCCTACAAATTCGAATGCCATAAGATCGAATTATGATATGTATAGCTCTGTGTGTACGGGGATTTCATATTCTTTACTGAGTTTTTGGGATTTTAAGATTGGGCGGAGTAGATGTAGGCGTGAATCGTGCATTGTTTCGTTTTGCTTTTTGGTACGCTCGTTCCGTGTGAATCTTTTGTCCATTGTTTTTCCGAGGTATTTCATTGAATTCGTATTCGATAATGCGTTATTATTATTATTATTATTATTATTTAATTTCAATACAGGGCATTCGTTTCGGTTTAGAGCGAAAATTACTTTAATCGCGATTACGTTTCGTTTAGTTTAATTTCCCATTGCCTTATTGTCCGCGCGGAGAAATCTCAACGGATTTTTAAGCGTTTGAATAATTTACGGGACAAACACGAAAAGTATTTCGTTTGAATTCTCAACAAGTCATCGAAACGAGACATGACGAGCAAAACGCATAACAAAATTAATATATTTTGTTAATAAAATTAAAGTTAAATAAAATGAAAACTATGAGAACTAACAAAAAAAAATATTAATATCCATAGATGGAAAAGAAAAAGTAGCTAAAATTAAACTATATGGATATGAGTAAAGCAAAAAGCTAGAATAGTTAGGAAGACAGCAAGAGCAAAGAGGACTTTCCGAGATAAAAACAACTTACTGATTTGCACTGACAATGTGACAATAAAGCAGGTAAGAAGAAAGTTCTTGAAATCACTGTCTATGTGTGAAGTAAATGCGACTGCGAAACTCGGTCAATCGGTACGGAAGAGTAAAGAAAATCAGAGGTATGTTTTGAATTGTACGGCGTTTGGGCGAAAAAAGATTAAAAATACGGACAGAAAGAATAAAATAATAATAATAAGTACTGAACGATAAAGAGGAAAGCCGAGAACTGTTACATAGGGTGAAATTCAAAACATTTGCGTCACTTATAACGATAAGCGTTGGACGACAAGACCATGTCGGAACGAGAGGATACAAAGATTTGGGATGGAAACGAATCGTTATAGACGTGGATAGTATTAAAAATAGAGTCAGAGGAATAAATTGTGCACGAAAGGAGGAGTAGCGATCAAACGATCGGAAGGAGTATTTGATTCAAATCGATTGCGGTTATTTAACATACAGTTAACATTTTTTCCATTGCCTCCGTCTCATCTCTGCATCGCGATGCCGGCCGTAATAATCGTTATATTATCATATTCGTTAAAATAAATTATATTCCGTTTTTCGGCGCGCACACTCGCACGTATAACGCGTTTTTTAATGTTATAATGACGTGATTTGTGTCGACACAGCGCGCGTGTCTAAAATACTAAAATGAATTTCGTACCGCGCAGACGGAATTCGCGGGAACGGGTTTCCGGCACGGAAAACGAGACGAATAATCGTGAGCGCGGAGTTTACGCGAGAATAAACGAATAATAAAACGCGGTTAAATAGAGTCTTCCTCGACTTTTGGACGGGGGTTTTTTTTTTAATACATAATATAATTGATAATATGCGGAATTACGCGCGTAGATGTCGAAGAAAATTTAAAAAAATAAATAAAAATACGTATTTATTTAATTGCGAAAAAAATATTCGGAACGGAATCTGGGAGGACGACGGAAGTAAGAGTGAGATGAAATATAACAGAAAAGTAAAGTCGAATGAGAGGGACGCGACAATGTATCGATGTGTGTTAAACGTTCGAAAAAGAAAAAAATATTTCAATTAAAAAAAAGGAAAAAAAATTCTCGTCTATTATTAAAAATAATATTCATCCTGAAATTCTTGAAATAAAAGTGACGACAATTAAGTAATGCTAAGCGTAGCAAACTTTTTATGAAAAAAAATTATTTTCTCGTAAAAAAAAACATTACGTTAATGATTGTTATTTTATGAAAAAAAAAAAACTATCGTCGCTTAAAATATATTGAAATTACTTACGTAAAATACAATTCATAAAATACGAGGAAATTTTCCTAACGTTTTTACAAATGTCGATAATATAATTATTATAAGTTTTTTTTTTTTGTGAACATTTTTTATTGACGGTTTAAAGAAAGTTTCTTTTTAAACGTATGTCCGATTTTTCTTTTTTATTTTTAGAATTTTAAAATACGGTCAGCCTATAACAATCAACTATTATCGCGTGTACTCGCAATTGCGGCAGAGTATAATATTTAAATTTGCGTGTATCTCCTCCCAGTCCTAATAGCCTCACACGTCGGATTCGCGCGATTTCTTTACTGTTGTTTTTTTTAATCATCACTCGCGTCACGTCTATAAAATATATTATTAAATATTATCCGACTGTCGGTCGAAAATTAACATTCCGGCGGTGTGCAAAAAATGACTCATGTACACGCGATTCATCGCAGACGCTTGTTTAAATTTTTATTCATTAGTTTTTTCTTGAGAGGAGAGTTAAGAGTAATAATCGTGTTAACAACACGAAGTAGTGAACTTGTATGAATATTAATATATCCACCATAAAGCTTGAATTTCCTCCCCTCCTTTTATCATTATTTATTTTCGATAAAAAAAACTTTTTTTTTTCTAGGACGTCAGTAGATATTCCGAGACTGCCGGTCAGATTGTCTCTTCGCAATCAATTTTAATTAATTAATCAATTTTTTGACAATTCAAAAACGTTAGAATTACACAAACGTTCTCGGTCCGTCGCAGAGCTTTATATCGTAAAAATAATACGAAAAACTTTAATGATTTATTCGGTTTTATATAACCTCGTATTTCTGAAAATAATAATTAAAAAAAAAAGATTTTAAATACTAAGACCTCAAAAGAAAAAAAAACATCTATGAGCTAATTTAAAAATTTTACTCTATAAAAGCCAGATGCGAATATAAAATCTCAAACCCTTTTTGACGCGCAAAGTAAGTAAAAGTATATAATATTTAATAAAAATAAAGTTTTTGTTTAAAAGTTAGATATTGAAATGATATTTATAAGAATCAAAAAGCAAATTCGCTTTGGAAAAATAATCTTTTTACAGACGCAGAAGAATATTTCCCAACACTTGCGTATGTCGTTTGCAGGCTGGGAGACGCATGTGTGATACTAAATATGCTAACTATATGATAAAATAATAATAATAATAATAATAATAGTCCAAACACATATATTTGTTTTATTAGTTTGTTTAATTCGAAACGTATCGTTTTCTTTAATGATTCAAAAAAATCAATGGTATTTTATCGCCGTAATATACGTATTATACATAATCGCGGTATTTCATCGCTAATCATCAATTAATAAAACTGCACGGTGTAGCAAAAAAACTTTTATGAAAACAACTTTTTTAATTTCGAAAACACATTTTTTTTTCTTAAAAATTTCAACAAGTTTCGTAATTGAAGGGAATAATATAGTCTTGGTCGAGAAATCGAGTCATTTTGTTTTACGCGCCGAGTCTAAAACAAAAATCATTAAACGTACATTTTTTTTTCTTTTTTCGTACGCTTTTGATTTAAAACTGATCGGATATTAATAAATATAGGGGAGTTAAAAAAAAAAAAAAAAAAAAACACTAAAATATACTATAGACCAATAAAAGCGAACTCGAACGCGACAATACTCGGGGATACACGAACAGACGTGATCTATTTGCATATACATACGTTTAATGATATAAAACATTTTAAGAATATTTCGGCGCGTCGATTTTTGAAAAGTGTTACGTAAATCACGGCGAAATTATTCGTTGAGGCCTGAGAGAATCGTCACGGGGATCACGTTATACTATAATACACACGACACAAGTGTTAACGAAAATCCGGTTTAATTTTCTATGGTCTTCCCCGATATAAATATCAAATAGTGACTTTCGAATTCAGGGACACGCGCGCGGTTATATATTATTATAATAGACGCATACGTGAATAGATTCACCTCCAATACGGATTCATATGTAAAAAATATATTTCAAAGTTTGTTTACACGTTTTTTTTTTTTTATGTTACACTACATGTACCGTATTTATACGTTTATTACGTATAACACCTCATGCAGACGTGACGTAACGTCACTTTCGAAATCACAAAATGATTGCGAGATCAACAATAATATTATATATTGTTCGGCGGAGTGCATAGGTATTGGAATGAGTTCATATAGAAAGATAGATTCTTTCGTTATTATAATTCAACATTTCTCCGTTTTACGCATTCTTGTACAACCTGTGCGGTAGCACATTTGTGGGTGTATTTTGGTTATTAAAAGGGAAAAAACTATAAATTTCCGCGATTTATCCACACTGTATAATGTTCGAATGTAATTCGGTCGGACGCTTAGTATACCAATTTACTATATAAAAGAATTTTTTTTTTTGTATAACGATATTAGTTTGTTAACGACCCGGCAGTCCGTAGTGTTAAAATAAATATTATAACGGACGGCGCGTGTGTGTGTCAAAACGTCAAAACGTTCGAAAATCAAATACGAATACAAAAAGCGCGTGTATCGTAATATTAACAGTTTTAACCGAAATTCAAACGAACAAAACGGCCGTGGTAAAAATCCAGTTTTATTGGAAAATATAAATTCTCAACACGGTTTCGTTAAGTATTTCTCTCTCTCTCTCTCTCACTCTCTGGAATAATTTTTAAACGCACTCGTCCTTCGTGTGGACGCGTCGCAAAACGCACGTTCTGCGTACGTTTTGGACGTCGAATAAACGGGAAACAATTTTTAGTTAGAAATCGGCATTAAATGCGACGTTTACAGATGTAAAAATTTCTATAATAAACGTATATTATTTTTTAAGTTCTCCCGGTATTCTCCCAACGGTTTCGTAAGCGCGCACACGCCTTAAGTCTTCTGCCTAACATTGTTCAACTACATACACGCGCGTTGAGTGTATGCGTTTTATTTTTTTTTGTCTAGGACAGTTCGATTTTTTTTTTTTTCATCTCGTGTCTATGAGAACAATGTCGAAGTGAGCATTTCTCTTTTTGGCTCGGCAACGGTTTTCTTAATGTGTATTTCAAACGGAAGACCCCAGTAATGTTTATAATAATAATAATAATAATAATAATAATAATAATAATAATAATAATAATAATAATAATAATAATAATAATAATAATAATAATAAATAATAATAATAATAATAATAAATAATAATAATTAATAATAATAATAATAAATAATAAATATAATGTCGTGCGGACGGAATGTGACGGGTGTTCTCGACGGGAAACGCGACCCCTAAGGCGATGCACAACGTTATTAATATTATCGTGGCAATAGTGAGCATTTCCGAAATCGTTTTGTAGAAAGATTAAAAAAATACGAAACCGAGAGGCTGAGAAACAAAAAAAAATAAATAAATAAATAAAAAATAAATAGTCGCGGCGGGGGAAAAAAACGATTATTACGATTTTGTCCGGGGTATTTGATTATCGTGAACGCGTTTCGAGTTTCGTCGTTAAATCGTTGAATTGAAAAATTAAATTTTGTTTTTTGTATTTTTTGACGAAAATTCTTAATTTTAAACGCGTTCGAATAGTTCTCGCGCAATTCTCTTCGTTCGTACGCGATGATCTCTCATCACGAAGAACAGCCCGCAGCAGTCTCGGGCAGCGGTCCACCCGCAGCTCCGCAGTCTCGGCGGACAGCGGTCAACATTCGATATAATAATATCTGCTCGCGCAGTGTGTGTGTGTGTGTACTCGTGTGTGCGCGCGTGACAGCGCCACACGCTCTTCCGACGGACGACCGGTCCGCCGCGGCCGGGCCACACCTTGTACGAGTTTTTTCGTCCGCGCCCGGTGACGTCACTTGTACCGGCGGCGCGGGTGCAGGAGACCGGTCGGCGCGGGACATCCGGTGCGTCGCAGGTGTTCGCCCGCCGGCCCGTTACCGGCGCGTCCGGTCCGGTCCGGCCGGCCGGGCACCGGTCATCGGGCGCGCAAAGGCGGCAAACGGCCGCACGTTTTCGAACCGGGCCGATACGTGTAACGGGGACCGAGTTACGGGTCGCGGACCGCGCACACGCTTCGGCCGGCACACGTTACGTTAGCCGCGTATCGTTCCGGCGGGGTGTGGCGGCGGCGGCGGTGGCGGGCGAAATTACAATATTTTATAATAACACGGTCCGAGCGTACGCGCGCGCGCCAGCCAGCCCGTTTCCGATTACAGGGTCAGCTCCGTCATTATCGTTACTCTCTCTCTCTCTCGTACGGTGTTTTATTTTTATGAATGGGGCCGGGGCGTTTTACTATTATTACACGTAATATATACACGCGCGCGTACTATTATACCGCGCACACGATTATTAATATAATATACCGATCACAATATACCGGAGTCTGTTAGTCAACGTACAATGTGGACCACTAAAGGGCGTAACAACGTGGACGAATTTTAACGGTCCGAATTTACAGTTTTATTCCACGTCGGATTCCCTCGCATGTTTATTGCGCTCGTAATAAATACGTCTCCGTTAGAGTTAAAGCGCTTTTATATACAAAACACTATTGAAACCGCTATGGACCTACGGCCGTCAGCTTTGGGGCGATGCGAAAATCCGAACCTTTCAACATATTGCGCTTGGAAAACTAATGAACGCTTCGCCCTACGTGTCAAATCGTACAGTACGCGCCGACTTAAAACTTGAATCAATAAATTACGAAGCAAATGTACAAGATTCCATAACCGTTTGAACAATCATCCAAATCGACTAATAAAAAACTTAGTCGCTCCCACGATACCTGGAAATCCTTCGAGACGTTTGAAGCGTTTGCGGTGTCGTGATCTCTTAAACCAAATCAATTATCAAGCTAACAGAAAGTGTTATCGATGGGTGGCTTCATTCGACCTGTTAACTTTTACCACATGTTCTTGTTGTGTCTAGTATTAATTCGATACAGATCGTTTATTACTTGTAAAAAAAAAACATCGGATTTCCAACGGGAGCGTTATGAAAATCGTTATGTATATAAGAAAAAAAAAATTAAGCATTTATGTACTTACCCATGTAGTGTACCTATTTAGTCAACGCGTGTTTATAATAAAATGAAAGCTTTTTTTTTTATTTCGTTATTATCTTCTTCCTTTTTTTTTTTCGAAAAATTTTGCTATAATTTTAAATTCTATGAATTTACTGTGATCCGCGAGGTTGGCCGGCCGGTAACTAAATACGAACGTCGACATAATATTATAATTATTAAACGTCACGCGGACGATTCGCCTTTAATTTTTTTTTCAAAAACACTTCTCACGAAAATTCGCTATTTCCAGCGTCCGTATCACACCGTGTTCAAATGGTTTCGTATCAGAACGAACGTTTTTTCAAGAGGACTGCAGGCGAACGAGACGACGCTCGAAACTAAACGCGTTGCCGTTATGAAGCGTAAACCGTGAAAATACGGAAAACGTATAAAAATGTACGCGACAAACCGTACACACAACGGTACATATAAAATATTTTCAATAATAATTGAGTAGTTACGAAATTTCAAAAATGTATTTTATAACTTAAAAAAAAATTTAAAGAAAATATTTGGTGTCTAAACTGTATATGACCGCAATATTCTTTCCCGCGCGTGTCAATTATTGATTTTGATCAAAATTATAGGAATGTGAATTGCAAACGAAATCAGATCCGGTCCACCGAGACTGCAAATCGCGAGATTGTAAAAAACGACAACGTTTAAAAAAAAAAACTATACGATTTATATCGTCGTTATTCGTATATGTTCGCGATTTAAATCGTTATAACGCGAGACATTTATATGAATGCACGTTTAACATCGTATTGTGTTCGGATAATTTTCGAATTTTTTTCGTCAAAATTATAATAAAGGCGATGTACGGGGGTGATCGTCAGAGAAATGCATTTTTAGTTTTCTTTTTAATTCCGTGGGATTTTGAATGGTATTTGCCGGTCGAATCTGCTCGGCGACAAATTTACAAATACCTATCACGCGCGCTATTTTATTGCGTTGATGATTTTGTCGCCATCGAAATTTAAAAAACGGACGACAAGAAAACCATTTAAGAAATTCTCAATTTCGTCGTATAAATTTCGTTTTCTAAACGAAAAAATAAAAATTTACTACGATCTTACTGGTGTTTTTACATTTTATATATACCAAATGTCGTTGTTCCTGCAGCGCCGGACGTCGGATTTAAAACTTTCATTCGGATCGCAAGCCATAAAAATCCGTTTTATATCCGTTCGTACGGATAATAATATTTTATATGTTTAACCTACTGAAGAATGACTTTAAAAAAAAACATTTTTTTTTTTTTTTTTTTTATTGCGTCATAACTGAAACATTAACATACGTACGTCGCGTAATAGTTTTATATAAATGTGTGCGTAACGCCAGATACGATATTATTATTATTATTATTATTACTATTGTATAATGAATACATAAGAATTCGATATGAGAAAAGAAATAATATTTTATTAATGTATTTGTAGCAGCGACCACCAACGATGGGAACAGCATCGTCGTCACGTAATAATATTATGTTATAAAATTCGAAAAGACGGCGAAAATTTTCGTATACACAGTGGATATATTTTAAAGAAAATGTAATTTCTTTTTAGGACTTATCGGTGTTTTCGATTTGTCAAGGTTATCAAGTTTTTAAAATGTATTATCGTTTTTTTTTTTTTTTGTAATTATTACGTATGAATTACAACGTGTATTAATATTGTTTTAAAATTATAATAATAATAATTATTATTATTATTATTATTATTTAATAGACTAGCTTCTAACACATTTAGAGCAGAGTACACTTTGTCGTACACATTAGATAGTTCGGTACCGACAATATGTAATCGTCATTATCCGTTAATATTCGAAATTTTCGAGTTGTATATAGTTTTTCTTTCCTAATGATCGAGGTTTTCGCGAAAGAATGGCATTTATTTCGACTTAACGTGGTTCTACTGTATACTTTAATACCGTTAACGAACCACAATTCGTCTTGTATTATAATTTTTTATTTATGTTTAAATAATATTTTGGGGGGAAAACAGAAAACAACAACCTCGCAACGACAACGCTATGGCATCGTGATAATAGAGAAAGAGAGAGAAGAATTATTGATTTGGCAAGATCGTACGGGATTTTAATCTACAAAAAGCACTTCAAGCACATCAATAGCAATTTCGCATTTTATCCGGCGGCCCGTCCTCACGTGTGGTCTAATCAAAGTCAATCGAATTTCGTATTTGGGACTTTCTTCGTGTAAAACGAATTGCTCGAAAGGTCAATCGCAAAGTGACGAGTCCCCGCGAGTATAACACTTGGTTTCTAGCGTTTCTGTTCAAATACGATTTAGTACCCCGCCGATTTCCGCTATTTTAACGTTTCAACGGAAAAATAATTATAATATTATACAGTACATGTTCACGTCATTATCAAGAAAATAATAATTAAAGAGTATATTATATAAAACACTTTGTAATGATTTTACTACATACACGTTACGTTGAATCAAAAACGCGTATATACAGGCAATGCGACGCGATCGCGCCAAACACATTTAAATAAATATTTGACTTTCACGAATTAGTTGGACATTATTTTTACTATTCAAGTGTGTGTGTGTGTGTGCGGTGTGTTGTATTATATATACTTTATAAAAAAAAAGTAACTAGTCTCGCGGCGCAGTGTTGTTATCCCCGTATACTGGAGGCTGGCCTTCAGCCAATACACGTACACATTATAACCGTGTGTGGATATAACATTATTATTATTATTATTATTATTATTATTATTATTATATACCTACTCAGGAAGTAATTAATTATACAATTCCTTACAAAATATATATATATGTATATTCGATATAGTATTGAGATTATTTGAAAATCATCTAAAAATCACGATACGAGCGCAGATACGCGTAATATATTCAAACCGCCGCTGCGTCGTATATAATCTGGATAATATAATTTCAATCTTAAAAAAAAAAAATAAACGCTCGACAAATTAAATATATTTTTTTTTCTCCAAAAACCGTTTTGAACATAACGCGCGATTGTGATCAAAAAAAAAAAAAAAAAAAAACGAAGCGAAACAAAACGCGATTGGACAGATTAAAATATTTAAATGCGGCGCGTACATTATTTTTAGATTATTATAGACGCTCGTGTTTCAGAACAAATTTTACTTTCTTTTTCCGTAACATTCGTATATCGTAAATATTGTTGGGAAGACAAAAAATTTTTCGACGCTTTCCAATCGCTTTAAAACAATGTAATAATATGTACCAGCCCGCGTGGATCGATATTATATATTATAATATAGTTTCGCGGTTACTTTCTGCATAATTTAATCGTCTGCGGTATCGGATTTCGTCTGTTTATACATTTAAATATAACAGTAATATTTGCACGGTGGTTTTTTTTTTTACACGCATTAAATCGTTTGAAGCGTTCGTCCGATTATATCGTTTAAATCGACCCCGATAATGTCACGATTCGTTTTTTTTTTTTTTACTTTTATATACACAATTAATTGTTCGTACACATAGAAAACAGTTTACGTTTCGAAATCAATTTCACATCACGATAGATTTATCGAATGGGTTTACGATGCGTTTTATAGCGTATATTGCGTATAATCGTATAGTGACGGACGATCGACTATAATGTGTTATATACGCGTGTATGTAGATTTTAAGATTGAAAGAGAGAACTCGAGAAAAATTCAATTCAAAATGATTTATAACGCAACAGTCGTTGGTGGAGAATATCATTTCAGTTTCGCTGTTCGTGTTTTTCGAATTACGGTTTGAATTCAATAAGTAACACTCGTTTAGTTCAACATATTGACTTAGGACTTAAGGCGCTGTAAGGCGAGTTTGAAAACATACACGTATACACACGCAAAATTAAGTCGGAGAATTATAAAAATTAAAATAATTTTTTCAATATTTCCTTGATCGAAAAACCGAAAACAAAATTATAAACGGTTATTATTATTATTTTTTTTTTTTTTGCTACAATCAAATAAAATAAAACCAATTGATAATTTTAAAATTATTATTAAAAAAAAAAGAATTGAAATTTTTAATAATAATTTTCACGTAATGAACAACATTATTACGTAAGTTATAAAAAAAAAAATGTATATAATTTTTTTTGATCAGATAAAACAGAATATTTTAGTACTGGATAAATCCAAAATATCGTCCTGTATAAAATGCGTAAAGTCCTAAAACGAGCAGCGTGGAAAATTTTAAATTTTATTATAAATCATGGAAATACGTAGTCGGTAGTATGCGAATTATTGTCTATTTTTTTTTTTTTTACCAACTAATAAAAAAACAACAAAGCGTACGGATATAATGAAGAAATTATACGTTTGCGTAGGTACGTCTACTGCGGTATTGTATAAACGACGACGACGACGACGATAGAACGTTAATTATTACGAGATAGTAAAAAAATAACGTACGGGAAGCCGCGGCGGCAGTGGGCTTAAATCGGCGTTGTTACTGAATGAAAAATGACGGCGATTATACATTATACGCACTGGGTACTATACAGATTCGTATCGTATATGGAAAACTACAATGCTACAATGGTGTTATGACTTAACAACAACAATAAAAAAAAAAATAGTAAATAATAATAATGAATTTGCGCACGAAATAAATCGTATAAAAATTATATTATTGTCGCGTGTGTAAAACATCTCATACGTATTTTTGAAATTGCCCACACATTGTAGAAGAGGCCGAAGAACGTTGTAGCGATGTGTCTAGTATAGTGTCACGTTGTTATTGCTCAAGAAGAATATCGTTTTAGTACGCGTCACGTGCGTATATTATTATTATTATTATTATTACGACGTTCGCAGGTCTCCGTAAAGTCAAGTGTTATAAGGTCGCGTTCAACAATAATAATAATAATAATAATAATAATAATAATAATAATAATAATAATAATAATAATAATAATAATAATAATAATAATAATAATAATAATAATAATAATAATAATAATAATAATAATAATCATAATAATAATAATAATCATAATAATAATAAATTGATAATAGTCATTGTCAATATTATGTCGAGTCGCACACAGGGGCGTATTTACTTCATCCCCTAGGGGGAAAAGGCGAGTAGAAAAACGGCCCGTCGAATCTGTTGCCAACTTAGAATTTTTGAAAAATTATATGAAAATAATAAGTCTTAAATTAAAAAATGTTTTATTACATTTTAGTTTTAGTTCGATTGATTTTAGTTGTCAGTAGATATAGGTACATACACAAGTATCTAAGGGGGGTGGCGATCGCCCCTATCGCCCCTGGTCGCAAAACAAATGTTTTTTGGAAAAGAAAAAAAAAGCGTTTTGAAATTCAATTCGCCAGACAAGAAACGATTAATTTCTCGGGTGTTTTTTTTTCTTTTTTTGCCGTTACACGTCGATATCGCAATAAAACAAACGATTACTTTTCCAGTAATTTAATTCGTATAAATAGCTAGTGTAAGTATTCTACGGATTCGATACGATTATCATTTCTAGTCTAAATATTAATGCGCATACATTATTTAATAATCGTTTTCTTTAAAAAAAAAAAAAAATGAATAAATAAATACATTCTCCCCGAATTAACGAACGTTAATTTTGTTATTTTCCGAGTGAAAAGGAAGCGTTTAAAAAACCCGCGTCTGTAAAAAAAATAGTGAAACCGCGTCCGTTGTGGTTTATCCGTACCGCGTAAATAATCCGTTTTCTTTTTTTCCTTCACAAAAAAAAAAAAAAAAAAATCACCGCCGAAACGTACCAGAACCGTTGGGCCCGTTTATTTCCGCGTTATCAAAACGGATTTATTGTAACGCGTAGTCAAACGTCTAGTTCGAATTACGTTAATTCGTTTTTTCTTTTTCTCTAACGCGACGGTCTTCAGTGGAAAAACGAACACCGATCGCCTGTGGAATATTCGAATATTTCTCGTATTACAAAAAATTAACAAATTATATAATATTATATCGCAATGGCGTTCAACGCCGTTGCAACTATATATACGAGTATATGAAAACAGTTAAATCGCAGTGTAGCACATTATAAAGAAAATATATTGTAAAACACATTATTATTATTATTATTATAACGAAGGCGGTACAACCAGTTTTTCGTGCCGTACGACCATATGGTTCGAGTTGACACATACACACACACACACACACATACACGCTGTGGCGCGCATAATAAATACATCAATGGCGCCAGTGGACCGTCGCGCGCGCACGGCCGGTCGTCAGGTTCATTCATAAAAATAATATTAAAAAAAAAAAAATCGTAAAACGAGCGCGCGTATACGACGAAAATCCGCGCCCGTCATCTTTTTTCTCCTTTCCCCACCGCCAAAAAAAAAAATCTCACTACGCCCGTTGGTGATACGCTGGCTTTCACTCCTACGTGCAGTGTGCCTAGTATTAATAACGATAATAATAATAATAATAATAATAATAATAATAATAATAATAATAATAATAATAATAATAATAATAATAATAATAATAATAATAATAACGATAATAATAAATAGGCGTTCGCCGTCGTCTAGGTCGTCGCGAAAGAGTGCGGTTGACGGCGCCGGGGAAAAATCGTATTACACCGGATGAGGCCGGAAGGAAGGAAATCATCGGAAGGCAGGGGAGGACGGAGGAACGCGCGAAGCGGAGCCATTGAGCAAAAATCGGCTTGGGAGTGTCCCGACATTACTCGTCGCGCGTCGGGCCCGAGGCGACGTTCTCTTCGGAGGAGACCTCGGTCGCGCGCCCGCTCTCCGCTGCCCACACGCGTACCTACTCCTACGGGTCGACCCATTTCACGAAATTCGTTTGCAACAAAACGACGAGACATTTTTACCACCGGTTACGTTTTCTATGCGCGCGTGTGTGTTTTATTATGCGCTGCGACCGGATCCGATGTGGAAATCATCGCGCGCGTGCGGGGCAACAGCTGGCAGGATATGACGTAATGCGCGCGATGCTGTACACAGGTGCTCTGTTGCGCAGCGTCTGTGCGGATAAGAAAAAATTCTCGGCCGGCCCCGATCTCGGACACGGCTGAATCGAACGAGTCGAAGAGAATCACTCTCCGGTAGTGTCGGCGGACTCCAATGCTCGCCGAGTGTTTTTTTTTTTTTTTGATAATCGCCGTAGAGAAATCCATCTGGTCCGGTGTACGCGTTTGAACGACCGGTGTACAAATTCCGGGGGAAGGATGTTTATTTTGCGTTTAAAACTGACAAAAAAAAAAACAAAAATTTTTGTTTTGATTGTCAAGTACGCATTAAATACACCAACAGACAAGTCGGTACAATTCAATGTTGAGCGGTTTCCTTACCGAACGGTCTCCTTTTCACGGTGGTGGTTTTGCATTTATAGTTTATAATAAAATAAAACTGGCGGAGATTGCCGCCCACCGAATCATGGAAAAGAAAAATAATGGACCGATTCAATTCGAATATCGTTTTGTGTGTGTGATTGCGAACAGTTTATCACGCGCGATATTATATAAAAATTAACACTTACGATATTTATTGTTATCCGAACCACCTATTTCACACTGATCTATTAAATTTTCGTAAAAAAAAAAAAAAAAAAATGTAAAAAGTATTCCATCGAAAACGTCTCGCACCACCCGGCCTAACGCTGGCGGTGGTCACATATCGCTGTATTCGATTATTAACATATTTTTCAACGAAACGCTAAACAACAGACAGATTCTTATTTCCGAAGCCTCGAGCGGGATATGATGCTGAGGAGACCGGCGTGTGTGTGTGTTATACAAATTATGTTCTCTACAAGGGAAAACAGAGCTTTATTAACAATTATTACGGGTTTCCGCCGTGATGAAAATTATTATTATTATTAATACGTATTTTTATTTTTCGTTATCGGCGTTGTAAATCGAAGTGCACACACACGCGTATATATATATATATATATACGTATACGTGGGCTCTCGATACGAATAATAATAATTAATTTAACACACGCGCCGGAGATCGGGTTACACGAGTTACGACGGGTATGTATCTGGAGGGCACACACCACGATAATCTGCTGCAGTTCGCCAGGGGACTCGGATCGGAGATGAGATGATCACGAAAGATATCGGGGCCGAGTAAAAGTACCGTCACTAAATATACACACATAAATAATAATAATAATAATAAAATTAACGTAAGAGAGTAAGACGAAAATATTATGCAAAATATCTTTGGTTCTCTTCGATGGAACGGGAATACATAATAGTGGGGAGGGGGAAAATGATACAGAGAGAGAGAGAGAGAGAGAGTAAAAAAAATCCGCGTGACGTTTACGAGACCACCGAGATTTGTCGTTGCGACTATAATTATAATAATTACAATGACATTAACGTTTATACCGATTTCGAATATTTGGAGACATGAAAGCAAAGAGAAAAAACAGCCAATCCGTTATCGGCCAAATAATAACGTTCCGTCGAATACGTATTTCCGTTTTTTTCTCTTTTTAATTCGTTACGATAATTACATATTGTGTACGATTTTATAAAGAAAAAAAAAACAAAACTTTTACGCGACACTCGTTAACGTTTTAAACGTTTCGATTTGTAATCGTTTTCCACAATACTGAAACTATTTCTTTTCTCGCCCGCTCATCTGTCACACGGGTGCACCGCGATGAAAACGTTTAAAAATCGAAACCGTTTAACGATAACGTTTATGCGAAGAACGCAAAGATATTTATTTTTTTTTCCAAAATACCTTTATTTTTTGAATGGTCACGAGATATCAAAAAAAAAAAAAAAAATTGCTACGATATTGCGGTATATATAATATTTTAAATTATTTTCAGTGTCTAAAATAGCCTACGGATCTGTTTTACCACCGGAAGAAATTATATTTCGATGTAAATCACCTAAGAGTGTTTAATACTTTTAGTTAATACCGAGCCCAATGCGATTTTCCACGACAAAATGTGAGTTAATGTTTTTTTTTTCATTTTGTATTTCGAAAATATAAATTTAATAAATCTCTCGGAACCGTAGTTGTCCACTTTCGTTGGAAAAAATATCGTACGGTATTGTCGATGGAAAAATTTCTATTTTTTTTTTCTTCGTTATTTTAGGTGTCAATTTCTTAAATACCGCATTATAACCGGGGGAAAAGAAAAAAAGAATTCGATAATAACTCGTTTTCTAAAATCGCGCGAAAAACACTAGCGTAATAATAATTGTTAAAGAGTTTATAATATCCGCTATGGAAGTTAGAGAGAGAGAGAGAGAGAAAACAATTTATTAGACACAAGCACCGCCGAACGTTTTCGAATTAACGCGCGATCCGTCAAAATCCGGTTTTCGCGTCTCGCAATAATATTTTATCTGTATGAAATACAGAGAGAGAAAGAGAGAGAAAAAGGCGCGTCTTACACGCGATTTTATTACAGTCGGTGGGAATTATATAAATATATATATTTTTTTATTTTAATATTAAATATTATATTGAATTATACGAAAAGCCAATAAAAATACTTAACCTAGCCAAATAAAAATTCTAAAAAAATTAATTCCAGTTTCCGTAATAAATAACGCGCGCTCCTTTAATTTTCTACGATCTACCACCACCACACATAATAATATACGTCGCGAATATTTTTTTTTTTATTTCCATGTATTCGTGACTTCCGTCCCCGTCTGTTGTGCGCGAAAAATTAATATTAAATACGTCTTTGTATATATATAATATATATATATATATATAAATAATGTTACGTTAAACGTATAATTATTATTATTTCTTTTTTTTATATATACACTTTTTAAGCGTTTTTTTTTTTAAATTCAGTTTGTTTCTTTTACGACGCAGTGCACTCGATGTCGTTCTCAGAACATTTCTCGTGTTATAATAAAATATTTCGAATCGCATCCGAACGACGAGGAAAAATGTAAAAAAATTATATGGTCAACTCGTATTTATTATTATTGTCGCGCGATGTCATTCGTCGCAGGAAATACAAAAAAAAAAAAAAAAAAAGAGTTATTTATACGTAATATTAGGTTTTTTTTTCACTTTTCACGTCGACGTTTAATAGTTCGAGTGTTATAGATGACCCGCAAACTCCATAATGTAAATATATTTCTGTTAAGCTATAAAACGTATTTGCGTCATTTAAAAACTGTTTTATTATTATTTTTTTTTATTCAGTTATTTCTACCACAATTTCAGGTTTCTTTTATAGAAACGGAGTTCTTTTTTTTAGTATTGATGAACTCCTATTACAGACAGTCCCGCGGCCAAGTTCAATACGAATCGTCTTCTCTACCTTATTTCAATTGATCGTTCGATTTTTTTTCTTTCCTACTCGAACGGTGCCCGCGCCTCGTTCTCTTCTCGGGCCCTGTGAACTTCTTCCACGATTTAAGAGAAAAAACCATACCAACACATTGTTCTAATACTCCGTACAGAAACGTAGGAAAATGTCAACTACATTTAAAAAATAAATATTATTTATTTTTTAATGGACATATCTTATGGCCGCGAGTCATTCCGAAAATTTGAAAGCGAAACTGTTACCACGCAGCCGTTTACATTCCTGCGTCGACTTAATTCAGTAGCCGTAAGACATATCCATGATTTTTCTTTATTCTTTTTTTTTTAACAATTAATAATCCGGTGATGAACGTATTAACAATGCATAAGAGAAAAATCTGTACTGGCATGCAAATACATCGGTACACGTCTTGTGGCCATTGAGTCGGCTTAAAAATGTCGAAATACTAAACGGTTCCGTTCGTGACTTCATCATTATCGTACTATCTCTCGGTGTAGGCCAAATTTCCGGAATGACCATAAGACGTAATACGTTCACGGCGTTCGTAATTTCGTAAATTTTTTTTTTTTCTTATAACGTTTTCGAAACGCGTGTAGACATTTTTCACCGATCGACTATTTACTCGCGGAGACATTGTAATTCGTGTTAATGCAATTTGCGTCTTAAGACGAAATGACGAGACGACCGATGAACGGTTCGATTCTAATTCCGTGGAGAATTTTCGAGGCCGATAAATTCTCTAGTCAATAACGGCGGCGTTATTTTTCTATTTTCAATTAAAATTCGCCTTCAATACGATGGAAATATTATTCTTTAATCGAAAAATCGCCTCGGCTATATATATATATATATATATATATATATATAGTGACTGTACTTTGTAAATATATCAGTGTCCCGGTCAAGGCGCGACTCCATCGACGTTGCATTACTATAACTGACAACCAATTGTGTTGTTAGGCGAAACGTATTATATTTTTTTATATTCCTTCTCAGAGGCCAAAACAGTGGGTGTACACGCGACGATGGAAACGGCCGAGTTACGTTTTTTTTTTTTTTTAACCGAAAACTTCTTGCGACGCGGTGTCGGACGAAATATATTACGTGTTATCCTCGGAATCACGACGAGTTAAAAAAAAAAAACATCAAATAAATCATTCGCGTGTAATAGGTACGTCTAATGGGCAAAATTATTTTTATATATATATATATTTTTTTTTTTTGTAGTGTTTTAATTACATTATATAATATATTGGAAAAATTTGAATAACGTGTCGAAAACTATAATTCACTAAAAATTCGATATTTTTGTTTTTAACTCTAACGATTAATAACGATTTCGTCGTTGTTCGGATTTAAAATTTGCGTTGTACGACGTTATTGGTTTTTCGTGGCATTATTGTTATTATTATTATTATTATTGTTATTATTATTATTATTATTATTATTATTATTATTATTATTATTATTATTATTATTATTATTATTATTATTATTATTAAAGTGTTTTGTCGAAATAAATTTCAAATGTGTCAGCGGGCATTCGTTTTTAAGAATATACAAAAATGTGAATTTTGCGAAAGTCTCGACAATTTTATAACATTTTTTTTTTTTTTGTTTCTTTTTTAGTACCGTATTGCGTTTCTATATCGAAAGTTCTGCGCGTGAAAAAAAAAAACAAAGCGTTTTACGATAGAATTTTGACAGACACACATAAAAACAAACACACACTCACACACACCGTTTTAAAATCGAAAAATCGCTTCTTTTGAAATACAAAAAAAAAAAAAAAAAATGTCGTTGGAAAAAAAAATGTGTACATAAAGAAATCGACTATAATAACGAATGAGTGTTTTCATAGAACGCGACTTTTTAAATTATTAAATAAAATTCTGAGTAAGCGATTGCGTGAAAGAGGGTGGAGGGGGGTGGGAGAATGGTACAGCGTGTCGTCTTCAAACACGTAGCGAAACGATACGTAAGATCACATGTACACGATCGGGTAAAAATCACCGAGACGAACGTGTACGCGAGACAATGGAAGTGAAAATAACAATAATAATAATGAATTATTATTATTATTATTATTAAATTATCGATCAACGTCCCCCATTGATTTCGTGATCCTGTATAAGACCCGACCGCCGGGTCGTACGAGCGAACGCGTCTCCGTTGCCGCCATCACCGACGCTGCAGCCGCCGCAATATTTATTCGTATCTCACACCGTTTATCTGCAGCAGCTCTACTGTATTCGTGCGTGTACGCACATGAATAATGCGCTCGCGACGACAAATTGCCGGGGCCCGGCCGAGAACGCGTCGCCACCCACGCAGGACTCCTCGGCGGACCGCGTGTGTTCGCTGCGTTGTTTCCCCTGTAAATTATACACGCGTTGTATTGTCACGACGGCGACGAGGAAAACGGATGGCGCGTGCTCAAGAATTCGCGGTGCGCGGCGGATTGTGACCTTCTCGCGCTCCGACCCGGCATCGGCTACAGCAGCGTACGACTTCTTCGGTAACGCGGTGGTAATGCGACAGCGTCGCATGCCCATAACGTAACCTATAACACGCGGATTTATTACCGTATACCGTAGTTTATACGACGTTGCCTAACCTTACTAAGAAGAAGAAGAAGAAGAAGAAGAAGAAGATACCATCGATTTTATACGACGCGGCAGTCGTGGAGGTGAGTATCGAGATATTAGAGAGAAACAGTGTGACCTCTTGCGTTCGATCTGCGGATAAACACCTGCTGCAATGTACGGTTAACGTCGCGGCGAGAATGACATTGGTTTTTTTTTTCCCGAACAAATTTATCTAAGTGTTAACGAACGAACGTGTGTGGAGTCGTTCCACACACGTATCCGCGAGCGTCGATTTTCGTTAAACTAAAAAAAAAAAAAAAAGACCGCGGGGCTCGATCAGCGGCAATCCTGGTTCGCAAAACGCTATTCGTCTCCTGCAACAACAGTACGGCGTCTTTTCTAAAAAAAAACAAACAAAATCCCGTCACGATTAGTTCTTCTCCGATCCGTTCTCGTTTGACACGCTCGGTATTTCGCACTCCGCGGCGTTGTTTCCTACATAATACCGTTCAGACATTTTTTTTCTATACTGGTTTCTCATTCCGCTCTCGCCAATATATTGCTAGCCTTTCTCTGACCACTTCTCTCGTCGTATTGTATCATCGATGGAACGATAGCTTCGTCGATAGGCTGCAGCAACACAAAGTTTTTCTACCGGGGCTCAAAGACTTCTTCTTATTATTCGTCTCATTAGTGACGCAATATCATACGGGAGGGGGGCCGGATAGGTACGAGATTTCGAATTTAAAACGCGATCGATACTCGTATCGTAATGACGACATGTTTTTTTTTTAAAGAAAATTTCTATAATTTTCTCGAGTTTTTGTGCTGATTTATTGAATGCTTCGTCTGTTTTCACTTCAAACACGGGTAAATAAAAAAAAAAAAAAACCGATTACCGTTATTATTTATTTCTCATTATACTTTTTGTACATTTATATAATATGTTATGTAAAAAAAAAAAAAAACTCGATGAGGCGGGGGATATCCATTCCCCAATATCCTCGTGCTCAATTATTATTATTATTATTATTAGTGTTTATAATATAGCTGAGAGCTAAAATTCTAAAATGTCGGTGTGTCTTGACGGAATACGCTCGAGTCAAGAAAAAAACGATGCCCCATCCACTTACGGTAATTTATATATTATATCGCGTTAGAGAGTTTAAAATCAAAAGAGATTTAGTCAAAGTGTATTTATTTTCTAAATAAATTATTTTTCACTTTACACTGGTTTTCAAAACTGGACGTGTTAACAACGAGTTAATTATTTACGCACTAGTTTACCGACAGTCTGTGAGTAGAACCGTAAAATATGCTTTGTGGTTAAAAAAATTCTCTTTTAGCGCGTACTGTTTGTATCAAAAAAATAATGGCCTTATATAAAAGGCTCTGGTGGGATGAAAAAGTGTAATCTCAATTTTTAACCAATTTCCTCTTTTTAAATACTAATTAGAAAATTTTAAATTTCGGTTAAATCGTTTTTTTTTTTTTGAGGTTAACTCGTAATTAAATATAACTTACTTTTAACTGGACTTGAATATTTTTTTTTTTTTTTTTAATAACTTAAACTCGACGATAATTAATTTTGGACAGTGTCGGTTATTCTCAAAAAAATCCATCTCTGCTTTTAGATTTTAATTAATCGTACTCAACAACGAGGTGATACGTAACAATTGAACAAAATATGACCTCTCGCTTTACTCGTGATTAATGTCCTGTGCTGCGCGTAACGGAAAACGAATTAAAGTCAATTGAACGACGAGACCGTAAAGTGTTTTTTTTTTCTTTGGTTCACACACCATTCCTTCGGCGGATATTCGAAGGAATAATCGAATTCGGCGACTACACACTTTAGTCCCGGCCAGCGTTTGTATCGAATTCGAAACAATAACCGCGTTGTTGTGTTCACAATACTGAATAATAATTTAAATGATAATCGCGTGATATTTATTATAACGTCGTCTAATATACGGGTTTGGTTTCGCATACTCATATGGACTTATCAATGACAAAAAAATATATAAAATTTAAATAACGCGTCCGGTAATTTTATTAGAAAAAAAAAAGGGAAAAAAATGATTTGCAAAAAGTTTGTTGTCATATCCCCGAGGACAATATACACACACACACACGCAATACAATATCAGGCTGAGCATATATCGTGTAGCTGGTGAATAAAACTATGACGCGTATAGTAAACGGTAATCAAAAATGTATATTTATAATAAACTACTATTATAAAAACGAGCGATTGATAATAATATTACAAATGAATTACAGCGCGATAAATTAATTATTCCATTATCATGGCGGGTAAAAAAAAAAAAGCCTTCTGGCGTAATAAAACACATTATTCTTAATAATAAGAAATTTAACTCGCGAGCTAGTTAAATGCGTATGCAGTCGAGTGGAATAACACGAAACAGAAATTTTATTTAATAATACTTGAATGCGCGTAAAAAACACGCGGATGATAATTAGGTGGCCTTTATGTGACCCGAATAGGACTGAAAAAAAACTATTGACAATTTCGATCGTCTGCTCGAATTCTGACGTATAACTAATATTTTTAGTTGTTTGAAACCTTGATTTACGGCTATATATTAGAGCCGTACATATATAACATGAATAAACGGACTGGAGTGTCCGCCTTTTGATGCTAATGTGATATAGCAAATACAGGTTTTGAAAAAAAAAAAAGCGTACGCTAATTATAGTGTAGCGTGTCTGAATCGGTTGTAAAGGAACATGTATCGGGTGTGTGATATGGAAAACAAACGATTTTGTAAAAATGATTATAATTTATTTATATAATAAAAATAACGGTCGTTGAATGATCTGCGATTGTTACGACGATGGAACGTGCTGTTATCGTTATGGAATCCTATCGAAATTATAAAGACAGATGAGATCTCGCGGTTAAAGAGCAAAATTATTTTATTCAGTATGGCGACTGCACATTACATATTATTAAAGCATCAGTGTTTTTTTTTTCGGCGATTAAAGCAGTAACTATTAACTGATAACGAATATAATGATAACGGCCAACTGCTGAAAACCAGGTATGACACCTACTCAAAGATCGGTGCGCGGAAAAAGTGTACTCCGGTATTATACGATTTTTTTTTTTTAAACAAAAAACACGTACGACTACACACGGCTATTTCAATACGAAAGTTATTGAAATACGGCGTGCACTTTTTTCTTTTTTCTTTTAAACGAACAAACCTAATAATTAATTCCACGTAAAACAGATATTGATGCTATAGCAATAACTGATTATTATCGGAGACTGCAAAAAAAGAAATAATAAAAACCGCGATAATTGAGCTATGATAATGCGCTATATCATTTGCGCGGCTTCGACAAATTTGTATATATATATATATATATATATATATTGTTATATTGTATATATATACATATATATATATACATGTATATATATATATACGATTAAATAAATTAAAAACAATGTGATGATCTGTGCTCGTAAGGTATTTATCTGTTTTTAATCGTTGACGAAATCGTTATATACGTTTTTTAAAAGTAACATTGTACGCGTGCCCTCGTTCGTTTATACGTTTTAAACACAATACAGTATAAACGACACAATGAATATATTATACACAATATAGGCGTCTAAAACGTAATGAAATATAACAATAATCGGTAATTTTTTTTTCTCGCTCAGATCGATTCATTAAACGATTCTTCGCCGGCTGCAGGAGTAATATATATTTTTGTATTTTTACACTAGCAGTTCGGTTTTATCTCGGCCGTATGACTATCTTACAATATCATTTGACACTATTATAGTGGAAAAAATTCGTGTATCGACGCTCGGACAGGAGTGCGGGGAAAAAGACGTGATGTAGAATTGAACGAACTCTTGCATATTATAAAAAGGAATTTCAAAAATGACATTTGATCGGGCACGAGGAAAACACGTTTTTTCTTTTTTTTCACTGCGACGACGAACGGCGATTGAATTTAAGTAAAACGCGTCAGCGTACGCTCTAATGCGCTACAATAGTACACGCGCGTATTATATTTTTCATCCGAGCGGTAAAACGCGATATTATTACGCGTTATTATTTTTGTTTTTTATGTTTGTAAACGCTGCGATCATCGCGTGGGAAGTTGTATTTTAATTATTGCGGCTGTGTATATGTAAGCAATTAAATTTCTATTTTCTTTATAAGTGTATATCAGAAAGAAAAAAAAAACGATTTCATCGATCCGAATATTATAATTATCGCGTACCTGTGTACACTATAGTCATAAGGAATTTATTCGAAACGCTTATTTTTTCTCTCTGTTATTATTATATTGGGCAACACCTATTTCACACCGCAGCGTTCACAGCGTTTAAGATAATATATTATAATGACTCCGAGGATTAATCTGACCATATGGTATATATTATATTGTTTTTAGTCGTCGCGTGACGTAAGAGCGATAGGACCACCCAAAGTAAAATAACTCCTCCGTTGCACGGAAAGCTTTTGATGAAAATCACAATATTGCGCTATAGACTAATATTTTATTTAAATCGTCTCCCGTGCACACGCAATAACATGCGCGCGCATTTTAATTAGATGGGGGCATGTGTTGCATGCGTTCAAGTGACATATTATGATATGATGAATGAACGACGACTTTGTATATTTTATAAATGCGCGTAGCGATAATTTCAGAGTCGACGTGTTTTTTTTTTCTGCGCTGAATATTATAATATATTATACGAAATTATCATATTTATAGAATACTTGGAAGTCGTATTCCTTGTACATAAATATATTTTTCTAAAGCGTATTTTGCAATAAAAAAATTATACGTATCGTTTAGATTACGCGTTAGGTTTTCCGCGATATTGATATACGACGAATAATATTTCGCCAAACTTTTCTATTCTAATTTTGGAATTTTATTAAATATTTACAATTCGTGTAGGCGCTATAAATGATTAAAACGTAAAAGACGCGAAATACTGGTCGGCTTCAATGAAACGCTGGAGTGATCGTTGGCATCATTTCAAAACGTATACGCTAAACTTTATTGGCATTGAAGAGATCATCGGGCCATATTTTACACTTAAAAATATTATCGAGGGCAATGACAGATGATAAAAGCGTTTATAACAACGGATTAAAATGATTACGAATGGTTTAAGGATTGTTTATAATTATAGTGCGAGGATAGGGCAGGTATTTTTAATGAAATTTAAATCTGTTCGGAACATGTGAATACTAACGTATACCTGTAAGGAGTTCTGTATACGACGAAAACACAAATAAAACTGAAATCTGTTGATGTTTAAAATTTTAGCCGCAATCCTTAGTTAATTACAGAGCGGCGGCAGAAGGCTCAGAAGAGGCCATTTCTCCCTTACATCAATATAAGATTCGGTTTCTCAAACGATTAACCACATCACTTATAATTTGTAAGTATATTTCGATGTTTTCATTTTATGTATGTGTTTTTGGCTTCCTAAAAGGCTCCTTTACACTCTGCAGTGCAACTAAAGGACCCTGCGTGGCCTAAGACTGCCTTGATTATAGTATTGAACGGCTGGAAATATATTTCTTATAGAAGAAAAACGTTTATATGCACGTCGAATTACCGATATCGACTACGTATAAGCGCAGTGTACCCAAACGTTCATAAATATGTGTAAAAACAAATTACGTTCGAAGGGATTTTCACTTTTTTTAAAACGACACGAATTCCTATATTCAGAAGTGTATAAATATTTAATAGAATATTATCGAGATTTAACGAATCTGGTATTGATTGAACACACAAGGCGCACGTTATGTACGTTACGTAACATTACCATTAATAATGCGCGTTAAATATTTATATTTCAATATACTCGATGATATATTTATGTTGTAAACCGATAATGAACAGTTTTTAAACGTTAAAAAAAAATACATATATTTATAGAATATTACGTTAAATTGTCGGAGAAAAAACAACAGTGTAAACATTTAAACAGGTGTTTATAGGTAATTGTAGCGAAGATCAAAGGAAAACTTAAATCACGTAAATCCTATTTCGGAAACCTATAATTGACTTCGATCGTGTCGGTCGTAGTTGAAGTATTATACATATATATATATATATATATATATATATATATATATATAATGCATGTCTTTTCTTTTTCTGAACGGTAGGCCCACAGGAGTAGAAAATATTAATATATACTTATATTAATATTAGACGATTTTCGTTTACTCGCGCGCACGCCTGATGACGGTGGCATATTCTGACAGTTTATGGACGCACTTATTAACGTGTATTCTGGTGATTGGATTCTTTTTGTTTTCTTCTAAACTATTTATAATAATATGTTAAACGCGTTGTTGTGTCGAAAAATCGGTGTGTTTCATAAAACGTACTGTATTAAACACAGGAAAACTATTATTTTCATAGAAGTTTTTTTTATTTATTGTTTTTGTATTCCGCTATTTTATTGTGTCCGCGTACGAGTATACACACCTTGAAATTAAATAATAATTCGGTTATTCTATCATTTTGTTTTAACTGTCGAAATTTATCCTCGTGTAGACGAATCCACTCACTATATATATATATATATATATATACTTTAAATAATATATTACCTATTATTATACGCCTAAAAATATCAACGGCAATACGCGCAAAAAATCGATAATATACGGGGAAAAAAAGTGAACCGCGAAGATTGTAACGTAATATGTAAAATAACAATATTATAATTATTATAATATTACTAGAGGGGGAGGGGAGAGAGCCGAAAACATATAATCAAGGCTGAGCAAGTATGTTAATGTCTTTTAACTAGTTAAAAATATTAGAATATTCAAAATAAAACTATTAGTTTTATAAGATGTTATGGTTGGACAAAGAGAAAAAAAAACTCATTCGACGGAAAATCACTCGTTGAGTATAGAATACGACGTTTCGAATATTGTGAATATCTGTTTTTGTCTATAGATATTTGAAAATTTAATAATAATAATTTTTTTTTTTATCGGTATCTGATATTTTTTTTTTTATTTTTTTTTTCAGGATGTATACGAATTATTAGTTATAAACATTTAAAAGAAATATTAATTGTTCTATACATTTTAGGACTCTCGTACATGTCGACCAGATGGTGGTACACGTAAACTGGACTCGTTATACATAATTAAAAATGTACGAGAACCTATGCGATAATATCTAAGATCGTGGAACTTAAACGCTATAATATAGTTGTGTTTATGTACGTCGATTATGTCCGACGTGTTATACGATTATACGATGAAGAAAAACATAATCGGTTTTACGCGAAGATTTAGATGAGAAAGATTCGTCGTTGGCCCAACGTGTAATACCGAAGAGCAGAGGAGATGGGCAATGAGATGAAATAATATTAGACGCGCATGAACTTTACGCGAATGGGAAAACGTGGTCCAGTTCATTTGGGGGAGGAGGGGAGAAATAATAAGATTGGATACGTTTGGACGGTGGACTGATGATAACTCGGTAGAGTTTCGAGAGGTTCGTGACATTCGTGTGACGGGGAAAAAAAAATGGAAAGATTTAGTTTTTAACGGATAAAAGCTTGTAAGACTTGAAAACAACTAAAATATTATAATACGACACTCGTACGACGCTACAATAGATAATATTTCCATTGTATAATAATACATTCGAGTTTTTTCTTTTTTTTTTTTGATTTTACAATTTCGAGGTTAAGCATTCCACGCGCAGCCCGTTATTGAAAATAATAATTTTAAATCCACTCGCACTTTACTGTATTGTACCGCTCAGTTCAACAGGTGTGCAGAGACAGAGAGAGAGAGACGCACACAATCGTCGTTGTTTACACCGCGCGTATACGTATAAAAGAACTGACTCTGGACGACAGTCGTTTGCTTACGTACTTAAGCACTTTTAGAGGAGTATAGTCAGACACCGGAGAAATCAAATAAATGTATTAAAATAGTATTTAAATAATTCTTGCTTTCCCCCCCCCCCACGTATTCGAATACTATTCATTTGAACACTTTTACCGGTGTATTTTTTTTTTTTTATTCGCCGTTAATTCTTCATCGTTAAAAACGATCGATTTACGGACGGAAAAGAAATACGTTTTAAGTATTGTTTTTTCCTTGAAATAATATCCGAAATATTTTTAAGAATCGTGAAAACGTCAAAAGAATTCTCTTACCACAATAATCTTACGTATATCGTGCGCACAACAAACGCGCCTTGCGGCAACGTACACGTCGCATATTATTACAATATTGACTTATGTGTGTGGAGTATACACGCGTTTCAGGCGTAGAAACGAAGTAAAATTCAAATAGTCAAGTACGGCAATCGCGAGAAAACGATAATTGACTGCAGTGAATGTATATAACAGGGGTGGCCACAACGAGGCTCGCGAGCCGCATGCGGCTCTTAAATCAGTTTCGTGCGGCTCTTGAACTAAATTTAGACTAAACTTAATAAATATAAAATTTGTTAGAATCGTTAGAAACGTTAGATAGCATTTTTATTGCCGTCGATTTCGTTATCATTACAGTCGTTATTAGGTATAGGTAGGTTATTAGGCACGGCGGCGGTGCTTTTAGTATGTGTAGCCAAAAATAGTCACGGTGTGTTACGACCGCGTCAGACGACGACGATAACAACATGATTTCCGTTATCGCGTTACAGATTTCAAAAAGCTTACAGAAAAAATGAACACTGGAAAAAGCACTTCTCATAAGTAAATCAATAATAACGTTAATAACTATGTCAATAATAATAATGTTTTATGTTATGTAAAAAATAAACGTTCCTTCATTTGAGTTCATTTTTCATTGTGTCTTCATTTCATAAACATCGTTTTACAATGTGGCTCGCCTCAAATTAGCTTTATAAATTTGCGGCTCCCAAAGTTAAGTTTAGTGGCCACCCCTGGTATATAAACTAGAGAACGACGACGACGACCTCTGAGAGTATTTTTTAATTGCGAATCGAATAAATGTTTCGCGGATTCCCTCCCCCCCCCCCACAACACCTCTGAATACTTTTTATTTTTGTCCGTTTATTCGAACAAGTCACCGTGCCGAATACGGAAATAAAAAGTTTTTCCCCCCCCCGATTTTATAGCCGCCGGGTGCGCGCCCGAAGTATAGTTACATTACCGTTTAAACGATAATTTATATAACAGTTTGTATGAAATAAAAAAAAATGTTCGTGGAAAATGAGAGGAAAAACGCGCGTCCGTGTACGAGAAATAACGGAGAGATTAGGTTTTTCGCGTTAAACAAAAAAAGCAGAAGAGAAGAAAAAAAGAAACTCGGCGTACACCGCCCGTCACCGCATATACCGCGCGAGCGTAGGACGCGCGCGTAGGTGATGCACGCGCGGCACGCCCGGAAAACGAAAAGCGACGCGCGCTCTTCAATTTAGTTTTATTAAAATACCGAATAATATTTTTATTTTTTTTCCCCTCCTCTTCCAGGTCCGTGAACTCACAACGTGACGTTTTAATGTAAGACCCCGTGCGCACGCCTCAAAAGAGCCAAACCTGTTCTAAAAACCGTTTGAAACGACTCTTTAATTGTTAATAATAATAATAATAAAAAAAAAAATGCGATTCGTCCCGCACCCCCTATACACTTACGTTATACACTAAACCAGTGGTGGGCAAACTTTTTTAATGGGGGGGCCACAAAGTTTAAGAAATTTTAGAGGAGGGCCAGAATTATAGAAAAAATGCATAAAAAACGGCCATATACTATCCATGTCGATGGACCCTCGGCGGGCCGTACTTTGCCCATCACTGCACTAAACGATATACCGAAGACCAATAACATAATATTATGATTTATGAGCACGACGACCGTTGGAGTGAATTTTTTTTTGAAAAATTCACGACCGTCTTATGTCAGTTATTTTTTTTTCATTCCTCCCCGGGCGATTTAATAATACGTTTAAAAACGTCACGCGTGTGTCCGAAATAAAAGATGGGAATATTCGGACGAAATCGTTATCCGTGGATCGAATGTTAAAAACGTATAAATCCCGGACTGCGGTTATACATATTACAACAATGGCCGGTGTTACACTTCTCGTACGACGCGCGCGTCGTTCCAGTTTTTCACGATTCCAAGCGATTCTTTCGGTGTGTGTGTGTGTGTGTGAGAAAAAACACGAAACGAAATTCTCTGCGTCTCGCACGCGTATTATTATTATTAAGTCGTCGCCGGTCGCTTCGGAACGCGCGCGGTTATAAAATTAATAATTTGTCGTCTCTTCGTCGCACCTCGCAACGTACGATAATAACGATAATAATTTATCGTCGTTACAAAATATATTATAACCGACACACTGCGGCCAGTCGGTAGGGCGTAATTACTATTGTTTTCCACGAATGTGCCGTGTCACGGACTTTATATATTATTACTTATTACGACGCGTTGCGTACACACACACACACACCGTGTGTGAGAGAGCGAGCGAGCGAGTACACGGGCGCGTGCGACCGCTGCTCGTGTTGGTTTTCATGACCGGTAGGAACGACGACGCGCGCACGTGCGCACGCTCCCTCGGCTCGTTAAACACTCGATCGGCGGCGGTGCTCGGTAACAATATTCTCCGTGGGTGGTGTGACGACGGACGGCGGCGGGATTCGTCAATGGAGGAGGGGGGGGGCACTTCAATCGCCGCGCCGCGGTCTGCCGCTCTAGCCGAGGGGATTATTTCTTAACGGGGGGGACGCGCGACGAAGACGTTTTTTCTTCACCCTTCGTTATTGCAAAAAAGAAAAAAGAAAAAAAAAAATTAGACGAGAAAAACTACTGTTTCGCGGTGTTCGTATAAATAAAACGAGGTCTCTGGCAGGTACGAAATTTTAAAGCGTTTTATTCAAATTCGCCGATTCGTCCTATTATAGTATAGCTATAATATTTCAATTGATATTTCGTGACGAAACGCGTATAGTACGTTAATTTTGATATTTCAAGTACTGCAAGCGCGTCTCTGGGTGACGAACAATCGATTTGTGAAACGTGAAACGCCCGTTTACGAAAATCTGTGTTCCATATTGTAATGACTGTTGAAACGATTACAAAAATGTAACCTCAGTGATTATTTCAATTACGCGTAATAAATAATTTTATTCTCGATACTGATAAAAATACACTCTAACCGTTTTTTCTTCTTCTTCTGCAAGTAACAACGCTAATCACGCCGTCGCGGAACGCGCGAAACGAGCGAAAATGTGACGTTACAGAGTTTACGCTGCCACGCGACGATGTTATCGCATTAATACGTGCGTAACGAGAAGCGTTTTTTTTTTTTTAATTTTTTTGCTTTTTTTTTGTCGCCCGCGAGCGAACAGTACACGGATCGTCGTCAAACGATATAAAAAAAAAATACGTACACCTTACATAATATTATTATAATTGTATTTAATGAACCGAGAGGTCTGTATTTTATTTTATTTTTTAACGTATATTCACGTCCGTTTTAATTTAAAAAAAAAAAACCGCGACGTGCGTCCAAGAACCGGTGGCTAACGATTTTCGACACGTAGCAACTTCGTCGCTCTCGCTGTACTGTTATTATTATTCTTTCGAAGAAATAGATGGGGGGTTTTTTTTTTTGTTACGCGTACGAATAGAGTATGAGTTAAGAAAATAAATTCACAACTCCAACGCTGTACGAACGCTCGTCAATAGTTTTGTACGTAACTGTTTATTATTGTTCGCATCGTATTCGCGTATTTTTCGTCCGCGTTCAAAATCGTCGTCAGCGATTTGATGTCCGACGAAATCGTCGACAACCGTACTAAACGATTCCGCGAGATTCGAGTTCGTAAATATATTATAATGTTTTCAACTTTGAAAAACTTCCCCTTGCCGGATTTCATTGCACGCGTTAAATTAAATATAAATATACAAAAAAAAAATAAATAAATAAATAACCATTCGATAATTCGGTGTTTACGAATATCGCGTACGCCTCTTTCCATCCACCTGGCGCGTATTATTAACATCCGAGTTTTTCAAAATCATGTTCGACCACTCACTCGCGTTCGTGTGTATAATCGAGAAATAACCGGATTCGTCGTAACGCGTTGGAGGATATAACACAAAACGCGCAAGAAAAGAAGAAAGAAAACACTGCGGCCGGCTAGCCGCCACCGAAAGTCGAAATGAGAAATTGGTTCGCGGTATATTTTCGTCATGAGCTGACACTCACGGAAACTTTTTTAATTTACCCGCGGTATTTAAATTAGAATTTACGCACGTTGTAACGCACGCGGAGATTTCGATTGTTATCCGTTTATTTTTCTTAATCGTTCCGTACCCCGCAGGAGCGGGTATCGACGTGTGTCGACGTTTATCAATGGACCGGGGAAATTCAAATGAGCCCGCGAGTGCTGCGACAACGCGCCGTGTTAACGCGCGCTCTCTGAAAATTATCGTCTTGGCCGAATTCGCGGGACACGTTCAATTGAAATTTCGGAGGAGACACTCGAGATGGAATTTGGTAGGAAAAAAAAAGATTCCTTAGCGTGTTGCATATTTGTTAGTAAACATTTTTCCAACATAAAGTCGCATACGTAACAATTTCGCGTTTCAAAAACGTTTTTTCAACGCATTTTCGTGTACTTTTTTTTTTTTTTTGGAATAATAAAACACGGATGTTTACAAACGCGTTTTGTACACATTTTAAATTTTTGTCTAAAAGTTTCGGGGTATTCATGACTTTTTAAAAATAAATTTTCGAACAGTTTTCTGGGAATACGAAAAAATAATAATAAAAGCCCGAATTGTTAAATACAAAACGCGTTCTCGCAACAAGTAAACAATATATTTTAATTATTTATAATTTTCTTCTTTTTTTTTCCCCCGGTATATTTGTAAAATTATTAATCGGAATTTTCGTTCGGGCAATTTTTTTCCCCCGGAAATAATTTAATTTCGTTTTGAGCGTTTTTTTTTTTTTTTAGCTCGTAATCGCATAATTATGTTATTTTCTTTCCGAGGTCACTGACGTCCGATCGTAATAATACACACATACGTATAAAATTCTTCTATATATATATATATTATAGTTGCGTTCCGTTTTTTTATGCGTATAAATACAGTCGGATTATGCATACAGAAAACGAATTGTCCGTTAATTTATTCTTATTATTATTATTATTTTATTTTTTTTTTTATTTAACTCTTATAAAATATTTCGACGTAAAACGATCGGGGGGGGGGGGGAGATGGAGAGGCCGGAAGAGACTGCGTGCGGGGCCGTAAGTAAATGTTCAATCGTGTCGGAGATAAACGATTTTAATAGACTTGTTTCGTCCGACAACACAAGTATACACACGCGAGTAATTATTATTACAGAAATGTATAGCGTACACTGGCCGGAGGGCTCGGGAGGGCCGAGCGCTATCGGACACTCCGAGATTATTCAAAATGAAAGATTAATGTTTACGTCGCGATGAATTCGGTTCCCGTCTTTTTGGCGCGTTTTTATAAATAACGCAGTTTTTTTTATATATATATATATATTATATATATTTCTTGCGAGAGATTTTTTTTTTTTTTTTTTGTAGAAAAACGAATATTCCATTAACCCGTTCTTGCCGGTATGAGGAGAGTATTCCCGTCACCGCCCCCCGTGTCGGCTTTTTATTCCGTACCGTCCCGTGTCCGAGTAAATCAACTGTTTTGTCGATAGCGCCGACACGACTTTTCAACAGTGTGGCGGAATATTCCGGGGAGACGGTACGTCTCACGTGCGTTGCGTGCTAACCCGGAAAGAGAATCCGTCTCTTAACGATATTTTTTCGATGCGGCGCGGACGATCACGCCCGGTCCCCCCGTGCAAACCGTTGAAACGCGGCGCGAAGATTTCAAAACATTTTGATACCGACCTTATTACTCACGCCGTCGTCGGATTGTTTTGAATCCAAAATCAAATACGTATTTTCGCATGAGTAAATAGTACGTAACATTTTAAAACGAAAACTATCCAATGGCTCTTTGAAAACTGTAAAATCGCGTTAACTGTCTCTTCCGTCTCAAAAGTTCACCGACCCCTGTTGCGCACTACGATAATAATAATAATAATAATAATAATAATAATAATACTGATAATAATAATAATAATAATAATAATAATGATAATAATAATACGAAGCGAACGGTTCGTAAAGAGTAAATGAAAAAAAAGAAAACGAGTTTTTATTTTCCGTTGGTGCAGTGTATAACGTGTGTGTGTTTTTTTCTTCTTTCGACGAGTCTCTCTCTCTCTCTCTCTCCTGGCCGTGGTGCAACGTTTTTCTACGACGACGACGCGGCGCGGCGCGCGGGCCCGGCTGCAGCAGACACTCGACCGAGCGTCGCGTCGCGTTGCTTTAGGCAATTTTTTTGTTTTCCGTTCTTTTTACGTCTCTCTCTCTCTCGCGCGCGCGCGCGCGCGTGTATGTGTTTTTTCATTATTTATATGCGACGCGCATTGTATATACGGTACGCGCGTGTACTGCGCACACGAAACTCAAATAAAATACGAAAAACCGTCGGGAGGAGAATGTTAAAAAAAAAAAAAAAAAAAACGTTGTTCCAATAATAATTTCCGAAACGTTTGACAGCCGGACACAGTTTTTCTGCTCCGCGGCGACGCGCGCGGTTGGTTTACAACCGCCGAGCCCGCGGCGCAAAGTGGTCTCGTCCGGTGGACGAGGGGAGAACGAGAGGGGGCAACGACGTCGGATCTGCGGCGCTAACGCGGCGGCGGACCATCTGCGCGAAGAGATTTTTCAACACGGGCAATTCTACGCGTCGTCGTCGTCGTCGTCGTCCTCCGTATCCTTCGGGACGTATTACACGCGCGCGCGCGCGTATAATAAAATATAAAATGTGAATTCCGCCGTTGTTCCGTTATCGGCGGCGCGTGTAAAAAAAAAAAAAAAAAAAAAAAAAAAAACAACAACAAAAAGTGTTGTTTTAATAATAATAATAAAAAAAAAAAAATAAATACCGTATAATACGTGGTAACCGAGCCGGCCGTATACGGCGCGGTGCATTATCTGATTATTATACTACTCATATTTTTTTTTTCCTCCGCATATCGTTCCTTCCTACCGGACAATCCGAGTCGTCCCGGCGGCCACTCCATCACCGGCTCGACCGAGCGCAACCGCTCTCCCGTCTACACACACACACACACGTATATTATGTAATTTTTGCATAAATATCGTTTTATTGTACTCGCCAGCCTTTTTACACACACACACACCAACGCCGCGCCAAGACCGACGGAAACATTATTTTACGAGCGACCGCGGCGAGGTTGTCGCGGTGGTGTGCGGCGCAACGAATGCGATCGATTCGACTTGGGACGACGACGACGACGACGACATATTATCGTCGCTGTTTCGCAATAGTAAAATAAAAAACGCGCGCGCCGCACATAAACACGTCGGTGACTTATTAAACGATAGAAATAAAATACGCGATGAAAATCGATAAGACAGACCGAGTTTTTTTTTTTTTTTGTTTTTTTTTAACGTCTTTTTAACGCCGTAACACGAAAACGATTATATACGTGTACCAAATTTCGTTACGCGCAAACGAAATCGTACTTTTGACATTTTCGTTATGCACGAAATGATATTACAACGCGTATATTTCCGTGTTGTTTACCGAACGTCTTTAATATTCTCGAAAAAGAATTTATGAGATTCGATTGGATTAAAATGAAGACGGTAAAAATTGTATTTTTCTAAATGTTTACTACTTTTCAAGAATTACATTTATTTCAAAAAAAAAAAAAAAAAATAGCGGCTCGTTGTGGTAATTCGTTTTTTTTTTTCGTAAATATTTGTTACGTAAATCATGATTGTTGTGGTCTTCGTCCGAGTACGCGTTCTCGCGTGAAGCTGATAATACACTGTGAAGTCGTAGGAGCGCGTGTACGTGCTTCCTCTCGAGTACGAAAAAAAAAAAAAAAAAAAACGTAACTCGGACTTTTCATAAAAGATCGAATTTCATCTGATTGACGATCCACCGTACGTAGGAAATTTCGCGGTGAACTCTGAATGCTAAGATTTCGATTGTATTTTAATATACAAACAAAAGCCGATATCTTATCGATCGTATTTGCTAGTGTAAAAACAGTGAAATACTTTCGAATAATCCGCGGCGAATCAATCGATCGACATAACTTGTGATCGGCCTATATACAGACACGAATTTAAGTTACAACAGAACGATAACGCAAATCGAACACGACGATGCGTCCTCGTCGAATGAGTTATTGATATTTCTAAACGAAAAAATGATTTTTCACTGGGATATTACAAAACGACACGTTCTTTAGTGTTCCGTCTCGTGCGTATGTGTGCGTGAATCCGTTAGCCAACAGCACCGCGTTTTCGTTGGAATAAAAAAATGTCACTTCGACACTCGAAACATTTGGCTGTTAGCGTTTTGGGTGCCTTTTTTTTTTCTACCGCAATCTACACGCGCTTTAGAATAGAAGACAACTAACTATACATATTCGTATTAGTCTGTCCGCGGCGCCTATGAGATCGTTTTGAAATATTTAAAAACGACGATAAACGCACCGAAAAAACTGTTTCGTGTGTGTGTGTATATATACAGTCATATAATACTGCATATTGTTTTAAAAATTTTTTTAAGTGCTCATAAAAAATAACAAATTATGAGCGTATATATATAATATATACTTTCACAACGTTATATTATTATATCGTAATGAATAAAATACGAATGGTGTATGTGTTTAACCTTGTGTTAAACGTATAGTAATAATGACGAATAAAGAATAATAAAAAAAACAACGTAAATTCTATTTTTAACAATTCGTAAAGTCCTCAGAATATATACGTTTCGCGCAATAAATCTAAACGTTTTACAACGACGATTTGTCATAGGCAATTTTACCGATTTCAACGATATCCTCACACAGATCGAGTGTAAATGCGGAAAAAAATGAAACGAAAATGAGTCGCGTGGATTATATTATTAATAATATGCGCTCGGATGTAAGTCCGAGGTTTACGAAGTACTGAATTTCAAAAACGAACGATTATATTATATTTACTCGATTACTGTACGATATGGAGTATATAATTTATGTCACTAAATTCATAAACCGTCGAGTCCATAAAACCTTTTTCGAACGGCCAGAAATTCAACCGGGGGGGAAAAAAGACGATAAATATATATATATATACTAACAGACCGCGTACTCGGTCGCGTAAAATCGCGTTTTTTAAACGTAAGAAAAAAAATTACATTTAAATACGTGTTAAGTATTTTCACGTTGTTTATTGTAAATCGACGGCCTCGTCGCATCCGGCGCCAATGATACATCATTGCTATACGAGTTAAATACAGTAATCGGCATCAAACGACGTATATGGATGGATTACATAATCTAATATCGAATAATATGTCCATACACTGCCATTTTCAACATGTTATCTAATCCGATTAGCAATAATAATTATAATAATAATAATAAAAGAGCGTGAAAAACATTTGAATAAATGCCTGAAAAAGTTATGATTTTTTTTTTTTTTTTACGTAAAATATCAATTATAATAAATCGTTGAAATATCTGTTAAGAGACTATTTTATTGAAAATTATCGAAAATAGAAATTAAATATACATTTTTATATTCAATATATTTCTATACACGAGTAATCCACACAAAACCCGGTACTTATAAAAATATTATGGTTACGTTATATACATATATATATATATATATATATAAAATCAGGTAAAAAACGTATTCAGAAAATTTGCATCGATATTAAAAAAACAATTTTAACACCTTTGTAAATAAAATCAACTGGAAATAAACATATAAAAATAAGAAAAATAAGTAACTCCTTAACTTATATATAGGCGGGAATGCGTGATATTTTTTTCGACAGCTTGTGAAATACACCCTCCTAATTTATCTTGCGTTCAGTAAATAAAAAATATATATATATATTATTATTAAAAGAAGCTTAATTATATCAAATTTAAATATAATTTTCAAAGTTTTTTGTGTAGGTTTTTTAGTACGTTCCTTTACCGGAGTTTTGCGGAATTCTCCAACGAGTTCATCGATTTGTATTTCCCCGAGTCATAAGTGAATCTGATTTATGTTTAAATTTCACAATCGTAGATTTAGATAAAATCCAATCGTACGAGCAACTTGTCACGAGAATAGTAACAATTTTTTTTTTTAAAAAAAAAAAATAAATAAAAGTAAAATATCATGAAATTATAAAAACAACATTAAAAATTGATTGATATTTTGTTTTCTCTCACATTCACTAGAATACTATACAGATGTACAACACGAAAATACATTTAACGAAAACAAAGGCGACAACGATGAGTAAAGCGAGAGAAGTGCGGCCTTTAATAAAGTTGTAAAACGGATGATTACTCGAGAAAAGATAAAGATGTAAGACGTTAAATAGAAATCTGATAAAGTACAGTTAAGGCAGTGAAAAGATCATTTACGTAAAACAGACAAAAGTTTAAAAAAAAAAACCTTAATGATAAAAACGAGAGAATATTTTGCGAAACATGGACAGTCGCGCTGAACAGGACAAGAAGTTAGAGGCAATGGTATACTTGTGGATTCGGAGAAGAATAACGAAAGTTATCTGCAGACTGAGATAAAAAGCGGTTTAGAAGTTTTTAAATTGAGCGGGGATAAATGGATTAATACTATAAGAGGTAGAGAGAGAGAGAGAGAGAGAGAGAGAGAGGAGAGGGCAAATTTTCCGTCCACCCGCTGAGGAGAATATAATTCTTTTATGACGAACATATTCGAATCGGACATAAAAGAAGAGAAAGACCGAGGAAAGCATTTATGTTGAAGAAACGTCGGTACGATGGACGGCTGATTGCAAACCGCCGTATGGCGGGGATATGAAAAGAACAGAGAAAAACGCGGATAGATGAAGATTTAAAAATAAAAAGATTTTTTTAGAAAAACGCTCTGCCCCTCGTCATAGGGCATAAATACGAACCGTTTCGTAAAGTCGCAGAGCACAAGCGTTGAAAACAGAGTCGAAAAAAAAATTGTTTTCTCTTTGAAAATAAAACGCGTAATTGTAGTACATTAATTGAAAAATAACATTTTAATTAAATTTTGTTTTTTTGTTTTTTTATTAACGAGGCCAGTTTTTCGTGTGTGTTTACACGACTCGTACGACTGTACGACGCAATGATGATGATGATGATGATACATCGAATGAACGTAGGCACGACCAATTTATATAATATTGAGAGGAACGTCGAGGTTAATAACGCAACGTGTATGTACGACGTGTATATTATATACGAGCGTGTTTTTTTATTATTATTATTATTATAATATAATAATAATAATATACACACAGCAATGACATTGGGCTCGGGGGACGTGTTTAATTCATATTTAATAAAGGAGAATCGTTGTAATAAATACACGCGGACTTAATTAATAAATTTTAAACGGCCATTTGCATAAGAAACACATTTAATCTCCTCCGGCGTCGTCGTCGTAGTCGTAGTCGTAGTCGTTTGGCCGACCGCAACACACACACACACGATATCATCCGCCACCGGAGGCTTGTACTAAAACGCACTTATTTATTGTGAATCATCAACGTAATCAAACCTATAAACATTGATAAATGATAATCGTTATTATTTTTTTTTATTATTATTATTCTCTTCTCCTTACATCGTTTTATATCGATTTATACTGCGCGGCGTTTACACACGCGCAATGCCCACCAACGAAGTTGTGTTTGGCCGCAGAAACGATTTATTCGTACGTACCCGTTCGTCGTCCGTGCCGGGCGCACTTGTTCGCTTTTGGCCGTCTAAAATCGCTTTATTCCTCTCCGCTTGCCGTTTGTCTTCTCCGTGGTTTTTTCCCGAATAAATTTCTCGTTTTTATTATTTCCACTCGGACGAAAGAGTGGCGCGAGCGACGGCGCCAACGATAAAAAAAAAAAAAAATATGCGATTTCATTTATGGCCGCGCGCGTTGTTCGCCCATAATATAACTAAATTTTTTCTTTCTAAAACGATTTAAAATCCGTACTGAAAAATCGTCTTGGATTACTATCTGATCGCCGTGTTACATCGCATTTTCAAAACGATTGCCGTCTACCGAACGTTCAAAACACTAATGACGGTCAAACACATAACAAAATCAAAACTGTTCGCCTGTAAATCGCTCGTTTAGAATGGAATTCGGATGTGTTGAATTCAACGAAATACCGACCGTTCCAAAACATTACTCTCGGAAAAATTACCGATTCTCCACTAACTTACATTTCCCATCTCACACAGACCATTCGCGTTCGTAAATTTCTATAAGCGATTCCATTCGCGCCTGATATTAACGCGAATCAATCGTCCGAATAACAATAATAATAATAATAATAATAAAAAAAAAATTGATAATACATGTAAGAATGTTAAAAAAAAATCATAAGAAATTATCACTAATATCCTCTCTTCGTGCCTTCTTTTTAATCTCCTCGCATACTCTTACTTTTTACAAAAAAAAAAAAAAACCATTTAAAATCGGTACATTTGAATCGCAAACTCTTCCTAGCCCATTCGCGCTTTTTCAAAACGATTATTACGATCTTTATTCACATACCAACTTTCTCTCGTGTCTTAAAACATTCACAACGAAATTTCTCAAAATTCATAATCCTACAGATGCTGCGAATATGAGTTTTGAAATCGCGTCACCACCACATAGTTTTTTTTTTTTTTATTTTACAAGTGAGTCAAATGTAACAGTTTTGAATTTCTCTGGGGTGCGATGGAACTCACTGAGTGAATTACTTTTCCTTTTTTTTTTTTTTTTTTTTGTCAAAATATAATTGACCCGATTTTTTTTCTGCGTTTTTATTGAACGCGTCCGCGATCAGACGGCAATATCGTTTATTGCTCTTAATTGTATCGACCATGGACACGAACAAAATTAATGTGTACTCTTTGTGTAAAACAAACAAACGCACGCGTTGTAACTCAACAGGACACTCCTATGATTTTCATCGATTCACGCGAGGAAAAAAAACTCTGAAAACTATATTTGAGGCACCGAATTTTTACACAAAATAAATTACACTAACGTAACCATTTTTTTGTTTTTTTTTTTGATCTCGTAATTTTTTTCTATAGAATTGAAAGTGTTTAAAACGCGGCTCCGTTATGTATTTTGTGCTCTAAATACACGCAAAAAGTCCTTTTCACCGTGACGTGGTTTTGTTTCAATTTTTCATAAACGTTTTCTGTATGTTCCCGGTACCTAACCTGAAATCGTGTGTATTCTCGGACGTTGCAACGTTTTCTTGGCAAAAAGAAATTTAAAAAACTGTACCCGTTTTGTTATACGCAAAGCAATAACAATATTAACGTTTGAATTTAAAACGTAAAAGCGAGGTCGACACACACTTGATTTATCGACGTCGATTTGCCTGCGGTATACTCATATTTTTTTCGAATGTCAACATTAATGTGCGATATATCGTTTTTTTTTTACCCCTTTTCGGGACAAACGCACTCTCCGTTCACGAATTTCAGCGTAAATTTGTCTCCAATCGCCAAAACGGTATAATAAATATTACCGTTCCAATAATGAAATTCGAATATCGACCTTGGCTAGTGCGTACAACAAGGCCATAGTCGCTCGTCGAGGAAATCGGCCAGGGAATTTCGACATTTTTCCAGAGTCCTCTGAAACGTTTTAACGCGGAAAAATAATTATTTTACGATAATTATCTTTTTTTTTTTTTAATACACGATACTCGCATAGTTTTCCAATTTATCGATTTCAAAAATAACGAAACGTTTCGAAACATTTCAGCCCGCGTGCAGTAACGATTAACAATTAAATTAAATAAATCTACATTAATTTTCATAAAGGGGAGGTAAAAATCGCGCGGAGGAAAAAAGTGTGTTTTATATGCGAAAACAAATTTACAAAACAAAAAAAGTTTCATTGCCGCGGCGAAAACGTTTAAAATGCAATCTTTAAGGGAACGTTATACCGATGATTTTCATTCTGGAGCTGGCTAAGGATATTAAAAATCGTTCGCAAGCAGTTATGTGTCAATATCATAAACGAGTGACGGCACGTGATTGACGGGGGGAAAAAAAATCAAACGACAAAAAACGCGTTCCCGCAAAATAGAAGAAAAAAAACGATTTAAGAGATAAAACGTCTATTTAGATGAGACAGAACATATAAGTTTTTTTTTACAATAAAATAGATAGAAGACAATTCTTTTCGAGGGAATCTCGTCGTTTCGCATAAAAAAATTATTTATCGACAAAAATATGATAATTTGCTTTTTTTTTTTTTGACTTTTTTTAAATCTTTGTAACCGTATTTCTGGTCGATATTTTAAAAAGCGTCTATGAGGCGCCATTCGGAACATTGTCCTCTGTCTTTTATTTTTTTTTTTTTACACAATAATTGTTTGAAAATCATCGGCGAGACTAACCCGCAGCTATTTGTTAACAGTGCCCGCGAATCGCGTAAGTTACGATAAAATTTACAATTCGTTTACTTATACGAAATAATCCGGTATAGAAATATCGAAAATTAAACGCGCGTATTGAAATCATTTTTTTTCATGTTTTTTTTTTTTTGTAGTTAGTTGTATTAGAATTTAAAAGAATGTCGTCTAAACAGCGGACAAAAAAAAAAAATAAATAAATAAAAACCGCCGACAAAGAACGGATCTCTGTGAACGGATTTACGCGAAAATCGTTGAAAAACTCGTGCGTTGCCGCCAAAAATCGGTCGCGCTTGCTCTCGTAGGTTTTATTTAATTTTTTGGGACGCGCGCGCCAAAAAACCGTCCGCCGTCCGTTCGGCAAAGTTGTCGTGGCGGCGAAAAAGACACTTCACACGTTTCATTCGTCGCAGTGTGCGTGGAGCGAAACCTCCTCTGCAATCCATTTTCATTGACGTATTTATTTTTTTTCGTTTTATATTTCTTTATTATAATATATTTTTTGGCATTTTGTTTATGTATTCTTATTTTTTAATATTTGATTGTTCGTGGAAAAACGAACGAACGAACGGGCGGGTGGGAGGGCGAATTATAGCCGCCGTTTTTTTTTTTCACACATTTTTCACGTTCAAAATTCAAAACTATGTCGCGGCGAAAAAAAAACCGATTTCGATAAGTCTACCTCGCGGTTGACACGGGGAAAGTAAATCGTTTCAATTTTTCGGCTTTCCTGAAAAACGCGTGTAAACTATTAGCGGGGCGCAGCGGACGGTATGGAAAACGGGAGTTTTCCAGACGGTCCGGTACATATTACGGACCGATGGTTTGGCTGTTTTTCTTTCAAACCAGCACGTTTTGTTTTTGTAATTTATAGTTTATGTCGATACGCGTAAGAAAACTTAACAATTATTTTGTTTTGAAAACTGGTGAGAAAATTTGAACTGGGATTGCTCTATTAAAGAAAAAAAAAACCGAGAACACTTTTTTTTTTCAGTAAGTATGGCCTGGATAAACAACGGTCTCCCGGCTTGTATTTAGTTCCCATTCCTCATCTAATCACTATTATACGGTTATGGTAATATGTTTTGTCAATGACTTTATATAAACATATATCAGGCTCTTATTCCAACGCGCAGCAGGACTCCATTTAGAAGACGTAAAACGGGCGGTTGGCTCCGTGAATTTCGGCACGCTGCGTACGTGTATACAATGTGTTTAAAAATTGAAAAGTAGTTATAAAATTTAGTTCTTTATTTATAATGTATGTAATAAATTAAATGAAAAATTAGAAAAAGTTTCCCCGTAATTACAGTGTTATCAATATTGTAATCGTACTGATAATAATATTTTCTCAAAGAATACAAGTAAAATTGAAAGATTAAAAAAATAAATGTATACGACGTGTGGTAGGGTTAGGGATATGAAGCCCTTACTTGGACAGACCGAGTTGTATAGATCTGCCAGGTGACGAGATAAACTCGGCCTGATTGTTCTACACGGGCACAAGACGATGGTGATTTTTCTTTTTTATTTATGTCGTAGAAATAATAATAATAATATTATTATTATGTGGTAAAATACGTCGTAATAAATCGCTGGCAACAGTATACAGAGATGACGATGAGGATCGATCGGTTCGCACCGAAAGTGTATTTACGTGTAATGACGTGTCAAACGGATAATAAATATTATTCGTATAAGTAAGAATGAAAGAGAAAAAAAATCGTAGAAACGTAAAATACGTATTATATACATTTTGTATCTCAGAGAAATCACACAAATGTATACACTTTTTATTATATACGAACACTATCCGTGACCTAATTTTCTTTTCCCCTCTCCCTCCGTTTTTCTCCGCGTTCTAATATTATATATTACGGAATGTTGTAAAAAATAAAAATATATTCTTAGTATATTTAAAATACCACTCTCGGAATTCTTTTCAAAGTAAAAATATCTCATAAAATATATTCAAATATTTTTGAAAAATTTTCAGTCGTGTAAATGTTTACGTTTGAAAACATTAACGATTTCAATAGTTCTTCCACTGCGATACTGCAACAGCGCTATAATCATTTATTTATATTAAAAGATAATTTTTAAAAAAAAAAAAACACGTAACATTTTGAGAATTACTTAATTTTTCGACTCTTCCAGTAATGCTTGGATAATCTCTGAAAACTCTGTAATTAACGAAAATTCGCCTCTTCAAGGTAATTTCCAATGGATTTAAATAATTTTTGACAAAAAAAAAAAAAAAAAAAAACGACTCGTTCAAACTCGTCGAATTCTATCCGCAAATGTATAAAAAAAAAATTATACACTTTGCCACACACCGTATCGAAACAAGTCACTGGTCCATTTTTACTGTTGGTCGTCGCCGACTAAATCATTGTCGTAAATTTTATTTATTTAAAAAATTATTCTTACCGACGATATAATATCATAAAATAAATGCTGGCGCCTGCGTTAGCTCATTATACAATAATATAATATTATAATACGCCGTGTTGAGAGTACCAAGACATTGAAACGTTTTAAGCGACTGATAAACTACGCGCGTATTACTCATATGATATCATGTTTTCTTTTTTACTACATTTCTGTCGTATACGTTATTATTATTATTATTATTTAATTATAAATGCGTGCAACTCGCCGGTGGAATGTATGAACGACAATTTTTACCGTGTAGATTTCATGTAAAATATATATATATATAAAAAAAAATAAAGAATTCGCATTTATTTTAAATAAATCGTATCGTTCATTTACGCGTTATTTTAATCGGGCGGTGAGGAAAAAAAAGTTTAATGATCGTAATTTTTTTTTTTTTATAACTCCTTACAAAACCTACTGCCTATGCGTTAATGTTTTTGCCATCATCATCACAGTATGCTGACGAATAATATTTCGTACGACCGTTATAATTGTATCACGGTCCGAGACGGTGATCACGATGAATTTCCGACGAACGAAATCGCGTTATAAAATAATTTGATCATCGGGGTCGTATCGAATACATAAATACACGAGCGCATTTGAACGTTTCGGTCCGTCACAGACGTGTACATTTATCAAGATCAACGACTTCACGGTGCAAGATGGCATAAGTGCGACCATTAAGACGTATGAACGGAAAATACGAATTGATAAATATCATCAGTCAAAATACGTAAGCGATAGCTGGCGGGTTGAACACTGCGCGGGTTATATAAGAAATAATATGTACCGGAATATAACCCGTAAGAGGAACGTACGTAAGTAATGCGTATATATTTATATATTATTTGTATTATATTATTATTATTATTTATTCAACGTTAACACGCGCGCGCGTGTTATTCTTACTTATTATATTGTCGAAAATATTGAAATGTCTCGGATATTCCGACCGTCATTGCGTACGTATATAAAGTCATCAATTATTTTGAAAAGCGCGCGGCGAATAGTTTTAATAATACTCGGTGGTCTTGTATTCTAATGTTAGCCGTTTTGGAGATTTCCAGGACGGTACGCGGTGTGGAATATATTTTTACAAATGCGTAGAATGTTTTTTTTTTTTTTGTCAGTTGGATGGAATTAAAATATAAGTTTTCCTTTTTTTTTATCAAAAATGTATACTTTATCAGAAGTTCGAAATCCTCCACGAGACTATTGAAAATGTGGTAAAAAAAAAAAAAAAAATGTTTTGTACGTGTCGACAGACGAGAAGTGAATACGGTTGCAGTTGTGTTCGTTAGATATGAATTTAGACGGATTTTTCTGTGCTGACAAATCGTGTGATTCCGATACATCTCGAGCGCGTGCTCGACGAAATAGTTCTGTAGCCAAGAATAATATGACTGAAATATAAACTATTTATATATATGTTTTCTGTACCAATTAATTAAATGGTATATCAATTTACTTCGAAAAAATTGTTTATTTTTGTTCTCATGATAAAATGCTGTTCGCCCTCCACGAGCTATAACCTCAATCACGCCGCTGATACTAACATAATCGTCAATAAGGTTTCGGCCAAGTTCAGATATTGGCCCGTTTCTACTGTGGACATTGTGGCAGAATAACCAAAGGATTTGAAACGGCTGTTTTTTCATTATTATTATTATTAGTGGAATAAAATGTTGAAACAAAATATAAGTGTTTCCGATGAAATTTGTACAATCAGATGATCTAAATCAATTAGAACTGGTAAAAATTTGGTCGAAAAACTGACGCGCGCGTTTGTAGTATGTGTCGTAACAGACGGCGAATACGAGAACGAAGAACGGTTTTGGTGACGATGACGAGACTTATTTAGTATTTGATTAAACCTTATGTTCGTTATAATAATTATCGATATTAAGTCTATAAAAACTCATGTCCAATATCATTTATATCATTTATACTTTATATTAAATAAAGTCGATTGAGTGCTCGACGAAACGGCTCCGAAACCAAAAATATATAATAGTTCGCGAAAATAGGAATTATTTAAAATGAACGCAAATTATTATTATTATTTTTATAATATATATTCGTTCTTATAAAAAAAAAAAAAATTCACCCTCTCTATGACAGAGCCCTATAATTACGTCACCGAACAAGACATCAGGCACATTATAAATACGTATCGGTTTTCAATATTATTTCGTATAACGTCACGTTTTGTCGATTACACGCGATTACGCCGTATAATTTTTTTTTCATTATTATATTTTTACTCGACTACCGTTTAAAACTAATAAATAAAAATATAATAAATAGCGAATCCCGTGTGTAAGATCGTGTGCGAGATTCGAGTGTGAGCGCCGCGTCACGTCCTAATATTATTTTATATACAGCGCGCGCGTGTATTTGATCGAATCGGCCGAGACGACGTTATAATATACGAAACACGGCGCGTCGCTATTATATTTATATAATAAACGCGTTATTTAACGATTAAATTATTAAACGTTTATTTATATAACGCTTCCCATCGCGCCCGATAATCCGGATTACGTGTATATTATAATATTATATCGAAGAGATTATAGAGGTTTTACTGAATTATATCTCTCGTACGATCGTTGGCAGTGTGTAATGGCTGCTGTGGTAATATTATAACATATACGAATTTTTTTTTTTCGATTACCTACTGACTATAATAATATAAATAATAATAAAACGCGCCACCGGACGTTATTTATTTCTTCCCCCCCCCTACCGTAATCAGTTATTCACACATTTCAATATTATAAAGTGTTACTAGCTCGCGGACGGTATTCTTATGGTAATAATAATAATAATTTGACGGTCTTGTATACAAAAAAAAAAAAAACGATTTTTCTTTTTTTCTTTACTCGTTGTCCATCCAGCTGTGGATCGCGCGCGCGCACACACACACACACTATTTTATTAATGTTACAATAATAACGAAAACAATATTCAATGAAATTTATGTTCACGTATATTATATAACGGAAGGTTATAACATGGTACGCGCGAAGTTAACAGTCGAAAACGTATTCGAATTATTATTTATTTTTTTGTCATTCGTGTTTTTTTTTTTTCAACCGACGTTGATAATATTCTCAACGCGCGCGAGTGAAACGATCGCGCCGTACATAATAATATATCTTTCTCGGTGTGAGGAGAGAGAAAAGAAAATAGTGAAAACTCTACACGACGCGGCGTTTACGAATAACGTATTGATTTACTGCAGAAGTCCTATTGCTGTGCCTTAATCATTAATATACACGCGATAAATTACAGAACGCGCGCGCTGCACCACACACGTCTCCTCCGGTCGGTGTAAATCACTTTGAAAAACGGCCGAAAACACGCCCGCGGTACACACGTGTCGCCAAGGATTTCAATACTAAAACGGAATATTCGTTTTTTTTCTCACCCCCTATTATAAATCGGCGGAGAATTTTCTCGCATTCGCCGCGGTTCGCGCGAATTTTTTTCGGCGAAAATTCCTTGGCAAGACGCGCGCAACGGCGGGCGTTATCGAACGTCTCTACGTGCACATTACGCTTTTCGACGTCGCCAAGCGATAGAGAATAATAATGAATAATAATAGTAGTGAAAAGAAAACCAAACGTTCGATCTGAACTCGCAGTTTTAACGGATTCAACACGATAATACGTATATAAAAAAAAAAAAATTATACATATCGATGACCACTCCGTTTTGTCGTTGTGAAAAGTCCACGACGAATATTTCAACGTAAATTACACTATTTGGACGTCATCTCGTCAAATGTCCGTGTGTACGTTTGTATAAACGATCGTCGTCGCGGTAAAAACGTATAATAATAATAAAGACGTCCGGCCGCGCCGAACCGACACACACACGCACGGGTAATACGATACGCTTACGCACGTACGTATTAAAATAAATAAGATATAATAATATTGTATAAATAAGTAACGCGTGTGATATTAATAATATTATATTATTTATGTACATGTAAAAAATATATATATAAAGAAAGAAAAAAGCGCGCGCGAGCGGTCGCGGCGCCTCGGAAAATAACATAATGTAATATATACGTTCACGCCGCGTTCGCCTTCTCCGTACACACACAATATTATTAATATAAAATTTCGTATTATTATTATTAAACGCGTATATTATTATACTACACAATCGTTTAAATAATTACGCGTCCATCTACGACCGGGGGTATTTTAATATAAATAATGTAACGTACGCCGGATTCGACGGACGGGATTGATGGCGACGACGATACTCGGTCGTGACGCGGCTAGTGAATGTAACGCGCGCGCGTACAAAACAATCGTACACGGCTCAAGCGTATTTACAATAATCGTACAATTATTATCATTATTATTATTATTATTACAATAATATTGTAATAAACTCGGTGTGTGTGTGTGTGTGTGTGTGTACGGTATTATGTACACGATACAATAATACGTATAATGACGATAATCCATCCGTAATAGTGTTCGTGAACAACGAACGACGAGAACAAGAATAAAGAAAAGAACACTTTTTTTTTTTTGGTACAAATAATCTTTCGCGTTCAACACTCGTGTTTCAAACGCATTTCAATCGTGTGTAGTTCGGCCCGAACAAGAGTATGATATTGTTTTGGTTTTTTTTAGTATAAATCTCACCTAGGCCGCTCAGCGGCCCATTCTCCTTGTTCAGGTTTAAAAAAAAAAAAAAACAAAAAGATTGTTCGAGTTATAAATCAAATCAACTTTAAAAAAATATACACACGAATCTTAAAAAAAATTAATTCCTTTCAATTTTTTTCCCCCGCAATTCCGTTATTCGAATAATAGAAAAAAAAATCGTTAAACGTTTTCCACATCAATGAATACGTATACATGGTAGTTGTAACGCGCACTATCACTAACAATACAAGCAAAACTACGGATCAGGATGACAGTACGTGACACGGCTGATACTAATTGGATGATATACTTATATAATAACGGAATTTATAATTTAAATTTTCGCATCTAAAATGTCCGTACAATGTTCTGTTTAAATAAATAAATAAATATATATATATATATATATAGAAATCCGTTGCAAGTAATTCAATATTATAAACTTACATATTGTTATTTATATATTCAATGCTTAACTCGAAAAAAAAAAAACGTTTTGTATTACATTGAAAACAGAAAAGTAGTCATACGGAATATTGTAATTGGATTTTTGTTTTTCATATTTGTCATTTATATCCTTTTATTTTCGTGTATTACTTCGTTCTCCGCGTTATCGATCACAGTCGCCCGAGCGCATATTATTATTATTATTGTACAAGCACACCTGGAAACCGTCCACATGACGTGTTCGTACACGGTGTCGCGACAAGATACACACACAAACGAGTCACATTAGCTATTACCGAGTACACACGGAGCAAAAAAAAAAAAAAAACGGAAAAAAAACAGAAAAAATAAAAATCGACTTCTAGAAACGGCATCAGCAGCTACAGCATCAGCAGTGAAGGGGGTATTTTGTATAATAAATTTGTCGAGTCGCGCGCGTCTGGACCGTGGCCGCCGCCGTCGTGTGTATTATCTCTTGGCCGCGATCTACACATAAATATCGGTGTTAATTAAAAAGGCGCGTATAACGACGACGGAATAATAAAATCTCTAATTAAAATAAAAATTTATTGCGCGGAAAGGGGGAAAAAAAAAAAAAAAACGTTACACGGCCGATACGACAACGCGCCGCGGCGAGAATAAAAAAATAATAATAATAAAAAAAAAAATCCGCCGTTGTCGCAGATAATGCGACCCGTGTCGATGACGACGCGTCACATTATATATATATATATATATATATTTATTTATTTATACGCGCGTATTATTATTATATTGCACAGCTTCCAGCGTCCAGCTTTATTATCGTGTTTGTGTTTTTCGCGCTAAAATAAATTCCACGCGTACCCCGTGTACGGGCATCAGCGATAGATACACAGCGTCTGCGAGAGATCTTCGATTCTCACATCGTTCGCAACAGTCACGCGCACGGCTTCGGTCAACTCGACGATTGCGGTAAACGCTTTTTTTTTTCTTTTTTTTTTTGACATTATTGTACGGACAATCGATACACCCGCGGTATGTTACACGTGCACAGGAATCCGACGCGAATTCGTTCTCCGCAATTTCCTCGCACGTAATCCGTTAATTTTCCCACTCTCCCGACCGTAATTATTGTACGCACCGGGATCTCGTTAAACGTTAAACCGACTCGAATAGTGAACAACGCAATCGCGCTACCAACTAGGGAGTACTCGGTTTTAAAAAAATTAATTCCGTGCGAGCGAGACGCTCATCGATACGCCCCGATTCACTCGATTCCTAGACTTCGGGTCGACAATTTCGATCGTGTGTCAGGACGAGCGTTGTTGCTCGGCGTATTCTCATAAAGAACTGTTGCAGGGTCTTTGGTGCAAACGTGGTGTCACCCGTAAAAAAAAAAAAAAAAATCCGCGACGAGAGAGTAAATCGAGTGGCCGCGATAGAATAAATTTTTTATCGAAACCCGCAACCGTCCCCGGGACTGAAAAGAAGATAAATTTAAGACGATCCGGCGGATACTATCGGCTAACCGTCGATCTGATGGTCGACGACAGAGTTTGTCACGTCTGTCGACGGAATACGGAGGCAGCCGTACGCCCGATATTTATATAATATTTGTCGTCGTTAAAGCGTGCGCTGATTCTTAAAAAAGGAATCCGTAAAACTTATTGTATTCCACGAAAACTCGTTACGTTTTTTCGAAATCGAATAGAATCATAGACCGAATAGATTTTAGGTCCGTTTGCCCACGCGCTTCTCCTACAGAACGCTAAAGATTTTCTTTATTTTATTTTATACACAAAACGAACGCGTATTTTTATTCCCGCAAATATTCATTATTGTAGTAAAAATCATATTCATACAGGTTCGTCGAATAATTTGTATATATTATTATTATTATTATTATAATTTTTTTATATTAAATTATAACGTCTCGAATGTGCAAATCACGGGCGCGCGAGGCCGTTTATATATATATATATATATAACTGCTATACGGCGTAAACGACTCGCTTGTACATACGACTCTTCAAGACTTAAAACGATCAATATTTGTCGAACACTCACGGAAATATAATTCTCTCTCTCTCTCTCTCTTGCGTCGAGAGAGCACAATAAAATAAATTATTTTACATGAACGCTATTATGTAATATCATGACGTCTACAGACGGCCGTCGATAGTCGCTGGTTCGAAAGAAGAACGGGAAAAAAGAAAAAAAAAATACCGCTCGATATTCGTGTGCCTTAAACGATATTTTCAAATAATAAAAAATTTTAATTTCCTTAATACACTTTCAGAGATGACGAAAAATCGATTTCGACGGTTTCGGTTTTCAATTGTATTTATAACCGTCTTGTTTTTCCATTTTAAATTTAATAAATATCGATTTTCGTTATACACGTAGTCGGAATGTTTAATATTTTCATATACTACTAAAACCTGGTATAATATTTTACATTCGCAAAGGGGCTATATTATAATTTAAATAATATTTTCCAAAACATTATCAAAGCTAAACGAATATAGACTCGTTTCCGTCTAACCAATAACGAAATAAATAAATACGCGTATGAATAATTGGTAAGCGTAATTCGAACGATTTCGAAGGTTTCAAAGATTGTAGAGATTTTTTTCTATAGAGCTTCTTCTATAGGGTTTTTCAACGTCCGCGGGGCCTTTCCAATTATTATTATTATTATCATCAACACTAATTTCATTTGAACTTAACAAAAAAAAAAAAACACGTGTCCATATAAATCGTGGAACTGTAAGACACTGGATTTGCGCGTATACGCGTTATATAACAAGCCTCTCGGCGCGTCGAAAACGTCGAGATATATTAGCCTCACCGGCGTTTTGACACCTTCTCACGATTTTCGGTCGCCATCGGGCACGAGCGCTCCACGATTTTCCCATCGTTTCGCCAAAACCCGTAAATATCAACCGTACAGCATTCTCGTCGAAATCAATTTGCCGCGGCCGCGATCCCCCTCCCCCGTTTGCCGAGATCCAATAAATAAATAGAATTCAAACGGAGATTCGTCAAGAGTGGCGATTTTCCTCCGTATATCGGTTTCGTCTTCTCAAATCGAAATTCCAAGTGCTCCTCTGGATTCGTTCTAGACCGATCTTGACCGTACGGTTCAATTTTAAAAATCGCGACTTCTTCTAATATGAGACGTTTTTATTTTAGTTTTCATACAACAATTTTTCACTATACATGTTTGACGTACCATAAAATAGATAATACAATACGCAGTTCACAGATATGTAACTGAATACGCTATACCGTATTATGCGAATGCGGGGACACGAGAAAAGTACGAACCAAGAGAAGACGTCTCCTTAAATCCGTCACTGAATTTACGAATAGTATTGAATTCCTATTCGGAGTTCTAAAGGGATTTATCACAATAATAAACTCAATGAAATTATCATGACGAGCAAATAGCATTCAAGGAAGAGTCAAACGTTAGGGAAGCCGTAGAAACGACGACGAAAAACAGTTTATTGAATCGGGATATATAAATCCGTTACGAAATTATTTGTTTGAATGATTAAAATGTAATTCAATATTGTAAACGATATCGGGAAACGTATTATTCGTTCGATGATCGACCGGTCGAAATGCGGTAAGCGGTAACCAGTTTGTCACACGAGGACTGTCAGCTGTCGTTATAGGATGTTTCAAACATCCGATTATCAACGGCGGCAGAACAACGCACCACTATCACAAAATGAATAACTGTTCTATAACTGGTCGGCTGCTATCGACTGTACTGTGCGTACAGAGAAACTGTCACCGAATAAATGTAAATATATTTCTGTGGAATCGGGTATTTTCATTTTATTGTTCGTCGTGAATTTAACTTGATATCGACTTTTCCACATTTCAATTCTTTTAATTTTTCATAAGTCCCTCCAGTATTCAGTGTCGGTCTGACACAGTGGACGAGCGCCCCTGTGCCAAATTAACGGACAAAACATATATTGTTAAAGAAATAACTTTTTGTGCTACAGGCTGCACGACCCGAAGCTGCATGACTTGTTAAATGTTTCGTCTTCACTACCTAATTAAGTGAATCCGAGTCGTGTTTTACACGTACAAACAGACAAGCGGTTCGTGAAATATTTGATTCACTGAGGATACGGATTTTAATTTTGAAATCTTCAAACTTGGAAAATGCACGTTCGCGTGAAACTTACGCGCGAGAAATTATTACAATATATATTTTACTGCGATGTAAAGTGAATTAAATGGGCCAGTTTTTGAAGTTAATTGATTATACTTGAACGTCGTGTATAGCTGCGACGCAGTGTCCAACAATAATAAATCGTGTATCGATAACGTTCTAAAAAAATTTTTTTTTTCGTTAATATTCACTTGTCGTTAAACAAAGCGCGTTTTTTTAATAAGATACCACGATTTACAATTGTCATATTTTTTCGTATTAATAAAGACGCGTATTATCCGTGCTTGAAATTTGTCAGTCTTACTTCTATATTATAGTATTCGTAGCTATGGACTTCATAGTTTCCAACACGAGTCCGTAATGATTCAATATTAATATTCGCGTATTACGAAATATTGGATAGATTTATTATGACACTGCAGTTTTTACAATATTCAAAAATCGATTTTCGCGAATTCGCGAATAGTTTTCCTTAAATTCACTATCGTGAAATTATCGAATTGTCAATATTACCTATTAATCGTTTTAATAGGCATTCTTCTCGACGCAACGCCGTGCTCAGGATTACTTATAACTCGGCATAACTTATAATATTTATTCATATTTGAATGTATAAGTTAATCATTATTACCTATACATATTTTTGTTATTATCTTACAATTATTTATATAATTATTAAAACTTGAAAACTATTTTTATATATATAATAAATTGATACGTCGACGTACGGTGGAAAATGTGTTTTTTCACCGTAAAGCGTTCACCGATTCTTGATTATCGAACATTTTTTTTATTTCACGAAAGATAAATGTAATAAACACATTCCCATACAGACGTAGGAGAAGATTTTTATTTTTATGCGTACGATTTGTTGTACGTAAGAACACATACGCATCATTATTGATCGGGACACGGAGAAGAAAATGTAAAAATCGTGAATGTCCCGTTAAAATCGAGACGGGCGGGCAATCCTGCCGTACAGTTAAACGCGGATCCATACGAATTCTAAACGGGTGAATGGATTCACGCGGCTTTATGAAATTTCATTTGTCTTTTGCTATTTCACGCCCGAGGAAATATTTTTGGTTTCTAATCGAAATACCGAAATTAATTGAGGTTCAGACGCAGTCTGCAAAGGATCTCTTACAGACAAAGGTATATTGATTTATTTTTAATTCTTGTAGGTTATATCAAAGAGAGTTTACTGTCGAACGTCACTGAGTGTTGAAAACTCTCGTGCGGAGGCCGAGGAATTAACTTTTTTTTGTTTTTACAAACATATACAACATTGTCGTTAATAAATACACCATACAATTTCACAAGCTCAAATCGAACTAAATCTGTTTAAAACACGAGAAAATAAAGGAAAAATTGATGGGGAGGGGGTGGATAACAATTTGACCATAAAACGACGTTTCGAACAGTCTTCGTACAAATTTTCACGTCAGATCGATAACATTCGATTTTACGGTGTAACGCGATGAGTGTGTAGAACAGAGCTTCGCGCAGAGATTTTTTTTGCATTGGAAGATGCGACTGACAATATTATGATCATAAGGTTTTATCGTGCAGGTTTGATTCGTAATGGCGAGTAAAAAAAAAAAAAAATTCAATCGATAATTTAAAAGCGTTTCACAAATTCAATCGAAATTTATAATCATGTATATTACTATAAATAAAATATGAAAAAAAAAAATGTTGATTTTTTTATTTTTTCGTAGTACAGAGGGAACGTTTTCACTGAATTTAAACCGTTAACACGCGTATTTTCAAAGATTTTATCCCGAGTTCACATCACCGGTATAGAGTTAAATCGGTTCGAAATTACATTTTGGAGAAATTTGAATGTTTTATTTTCTCGAATTCAATATTATTTACAATATATATGTATATATTATCTCGTCTTAAATGTTTATCGCTCGAGAATTTACGTCGGATTTCCAAAATCGTCCGTTGATATCCATAAAAAAAAAGTACTTTAAGGATTTGCCAAAACCGTAGACTGTCATTTTGTAATCGAAATTCCGATATATCGTATAGTGTGGTATATACGAATCCAAAAGGGATTGCCAATCGCGTAAAATTTTGCTTGGGCAGTATATAAAAAAATTACCCCATTTATATGTACATATATATTAACGGTTCGTATATAAAAATATAAATAATACAAAAATCTCGCGATAAACCGAATATAAAATAAAAAAAAGAAACGAATCTTATCTCTTCGCATTTTGAGATGTATATCATGAGTAGTAGTGTAATAAAAGTTATGCGTCTATTTCTTATAACGCGTTATTATTATTTTTTTTTAATCGTACCTATAATATACGTTCAAGAACGTTTCATATTAAAATAAATACATTTTTTATGTAACTCTTCGTTTATTTTTATTTTTTCCCCTTATTTCGATTCGTATCTAGACGGTCGATTTAATTTATATACGAAAAAAAATACGCTATATTTATATATACAGAAACGATACTTCATCGCGTAGATGCATAAATAATAGCAATAATAATAATAATAATATTATTATTATTATTATTACAACGTCGAGAGATTAGCGAAATAGTTCTGCGAAGAATATTTAATATACGTTTTATGTTATCGATTTTCTTTCTTTCGATCGTCGCGTATAAAAAAATATTATTTTACATATGTAATAATAATATTATATTAATGGTATGTATAATATCCGAAGAAATATGTAATGTTTTTTCTTCTTCTTCTAATTCGTTTGCACGCGCGGAACGTAAATCTTCGATACACTAAAAATGCATAAGAGAAAAAAAAATAAAAAAGAACCAGACGGCGGTGCCCGTACAATGTGAAACGAGTATTGGAGATATTATCGAGTTCGTTTTACTACTTAAATAGAATATTCGTTATGTTTTTAATATTTTAATATACGAATTATTTATGCGGTATTTAAAACAATCTTAAAACGGACGGCGAAATTATCGAATTTATTTCAAACTAATTTTTATTGACTCGGCGCGTATACGCACGAGTTAATTTTAGTTGAAAAGTCATTTCTGTTTTTACTTCTGTTTTTTTTTTTACTACGTAACGAGTTACGAATATTTTTCTTCTTTTTTTTTTATTCGACCAGTCAACTTATACCGTTGGCACGTGCGTATAAATTTCCATTGCACGATAGGTCATTATTGTGATGTATGCCGAATATTTTCATCGGTTTTCCAAATCTCGGACTCGATCAATCGATTTAAAAACCCTCGGTTTTTTTTCTCTACAACGTTTAAAGCGTTAAGTTTATTGACTCTTATTGAAACAAAAAAAATGTACCACAAACGGTTTTTGAATTTTTCTTTAAATATTCTTCAACTGCCTGTTTACATAGAAGCTCGCGTAATTATTATACCGTTAATTGTAGCGCGTGTCGGAAGAAACGGCGATATGTCCACACGAATTTATCAGTTTTTTTTTTCAATTCTATTTTTGAATTTTTTCTTTCTTTTCATTTCCCCAAACACTTTTATCGTACTACTACTCGTTTTCGGTAATATTTATTTTTTAGATTTTCTCAATGATTTCCATGAGCGCGGTTTTTTTCCCATTTTGTCCGGTATACACACACACACAGCAGCAGCAGAACACACAGTCTTGTAAAAAATACTTTTAAAAAAATATTTAAATACTAATACTAATATTCGCGTAAAAAAGTATTAAATGCACACTTATAATAATTCTAAAAAAAAAAAAAAGTGTTTTACGAATACTCGCAAAGTATTTGAATACAAGTATTTTCTTAATTTTACAAATCTACATGATTATTTTTATTTTTATACCATATAATGCGCAAGTTTACTATGTTATATATATAATATTCTATTATAATAATATAGCCTCATTCATAGAATAAATAATATTTCGTTTTCGTCCACGATGAATGAAAAAATGGCAAATCACAAAATTGAATTGTCCAACAACACGTACACGGATGACTAGTGAACGAAAGACGATGACGGGCGAAGGGGAAAAATTAATTTGTGATTTTTTTCTAACTTCGTACACGTTATGATTAACAATATTTCAGTCTTGATGATTCGAGAATAAAGTGCATGACTATTATTGGTTCGCAGAAAACCCAATGGAATAGCCGTTGTGATTTATTGAAAACCCACTGCATCCATATACGACAAGTATTTTACCTTTAATTTATATTGGTGTCAGCGTGAAACAGGAATCAACGATTATACCATGATGTCCAATGAAAGCGTATTACCGGGTAAAACGGAATAAAAATTTATAAACGATTACAGTATGAATGTACTACGATATCGAGCTCCTAGGTGTACGCAATTCATCGTATCCAGTAATGACAGTAGTGCACTATACAGGTGTATTATTAGTTATCGCGTATTTAGTTAATTCACGACAAGTATAATTGAACTGTACAATTTAATATTTATTCTTCAAAACACCTATACCAATTACGGATATTTATTGAAAATTACGATTGTACCAACGACGATATCGTCTTGAAAACAAACTTTTTTTTTATTATTATTGATTTAAATTTTTGCGAAAAATCGATATAAACGGATTTCTCCGTAGTTTTTAAATACAACTTACAAGTATTTGAATTTTGTTAAACAAATTTCTACGGCGGCATTCAGAATACTCGAAAAACACTTTTAAACAATTGAATTTGGAATACCATACTAAAAAAAATACTTCTAAATGTATTTAAATGCCGATATCGAAATACTTTACAAGCCTGAGAACACGTAGACGTTTCGACGTACCCAGTGCAGACGCGATTACGAAACGTCGTAAACGGATTTGAATCCTTCGGTGAGATCTACGCACTAGATCGAGTTTCAATCGAAATCGTGAATCGAATTTTTTTTTTTTTTTTTGTACAACCGATCCGGTTATAATACGATTTATCCGGTATTTAAATACGTAAATAATACGAATTTGTATCAAAAAAAAAAAAAATTTGATGATAATTCAATTTTCGGCGGGGGGGGGGGGGCAAAAAAGAAGGAGTTTGAAAAAAAAAGTCCAAGTATACACTAGTGAAATTTACGATGAATTCAAATCCGTTTTCCGTAGTCTCATCACTTGCACGTCGCGAATATAACGTACGTTTATTTCCCAATCGTTTTATAACTACGATCTTTCCGAATGCAAAGTACGTTATTGCGCGTTTAATACGAATATCTACTCGCGGTTAATTTTCCTCGAAGATTTGACGCACGCCGCGTCCTTTTTTTCTTTTTTTGTCAGTCGTCGCGCGGATATACGCGTCCTGCACGCGTATTAATAACTAACAGCATCATCGTAATCACGGGCGCGCGCGATTAGATTACGCTTGTTTGACGAGTTTTTATTATTATTATTATTTTTTTTTATCAATAACTGTACCACACATACACACACACACACACATGCGCATATATTTTACATAATACACAATAGTTTTGCCGATTTCCTATACGGTTTTTTTTTTTTTTTTAAATCCTATAAAACGAGCGATACGAAATCACATATAATTAAATACGAGTAAACGCGAGCGGGTGGTGTTGTTGTTGTTTTTTCGTGCGGTACATAACACGTCGATTATAATTTTAATATTTTTTTTTTTTTTTTTTGAAATATTTATCTAACGAAATGACGAGCGATAAAAGCCACGCGATGCGATTAGAAGAGGAGAACGGATGAGAGAGAGAGAAAAAAAACGCCGTGTGCAACACGGCCACCGGCGACAAGCGGCGTACCAGATAATAATATGGCACAGGAAATTTGGGGAAAAAAAAACACAACGTATAATATTATAATAAATCTGGACAATAATTATTATTGTTATTATTATTATTATTTTAATTTCTTTCCGCGTTCGTTTATAATACACAGACACGCACGCGCACAATACGCGGTCGGCGGAATTGATGGAAAAATATTATGTAAATTTCGCTGTTCGTATGAAATATAACGTTTCGAAACGGTTAATTTAATCTCTCAACACGTCCGCGTGTCCGAAAAGAAGAGACGTTTCGTTTATTATTATTATTATTTTTTTATTATTATTATTATTATTATTATTATTATTATTATTATTATTATTATTATTCGCCTCGAAACGTTTTCTGCCCGCTGTCAACGGTTAATATTATTAATATCGCTTTTTTTTTTTTTTTTTTTTTTAATGTTTTCGAATATCCGTTCAGTTTTCACACTGTACGTAATTCCGGCGAAAACTTAATGTTCCCGATTGCCTCGGATCGTAGAAACGGCGTTTTTCATATCGGAGACACCTGCAGAATCGCTCCTTTTCGTTTGTTTTCATTCCGTCGTTTACGAATCTCTTGAGCCCTTTGAATGCACACCGAAATAAATTCCTAGCACCGCGTTTATATATTATACGGTATACGAGGCAGCATTTTTTTTTTTTTTGTTTAACTGAAAAATACCGATTGGATTTGACGGGATTTTCGCGTTCTCGATAATTTCGTTACGCCATCACAATAGCAGACGTTGTAATAAATAATACGGTCCATATTGGCAAACGCGATAATAGCTGCTATGGATTGTTATTTAAAAAAAATAAAAAAAATCGTTTTCTTATTGAAATTCGATAAAACGATTCAGATGCGTGTAAATTTTGTCGAAACAAAACGAAGATTTTTTTTTCTAAGTGTTTTTATGTAGTCAAAATTTTATTTTTCGTTCGTTTGTTTTGTATTTTTTTTTTTTTGTTTGCTCAATTACCCGACGACGACTTGTCGAAACCGGTTATAGGTAGTAATTAAACGCATTTAAAACGACGACTGTTATATTCGTTTCTTTGTATTTCGCATAAAACATAACACTTTAGCTCGACTGTTTGGTCTTATGAACGCACATGTATTCGCGTATTTTTATATACAAATTATATGAAAATAAAAAAACAACTTTTTATTTCCATGTATTAATTTATAGTTCGTTTTTATTTATATTCCTTTAACACATCATTTATTTATTTATTTTTATATATATATATAAATGTGTTATATTATTCGATTTTTTTTATTTTTTTATTTTAACGTTTTAACTCGGATTAGATTTGAATCGTACGAAGACGTTTTGAAACGTTTCGACATTTTCAACACGGAGAGGTCCGTAACTCTCTCATTGGGTGTTTACAGTCATTTTCACGGACGGGAATTCAATTATTACATCACGCGCGTTCGTTAGTCTCAGCTCGTGTGAAATTCACAGTTAATATAAATTATTTTTATTTTTATTCGTACAGACGGTCCCCTTCTCCTCCGAACGCGCGTCTCGTTACAGCAGCACACGAGAAAATAATAATAATAATGAGAAAAAAAAGAAAGAAAAATTCTCGTCTTGTTCGTGTAATTTTTACTCTAACAACAAGTGACTGTTGCACATAAATCAATAACTCAATAGCGCACGTTATCACGATAATAATAATAATAATTATATATATACGACTAGTATTGTATAAATATGTCGAAAGACGCGTCTTCGGACCGGGCTTTGCCTTCGGGAAATCGGCGTCTCCGCGGCGATTAATTGTCGTTTTTCTCAGATGGATTTTTAACGATCGACGAACGCCGTACGTTTTTCCGTAACAATTATTTATCTTACAAATGTAATATAGTACTCCGAACGGAGTGTGATCATCATCACGAAAACCGTTGCGATTAAGAGAGTGAGAGAGTGAGAGAGAGAGATGTGCCCTACACCGATGCAGGTTCCGAATAGGAGATGGGGCGGGGGAGGGGGCGACTTGTCGTAAAACAATTTTTTTTTCTTTTTTTGTTACAGACAGTTCTAACGATTTGAAATTATATTTAAATGTGATTTTTTTTTTAAAAAAAAATAAAACATAGTCGGCGGCTCTGCGAGCAAATAAATTCGCGGATAAAGATTTTTCACTTTTCCAATCATTGGGCGCGTTCGCGGACAAAACGATTCCGAACCGATTTCTTCGGCCGCGCAATATTGTTTAAACGTATTACGCGCATAGAGTGTGTAATTCACCGTCGTAATCTTACGTTTCGCGCAATGGGTTTGGTAAAAAATTTCTTTCGTTTCAGCGTTTCGCGTGTTCGGCAGCAAGACCCTTGCAGGACCCCGATTAGTTTTGAACAAGAGTAATTTTCCACAAAAGAATACAGAGACGAGCTTTCAAATCGAAAGATTTGGAATTTCTTTAAATTCAAATGACATTTGTACCGAAAGTTTTTGAAAGTCTTGAAACCGAAATTTACATCGTTTACAAAACGGAATACGTCAGAATCTGTACAATTGCAGTAAACAGAATAAAATTTTCCCTATATGATATAATAACATATTGTTTTTGGTGAATATTTCCAGTTTCTACTATAAAATCGCATTAGTTTTCGGGATTACGAAGATATTGTCGACCTAACCCGTAGCCAGGTTTCTATGCGCGTTTTAAAAAAAACAAAAATCGAAAAACGATCTCGCCACACGCCTCACGTACACAAGTCGACAACGAATTTATTATTTATTATTATTATTATTATTATTATTATTATTATTATAGAGTATCGATTCTAACGCGGGAGTCGTTGCAATCCACGTGGTCGGTACAGGAATTTTTTCTCTCTCGTTAAACGCGTTTTCTTTTTTTTTTGCCTCCCTCCCCCTATCCGTTCTTAATAAATTTTTAATCGACTACGATTCGTGTATTACACACACACACACACACACACACACACACACTATTCACCATCATTTATTTATTTAAACGCGTTTAATATGATAATCCAAGTTTTCGAATACCTTATAAGTTATAACAGTAATAATGCGACGCGAGCGACGTCGTTATTAAAAGTAATTCCAACAGACGCGTTTAATACGCGTGTAAACAAACAATAATAATAATAATAAGCCGTTTGAAAAAAAAAAAAAAAACACGCATACTCGTACATGGGAAACGTTTGTATAATGCGCGACAGAGGTGAGACGAAAAAATCGTATAATAAATGGTTTTTCGGTTTTGTTAAATATATTATACGGACAACAAAACGACCACACGCACACTGTATAAGATGTAAAAAAAAAAGTATATATATATATATAAATATATTGTGACCGTGTGCGTTTCGTATTGCCGAAGTTTTATACGGTAAATGTTTCTCACTCACTCTTCTAATGAGGTTTAAACTGTACACGGGATTTACGGCGAGATAATTACACGTGATTATCGAAAACGCGCGCATGTGTTATTACCGTACGCGCAGCCTCCCGAATCGAACGTGTTAAAAAAAATGTATAATTCGTAAGAAAAAGTTTTTTTCTATTAGCGTCCCGTGTATGCTTTCCGTCTCCCCCCCCCTCCGTCAGATTTCGTTACAAAAACGATGAAAACGTGTGGTACAGTTGGTGTTTTTTTTTATATATATATATTGTCTGAATGCGATTATTCACGTAGAAATTATAATACACTCGTCTACTCTACTGGACGAGTGTCCCCGTTATGAGATCAATTTCCGATTCGATAATTGATGATCCGTATAAAATCGTCTCCGTAGTGACGAATAACGGAAACGGTTGAAATAATAATAATAATAATAAAAAAATAGAAACCCTGCACGTTTCACGAGTGAAATCTAATTGAAATTTCAAACATTTTTCTTTTTCAACGGGTTATCCGTATCGACGACATTAAAAATCGCCTACTTTGTTTTCCGGAAGACGTCAATCGATCGTCGCGAATGGATTTTCAATAAAAAAAATAAAAATATTACACTTGTCGCGAACTTTTTTGTTATTCGTCGTCGTCCAATGGTCGGTTTAGACAGTGTTTCGATGGCGTATAAAATCCGCCGATGAACAACTCGGCCGGTTTACACCATATTTTCGAATACACGGATGAAATCCACACTAATTATTGTATTAAATACACTTGCTCGTAATGATAATAATTATACGAGTATCGAAATTGTTAACAGCCGATTACAATAATTATTCGGTGAAATAGGTGAAAAAATAATAATAGGTGGAATGGACGAGGCGGTTCGGTAAATAATTATAATACTTTCGTCGGACGGGCGTGTACGGTTTTCGTTACCGGATCAACACTCCGTTTTTGGACATTTACGACGACGGACTTTAGAGTGTGTGTGTGTGAGAGGGAGAGAGAAAAAAAATTTGGTAATAATAATAAAAAAAAAATAACGCGTTTTTCATTTCGACACACAATCGCGGTAATAATACGCTTTTTTTTACGGCGAAAACCACTCGTTCTCCTCGAAAAACCGAGTCTTTAAACAGCCCGTTTATATAACAACACAAATAAGAATAATAAAAATCGCTTACATGTATCAGAGAACGCGTAACGAGTTAGAAACGCTACCGGGAAATAAACGACAAATGATTATACAATTACATTGATTAGAGTTATGATGTATCATTACTGTACGCTCGGACGCGGTTGGGTACACGCAACGTTCCCCGGTACGGATGAACACCGCAAGAATAACACTTATATTTTTACATTATTACGGTAATAATCTCGTTAATGTTAATTAATAGCCGCTTATATCATAACGAAATAACCGACTAAGCGAATTATTGGGTGGTTTTTTTATTGCTCGCGTTTAAAACTACGTCCGTAATAATCCGAACAAGCCTGGTTTTAAGGAAAGGAGAATAGATAAAATTCGGTAGAGTGTTTCGTTGCCGACAGCGGCTAATATCCAATCCCCGTAGGAAGTACGCTCAGTCGATTTGATTTCGATTTGTAGAGAGCAATCTACACGGAAAGTTATATAGGCGCAGTTTGAAAAATGTGTCCGTCCGTCCGTCCGGCGACGGTGGTGGTGGTGGTGAAAGAGCGCGGTGTTATTAGCGCGACAATAGTTTTCTAGAAATAAACACGTTCTTTTTTATTTGATTTTCTCGTTTATACGTTTCCAATAGCTTTTTTTCGTTTTTTTTTTCGTCGTCGTCGTCGTAAAATACACAAAACGATCGTTTTCAACAAATGTGCATTGGAGTTCGGACGGCACAACGTGTTGTCGCAACATTTAAAACGACGATCCATATGTCGTCGTCGATCGAAACAAACGCGTATATAATAAATAAGCGAATCCGTTATTGTTTTAGATCGTAAAACAAAACACGAAAAACGAAAAAAAATCGTTTTTTTCGCCTGGAAATTTTCAAACCACCGAGGTCGTCGTGTTTTTCGATACGACTCTATTATAATATAAAATTGTCTTTTCTCGAGTGTTTTACACACACACACACACGTTACTATACGTATAAATAAATATATATATATGATACTTCACTATAACCTACTTACATATTTGTATACGCTGTGTTGCCTTGATTTCCTATTCGTGTATTACCTCGAACGCGTATCAATCAAGTACTGGCGCGCGCGCGCGCATTAATCTATTGTCAAGTCGACGCACGCATAGAAAGTATACCCGGACGTCGATATTTTTTAACGTAAACACGTGTGGGCAAATACTTTATTTCTCATAGTCCTCCGTCTGTGAAATACGCGCTTTGTATTATATATCGTCTTCTACAGGAGTGATTAACGCGCCCAGAGTGTTGTGATCGAACGAAAATATCGAAACGGACGCGCGAAATATCGATAATAACGTTTCGCGCGAAAAAAAAGGAAAAAAATATGTTTTAAAAATCAATATGTTTGTAGCAGAGATAAAAAAAAATATATATATACAATTAACAAAAAACGGAACAAATTTATTATCGATTTCGACGATTCGAAGCGTCTATGAAATACACAAGATTTCCTCGTCAATAACAAATGTGTCGGAATAAAATAAATATATCCGCGAAAACCGTATAATGCGAATAATAACAGTAGTACCGAGTAAACGCAGTTCGTTAGAAGATCGCCCGAGTTCTCTGCGCAACAAAACAAAACAAAACGTTTTCGTAGACGCAAAACAAATAAATAATTCGTCCGTTTGAAAACGATACGCGTTGTTTGTTCGGCTCCTTTAAGACTTTTACCGTGAAAACAAATATTCGGATAGGATGTCTGAAAAAACGTTTATGAGTGTTTTCAATCACCTGCACAGTGTTGAGGAGATTGGAAGCGAATAAGCCTCTTTGTCTCGCATTGTGCGCGAATCATAGTAGAACAAATTTTTTTCCCATTTCCGACGTACCTATCCTAACCTTGGTGATGCGATTAGAATTTTGAAAACGGATTTCGATTCGTCGTGGACTTCACTGCTACAGATCAAGACTTTTCCAGTTTTTTAATTTTTTATTTTTTTTGCTTCTAATCTCAAGATCTTTAAAAATCGATTATCAGCAAAAAAAAAAAAAAAAAAAAAAATGTTCACTTTAAATTCGTTCGAGTAATTTTTTAAAAGGATTTATGAAAAAAAATTAGTAATGTGAAAAAGTTGAGTAGACTTCACGACGAATTCAAATCCGTTTTCAAATTTCTTACCACTACGCCGATCGGTGAAATCTGGAGGCGGTAAACGTCTATTTCGCTATGTTTCGTGTGTGTAAGACGAAGAGAGAGAGAGCTGAGATGACCGCTTTCTATCCCCTTAATGAATTTCCAAATGCGCTATTACCGGTATATTATTATAATCGAGAATTATTATATTCGTCGGAATCGTTGAAATCGTGTAAATTCTCAATGGGAAAAACGACATTTTTGCCTACACGATTTTATAACACAACGATAATAAGATGTTGAAAACGATATTATTAAAATCGCGAAAGAGAAAAATGTTATTGTTCTCGTAAAAATTTGAAAATAACAAATGATTTGATTTTCCCGGGATGCGGTGTATTATTATAATAATAATACACTGTTATTATAATATAATGTGTTATTATAATATTATCGTTATTGGTGGTTTCAACACACACATATTTATAGTGTACGTATCGTATCGTTATGTTTATCGTCGTTATTAAACGTATTATTTAAAATGTATGACGTAATGAAATAAAGAAATCCGTTTGAATCAAAAAATAATTATTATTAATTTCCTTATTACGAACAAAATGTGTTTGTAATATTGCTTAAAAGTGTGTATACGAATAATAAGGGATAAGAGTGGAAATAAATTGCGCGTGCACGGTGGAAACTTACCGCCCTTAAAAAAACTAGTCGATAAATATTGGAAAAAAAAACATTTCCTCCTCCTCCCCCCTCGATATCCTCGAAACGCTCGTGTGATAATTATTATTATTATTATTATTATTATTATTATTATTATTATGTAAACCATTTTCCAGTGTGGGAAATTTCGTTGTGCCCGTGAGACTTATTTGCAGCGGCGAGTTTTCGATTTTCTCTAACGCTCTTTAAACTAAATTGATCGTTTGAATTAAACAAAACGATAACAATCACAGCGTTTATTGTCGTGTAAGAGCTCGAAGAAAAATCTCGCGTTATTATAAGTGCAATATATATAACGATTTTTCTCAATCCCTCTCGGTGTTACATAACTTGTTTGTGATCGCTGAAGTATAATGCGAAGAGCGTGCAAAGAAGTCGACGAAAGATTATATATATATTTGTTATATTTTTAGGACTCGAGTAAAATATAATAATACGTGAGTACAGTAGTATACGGTTTTGTTTCCCGTTTCCATTGGCGACGCGTATTTTCGCGCGAACTATATTATTCTCGTTCGGTTCGAAAATAAAATAATTCTTTTTTTTCTTCCCCGCCCCCTGGTCCACGCGTAATTGTATACTTGTGCGTGTATATATATATATATTATTTATTTATATAAAATATATATTTTTATAACGAGCTTATTAGCCGTAAGAACGGACACCGGAATGCGAACCGAAATCACGATTTCCCCCTTGACGTCACCACACAACGAGCACACAAGTCGTGGCCGAAAAACGTGAGGTTTTTCATTACTATATATACACTACAACTACTGTAACATCACACGCACAAACGGTTGTTTTAGCAATCCCATCGTTATCGTGATATTCTTTTTTTTTATTATTATTATTATTTACCGACGTGAACACGACTACGGCAGTAGCCAGAATTTCATAACACAAGTCAGGAAGAGAGTAATACGATTTCAATGTTGAATTTCTCGTACTTACGGTTGAAAATCTTAGAGCAAAAAAAAAGAATTGAAGAAATCGATTTTAAGAAGACGTCTTAAAAACACGGATGACGGAAGACGTGGTCTACCGTGCCGTGTACATACAACTCCTGTGACATTATTATATGGTTCGGATCGTGTGCATTGTCCAAGAAAATCTTTTGCTTCCGAGAAACAAATCGTTTTTGAAATTGTCGTCGATTTCGTACAATAATATTTGTTTCCCGGCGTATTGAGAAACCGGTGTCGGGAATCAGCGACATTATAATCACGGGCGTATTTAAAAGCGTCGATTTGAAACACTTTTTCAAACCGTATGTTTTTAATTTTTTTTTTATTATTATTATTATGTCTGCGCGTGTCAAAAAAAGATTTTTGAATAACTATTGACCAAAACATTTAAAATTGTTTCGGTTGTATATTTGACGACGCAATGATAATTTGTTTTTTTATACTTACCCGAGCTTTTAAATATGCGCACTGAGGATATTTAAGAAGAAGAAGAAGAAGAAGAAGAAGAAAGTTCAAACGGCGAGTTCTTAATTTGGAAACAACGGCTTAAAAATCAACACTCCCACCAAAAAAAAAAAAAAATGTTTTGACCGATATTGTAATCCTAAGACGCGTCCAACGAATTGTTAGTCATACTCTATCGTATACCAGTAACGGCGGTAAAAGTGAGCGCTCGTTTTCCGCACCAAGACGGATTCAAGCCGTATTTTAGACGTAGTACCGTTGCGAAAAATAGATTGAACGGTTTCGCATTGAAATGAATATCATAATAAACCGGGACGTAACAGTGACTGTTGAAGACGAACTGGCAATCCAGTTGTCGTCGCCTCGAGTCTGTCAAGTTTTATTATTATCTTAACGTCTTTTAAAACACACCGACGTAAAATTATTTCTAGGCACTGGTACAGATAACAGACACGAGTAGAGAGAGAGAGAGAGAGAGAGAGAGAGAGAGAGAGAGAGAGATTTACGATTTCTTTATTCGTTATGGATCATTACTAATATATATCATTCTTATACGGAGAGTCGCGCATGACCTCTCCCTCTCTCCCCCTCTCTCTCACTCTCTCTCTCTCTCTCTTTCTTTCTCTCTTTATCCATCTTCGGGGTCTATCCCGGCCGACCCCCTCATCGTAACGTCGCGTACACAGCCACGCGTCATTACTATTATTATTATTATTATTATTATTATTATTTCCCGAGGACAAAATATATATATATTTTTTTTAACGAACCGCACACATTGCGGGGCGCAGAGAGAGAGAGAGAGAGAGAGACGTGTCGATTTGTATATATAAACCCCGTAAATGTTATATATGTGTACTGCAAGTATTTAAGTGTATTGTAATATATTAAATATATATATATATATATATACACTGTCCGAAATACATCAATCGTCGTCCGTGCGACGTGTAGTCGTTATATGCCATTAAAATAATAATAATAATAATAATATTATTATTATTATTATTATTATTATTATTATTATTATTATTATCGCCACGTATAGTTCGTATACGGTGATATAGCGCGCTTCGGACGATGAGAGATCCAGTCCACGTGTAAATGGATAATAATAATAATAATAATAATAATAACAATATCTACGTCATGATCTATACGATAATATTTTGCGGTCGATATTCCTCTACTCTTCGACCGAATGTACACGGCACGTCATCGTGCGGTCCGCGGTCGCCGCAACGACGAACGCCGTGAGTTTCATGCAGTGCGCGCGTATCGACCGACCATCGATTTTCGCCTCCGCTTTTCATCCGTACTGCACTCAACCGACCCAATCGAGAAACGGTATTGCGTCTCGGACGTTTATCACCACCACCACCACCACCACCACCACCGGCCGCCGTGCGTCTCCGCGGAGATATCCGCGTTTCGATATTCACGAGAAAATTCATTTATTCGTTTTATTTCTATCTGCACGGGTGGTTTTCGACCGGAATGACGACGCGGACACGGTGTAAAGGCGACACGAAATTTTTGGGGGGTTAGAAGGAGAATAAAAGAAAAAGCTTCGCGTGGTGTGGTGGTCCAGAAGAGACGAACTCGTAACCGAGTGTATTATTATTAATATTCGCGAGGAAATCTTTGATCGACGAACCGGATAAATTGTAACGCCGTTTTACTTGAAACGACGTTGTCGCTTGAAGAACAAATTAGACGTTCGGTGACGCGGTGCGTTGTTGTGGATGTCGCTCAGATGAAAATTACTATATCGCTATGGTATCATCCGATCATGATATATGTTACAGGAAACCGACTATGGCCGTATACTGTAAGATAGACCGGAGCACCGGTTTAAGGTAGAATTCTCGGGTACAGACATCGTAGGAAAAAAGAAGAAAAAACATACACATCAGATGTAAAACCAATGCGATCACCGCTCGGAATTTACGAGAAAATATAATATAATCGGACGAGACAAAATCGACGTGTACCGGCCGGGGCGGAATCCCTAAAAACGTACTAAAAAAAAAAAAAAAAAAAAAAAAAACACTCCGCTCGAATGACGTCCCTGACACGGGTCCTGTCCGTTCTCCTATCTGACGCTTGATTGGCGAGCGTTTTTTTTATACTTATTATTATTATTTTGTCCCGGAAAGGGCTCACTTTTCTTTTCCCCCGTGACGTGTTCTGCTCGTATCGCCACCACGGCGAGCCGAAATTCGCGACACACATTACGCTCGCAGACAACGACAAACCGCGTGCGTACAAAAAAAACCTGAACCACAATAACAATATTTTTTTTCCCCCTCGTTTCATCCGAGGAACAGAGGGAACGGCGGCGGTGGTTTTCAACGCGTACACGGCGGCGCATTCCGTTTTTTTTTTTTTTTTTTTTTTTTGTCAACGGTCATGATGAGATGATGCGAGGCGGGATATTATAGCGAGATAAACGAACAGAAAAACAAAAAATAATAAATAACACACGAGCACATATTATTATTATTATTATTATCATCATCACACGGTCGTAATACGCGCGCGTATTATAACTTGAAAACGTAATTCAATACACGCGTTTTATAACACTCTGTACACAGATGACGTATCAGCAGGCGCCCCCATATTAAGTGCTTTGTTATGTTTCAATACCTCGTACAATATAACACTCGTGCGGCGGCTGCGGCGGCAATTAATGGCCGCGGCCCGTTTACTAACAGAAAACACACCAACCCCCCCAGCGTCAATTCCGTCTCACTGGCCACTACTAACTCTTATGATACGTCCCCGTATTTATTACTCGTATAATCGTACGGTTCGCCCGCCGCAGCCGTGTTTCGTTTTAATAAAACAATAAAAAAAAGAAGAAAAAAAATTATCCTAACATTAATAACGATTAAACACGCCGCGCGGTATATAATAATAATAATAATAATAATAATATTGGCGGTGTAGAGGTGCTAAGAGAATGCCGCCGACCAACTCGTTATATTAAATAATAACGCGCGTATTATAATAATAATAATAATAATAATAATAATAATAATAATAATAATAATAATAATTCGACGCGCTCTCCTCCCCGGCCCAAATAAATGTTTAATCGTTTTAAACGCTTTTGTGTGTGCGCGTCGGTGAGTTAGTTTTTTTTTTTTTGTTTTATTATAAATCAAAAAAAAAAAAAAAAAAAAACGAAAAATCCTGTAATAAATACGAGTTTAACGAAATCTCCTCCGATGATAATGTAATTAATTTGTACGTATATAAAAAAAAAATATATATATATATATATAAAATACGCGTGATCGAGCGTATGTTATAACGTTATGGAAAATAATAATAATAATAAAAAAAAAAGCGTAAGCGTTTGTGTGTTAAAATCCGTTTGTCGGTGTCGACGAAAACCGTGCTGATCGTCCGCCCGGCGCCGTACATTAAAAAGAAAATAACGAACGTGTATTATGAATAATAATATTGTTGTTTGTGTGCGTGTGTTTGTATAGAGAAAATGATGAAAATATCACGAGTCTGAAAGGCGTAGAAAAAAACCTAAAGACCAATTCAGAATCGAAAAAATTCGATTATTATAATAATTCGACGTTTCCGAAATCTCGCAGTGCCGCGGATCGACAGACACAGTCGAGTAAAACACCTTCTCAAAGTGTCTGTGGAATGTGAATGTTTCGAAAAACAAAAAATACTATTCGATACAATATATATATATATATATTATTTCCCAAGTGTTTTGAATATTTCACAAAAAATATTCCCAATACTTTTAACTTTACCAATTTTTTTTCTCATAACTAGTTTCCAGCAATACCGAAATATATTATTATTATTTGATAGAATATATAAACAGTGGCCGATATTATGATGTATTTTGGGGGGTTTAATATATGTTTTAAATTACGCGTTTATATACACCGACACAATAACATAAATAAATACCGGATTGGTTATATAACATATACTTATAAAATATACTTGGTTTACTTTAATAAGGCCGGATTGAAAATATAACGAGATTATTGATAAAACTTTGTATTTAAATACCTGTCGCTGTTATAGTCTTCATATATATATATTTTTTTTTTCGGAAATACTTACTTTTTACATTTATGTAATAATTTATTATTTTTACGTAGATACCGTTCGAAATATGATTGTAATACAAAAAGTATTCGAAATAATTTAAAAAAAAAACAATTTATTCATAATTATACGTGATATAAAAAGCTAAATCCATTTTTTTTTTGTTTTTAATAATAATAATAAAAAGCTAAAATTATTATTATTCATTTTATTTTTACATCGCGATCGTTGCCATATGGCTGTGACGCGCTATACGTTAAGACGATTTAAATAAATATAACGTCGCGAAAACATGTTAGCGCAACGCTCGCGAACGATCGCATCGCTGCCACGAAACTAAAACCACTACATGAATATGTGAATATTATTGGTGGGCCGCGCACAGACGTTTTTCTGCCGGCCGCTGCCGCAATAAAAAAACACACAGCCAAGACTTTTAAACACGAACAATAATAATAATAAAAGCGCTTATAATATATTATTTGCCCGTTCGCGTGTAACGCGGTAAATATAGGCGTTATTAAACGGCGTTCGACCGAGAGAAAAAAATAAAATCTCTGTGGCTCCTCTTTCTCACTCTTATTAATCATTTTACACACGAGAACAAATACACCATATTAATTAGTTTGTAAAACAAAAAAAACAAAAAATGTGAATTAATATTTTCCCCATAACCGCTCGGTTTATCGCGTCTATAAAATAATAAAATCCTCAAATTTATTTACGTAATTCCGTTTTTTTTTCATATATATATATATATATAAATGTTATTCCATTCAGTCAATGCTGCCGGGCGAATCGAATAATTTTCTTTAAAAGTCCCTCAGATTTTTCTTATAAATCTCAAAAGTTGTCGTTGGAAAAAAAATAATATAACCTGGGTTAAGAAATTATAAATTTTCTAAAAAAACATTTAAATGAAATAATTAACAATTTATTAATTGAATGTCGCGTCTTGTTTACCGAATTAAAATACATACTCGTATACATTTCATTGCGTAAACACCGAATAGACTATGTGTGTAAGTGATATTGAAATGCGCGATTCTGATATAATCAAATATTGTATTATGGAACTATTCGCACTGCGACGAAGACGACGAATTATTGTAGTAAAGAGAGAGAGAAAGAATAATCACATAAAGTAAATTGTATTTTTGTAGAAAATTATTTATTAATTCGATTATTTAATAATTCGTAAGATTTCGCTGCGATTTAATTCGTTTGGAAGAAAAATAATAATAGAGTGTTGTTCGTTCGTTTAATCGATACGGATCGTATTGATTTATTTTCCGTCGGACGTGTTCGACAGTGAATTATCGTTGGCCCCCAGACGCCACGGTCTCATTACGAAAAACCGAGTACGTACAGTGGTCATGGTGTCCAATGAGTGAGTTGGTTAGTGAAAAATCCAACGAAAACCGATATTTTAATTATTTTTGAGATTCGAAACGAGCAGTGTTTTATGTCGTACAAGTGCGGCGTTTCAACTATGTCCTCTGCACATGACGCCATATCAGTGTTTCGAACGAGCAATACGCTTTGAACGGCAAAATCTTAAACGATAACATTTTATAAATCTGTGTTCCGCACGGAGTGGTTGTATTCATGAATCACAACGAATCGGGAGACGTTTTTCTTTTGATTACCGACACAAGCTCGCGAAGACTCAATCGCATAAGGGGAATGGATTTATGTAAAAAAAAAAAAAAAAATTCACGATAATAATCGTAATTGACCGGTAGTCGTCAATAAACCAGCGATTTTAGACCACGTGGTCCACACTAAATTCGCAATCGAATACTCCGCGGTCCATTTAGATCGTATTTAAAAATACGACCGTTATTCCATTTTATCGATACGAATTACGGAACGCGCGGTAAGCGTTCATTAACAATAATAAACGCTTATTCAATCGTGGGATTTTTATGATTTATATCACATCACGATTGTGTGTCGTACAATAAAGTCGCGAATAACGTTTAGGATTTTTCCATCATCACCACTGGTGATGGTGGACCAGCCACCGGGGTTGTTGACCGGTCGGATTGAACAATCGAATAATATATTGTTCAAAAACAGTAAATCGAATCTCTGGAGATTTCGACGTTCGTGATTCCGATGGACGTGCGCGCGCGCGCGCACACACACGCCATCTCATTCAAAGCTCCGGAAAACGCGCGAATCGTCATTCGTTGTTTCTCTTCTTCTAATATTCTTCTAACGCATTCGCGCGGTCCGCCTGTAAAAAAAACGCGCAGTTAATATACGATTCAACGGGTACACACACACACACACACACACACAATAATATGTAAATAATCGTATTCTTTGTATTATAATAATACGTGCGCGTTAATTTCGCACGCGCAATAAATTAAAACGCGGCGCGTTAAAGAGCGTTTCCCTCTCCGTCGTTCACACACACACACAAGTACGTTTCACCGTTGTCGAGAAAATAAAGAAGACGAAAAAAGTATCCCACGATATCGCAGCGTACTACAACGCGCGCAGTCATCGACCAATTTTTCCCGATTCACTCGCGCGTCAAAACACAATGTTGCGAGGTCCATTCTGTCTGTGTCTGCCTGTCTCCGCAGCGTTCTTCCGCGGCATAATACAACAAAACGCTTATAATACAAAAAAAAAGAAAAAGAAAAGGAACACAGCAGCCAGCGCGTTTCAGACACGTCCGATCGTCTCTTTTCCTTTTCCCCCTCGAATCCTCCGAGTCCTTCTCTATCACTCTCTCTTCTCCGGCCGCATTCAACCGCTGCTGCCCGCTCTTCCGCTCTTACGTTGTCGCACGTATGTGTGTATAAATACGAGCAGCAGTACACCGAAATAATAATAATAATAATAATAATAAAAAAAAAAGCGGCAGTTGTTCTCACACAGCGCGCCACCGTAATAATAATTAATAATAAGTGTCGACCACTCGTGTGTACAATGCGCCGTATAAAATATGACTGCGTTGTGTACACACGCGCGCCATAACGCACGACCGGAGAATTCGGCCGACGGAGAGACTGTTTCGCGACTCGCGGACCGTCCGTCGGATGCGTACCGGTACCGTAGCGGCAGCGTTTCGCAAACTTCTAAGACGACGTCTAACGGGTATTGCAGAGAAATAGAAGAGAGCAATCCCCCCGGTCTCGAAACCGAATTTCACGAGAGGGAGAAAAAAATTCCTCGATGGTTCTATTACATCAAATTTAGGTGGTCAAATTTCGAAAACTGAGAAACACTGTTCCGTGCGCACGTACCGTACAACGACGATTATTATTTTTTCGTTTGTGCGTGTGCATTCAAATTCAATCGTTGCTCTCTCTCTCTCTCTCTCTTCCCCCCGCGTATCTTTGCGGCGAAGAACGTCCCTGTTCTACTTTTACCGCGATAATATATAACATGACCGTTCCCTAATTTAGTTTTGGAATAATCAAAGCGGTATTGAAGTGTTGATCAGTGAAAAGTGTCTACAGTGGTACTCGGTTATTGAAAAAAAATAAATAAGGTTGGGAACCCCTGCACCGGACACTCATTGCTTCGCGCGATTATTACCCTTGAGCAGTAAAAACGTAAAGAGGGGCAATGATCGCCTTTAGAATACACCGAAAACGAATGACATTCGACAGCGTGAGGTAGTCGGTGGAGGACAGTCCAATGCGTATAATATAAGTATCGCATAATATGAATTCGTCCTCGTGACGTGTACCAAAAAAATTTTGGCGAAAGACGTAATGCACGCGCGTTGGGAGCGAATTATTCCCAGACCCGAGCCCAGAAAATCAAAGTATATCTACACTTTATCCAAGTACGTCGGTACGTAGATGTGTCTTGTGATGGGGCTACTGCAGAACTCAGTCGTCATAGGATCGAACGCTTGAGTTTACGCGTTTTTCGCATTGACGTCGCTCGGCAACGTCACGCGACATCGATGGTACTTCAATTCCGTAACAGTTTTGCGCGACGCAAATTTTTCACTGATCACACACACACACACAGATCAGACATTTCCATGTCATCAGTAAAACCTGAGCACCGAAACGTGGCAGATTACTGGTTTAACTTGTATTCAACGTTATTGCCGGTACGATTCGTCCAGTGGCGTATCCAGGAATTTTTTTTGGGGGGGGCTGATCATTTACAAAAAAAAAAACATAACAACTGCAAAATAAGTGATTAAAAAAACTATATTTAAAATTTTTAAACAAAAAATTATTATTTACATCATATTGTTAATTTTAGTCGTCTAGCTTTTCCACAGCTTTTGATACCGATAGGCATGATGTTGTACATGTTTTCTGTCTTTGTGATATTATAGTTTGGTAATGGAAACAACGTACTATGTCGTATTGCAGTATGGTTAGGTATATTATGTATATTATATTATTTAATTAATTAAATAATAATTTAAGATTTCCTGAAATTTCGGAGGGGGCTACAGCCCCCTCAGCCCCCTCCCTGGATACGCCACTGGATTCGTCTATGTATTTTATTAATAACCGCTGTTCGGAACCAACGGCGTTGTCCGGTTCGAAGGTGCTCATACGATAGGATTAATCCCAATTAAGCTACTGGACTACCACTGTTTAGAACATTCCGACGAATCGTGTTAAAGAAAAAAAAACTCTGCGACCAATTCTTTCGGAACGTAAACTTCCGAGAAATCCATCCAACTGACGCGCCGCACACGCCGTTTGTACGATAAAAAAACGTGGGCATCGCGTACATACAGTAACTTTTCTTCTATCCGATACAGTTTTGAGTTATCTTCGTCGACAATATTATTATTATTATTATTATTAACGATATAATTAGTTGTACCTTTTGTGAAAACCAATTCAATACCGATTATCGATATCGATTGTTGGAAAATATTTAATAAATAAACTTCAACAGTTGTTCGAAACACTAAAGACCGTAGCGATTAAAACGTATATATGTTTTCACGTCATATATTTTGTAATTGGCCGTATACGGGGATTAATGTTAAAGAAAAAAAAAATAAGATTAAATCTCAATTTCGATTCCTTTACGATTTGTATTGAAAACGTGTTTTTAGGAAATCATTTGCAAAAAAAAAAAAACAAAAAAAAAAAACAAGAAAAGAAAAGTTTAAATTTTCGAACGGAAGAAAATTGATTTGTCTCCGCGAGACCACGCTGTACACTGTGCTCTAACCGTTCACGCGCGCCCGCGACGAAGGGGGTCAATGGCAATGGATCGATCGGCCGGGCCCGAACCGTTTACAGAGTGTTTCGCGCGTATCGACGAGAGTCGCTTTTGGTGGATTCCACGGCGAAAAACGGGTGTCTCGCTGTCACGGCGATTTTCATTTCGATTTTCGAAATTCATTTATACGAAAATTTCGCGGTACGTCCAATAATATGTCGATAATTGGCAGTATTATAAATACAATTCGAACGATCCACTTTGACATTTTCTCGCGACTGAATCTCGAGGTTATAGTCGATTTTCAACTTGAAAATCTCGTAGGCTTTTTAATATTCGTTTCATCGTCAATGACCGACAATGCCCGCGGGCTATATTTACATCGCGTTCGCTTAGCGTTCTTTTCGACTATACTTTCTTCTTTTTTTTCGATTTCTAAGAGTCGTGGCGTGGTATTAGCCTTCATCCCGGAATTGGGCCATCGAACGCAAAAAGAATTCACGTCCGTCCAGAGATCAGCGCGTTCAAACTGTTCAGATTTATTATAATGTTATGGTGTGTAGACATTGTATTAAATGTATTTTGAGTGCACGAAACAATTGTGTTTCAGCCTTCAGCGTTTTGACAACGAAACGTTTCGATTTTCGAACATTTTTCTATAATATTTTCGCCTATTTACTACGGCAACGCGTCCTCTCAACCATACGGTTTCTCGTTTGCCCACGTGTAAGCCAACGTACCTACTTTTAACGGAATATTCTTTGTGCGTAGTGCAACGTTTATAAAAACGCGCTCATTAAGCGCAGAGCGCGCGCCTTTACGTACGAAGAGATATTTCTTCCGTTTTAATAACACTCTGCGTATGTTTTACCGCGTTATTTATAAATTATTATTATTATTATTATTATTCGTCCGTTGTTTCTCGTGCTGAGGATGACGAGGGGTTTAAGAACACTTAAAAAAACATTACCGCGAAGTTAACTATCGTTTTATGAAGTGTAATAATACTAGTAGTAGTATTAGAGGGAAAAAACCACCCCTTTTTCTCTCTCTCTCTCTCTCTCTCTCTCTCTCTAAACATTATATACATTTTCAATTTATCGCGTATAATGATAATACGACGTGTACACGCTCGGAAATGGAAAATTACTCGTTTTAAAACGATTTACACACACACACACACAAACACACGTATCGTGTAATTCTTATGTACAAAATCGGTAAAACGTCGAAAATTTGTTTGATGGGAGGGAAGCAAATTATATAAATCGTATATCGCTTATACAGTGATACGCCGTCAAATAGGCGAGACTACGGATCAGGCCAATGATGGCCATGACCTGACCTAATATTCTGATCGGATACCGTACTTGACTTAACAGAATTTAAAATTAAAAACTCAATTACCGCGTTTAAAACGCCCATGTAATGTTCTGTTTAAATAAAAAAAAAAAATATATATATATACGTAACGCATAGGTCATACAATTCATAGTGAAAACTGATACACCATTTAATCGTCGCGTGTTATTATAGATTTGTTATTTGTATAGTTAATTATATATATATTTTTTTAATATTAAATACTTGATTTTTGTAAAAAAAAACCCAAAAAATGTGCGTTACATTAAAAATTAAATTAAATGACAGTATAGAGTTGTAATTAGATATTTCTTTTTTCGTATATACGAATAATATTTAATAATAATAATAATAATACGCGTTGATTCCGACGCGATTAATCTAAACAGTTTCGGACCATATGGTCGGATGGCCGAACGAATTCCTGCAGCCCCGCAGCCGGAGAAGTTTCCCTCACACCCCCCTCCTTGGCTGGTCCTTTACAAACTCGAGACAAAAAAAAAGAAAAAAAAAAGTGGAAAAGTGACAAGTGCTCTTTATACACACACACCGAGGTATTATATGCGAGATGTACACAATTATAATAATAATAATAGCAACAGCAGCATCAACGGTAGTAGAGTATTGTCTGATTGTCTGACGACAATCGCGCGCGCGGTGAATAGTATAAACAAATAAATATAATATAGTGTACACAAGTGGTACGCGTTTAGTGTCAAGTCGCACGACGTTCGAAGCTCGTATATAATAATACGTACCTAGTGAAATCTCTTTTTAAATTTATTATTATATAAACATACGCGCGCACGGCGCATGATTCGGCAATTTTTTTTTTTTGAATTACGAATTTTCTCTCTCTCTCTCTCTCCGATTCGAATTTTTTAAACAAATGCATCTGTAGCTCGCACGCGCCACGCGCGGGGCGGGTCTCTTTATTTATTTATTTATTTTTTCTTCATAATAATAATATCTTCGGCCGTCACTTTGCGGATAAAATATAATATTATCTCGTACAAGTGTACGGATGAAGACGACGACTCATGAAATGAAATAATACAGCAGCCGGCAATAGTGCCGTGTGTATAATACGATCCGTTGACTACTCGGCATATCCAAAAATGGATTTCGCAGCGTCCGGTGGGCGCACCGACGACGACGACGACGACGACGATGGCGTGTAGGTGCGAACCCGGTTCGAGTCGGCGGCGGCCCACTCGTTCGTTGTTGTTGTTGTTGTTGTTGTTGTTTTCGTGTGTTGCGAGCGCGATACGCGCGCCGTGTTTCGCAGCGGCGCGCGGTGTACACAACGCACGGGGAAACGGACGGCGACCCCGAAAAAAGAAATCCGTTCGACTTTTCCCCCGCCCCGACGACACTCCGCGGCATATAACACAATGTGCCGGGACTGACGACACATAATAATAATAATAATAATTAATTAATATATTATTATATAATATATATATATATTATTTATATAATTAATTTAATATAAAAATGTTATTATTATTATTGCATTCGGTTTGGAACGCGTTCACTGCCGGTTCTCATCGGATTCATCAACGGCCGCTCATTAATATAATTTTCAAACGTGCCCCGCCGACACGTGCCTGAAGACCTTACAAGCACCGTCATCATTGCGCGGTCGCTGTTACGGGGTACGGGAGTGCTTGCGGAGGAGCCCACGCGGGATTGCCATTCAACAGTTCACATTTTCGTCTAGTCAAACTCCTTTCAAACGATAAGGCGATTCGCCACTCAGCGGCGTGCGCATCGTTTTCGACTCGACCGTGTTGCTCAATTGTACGGTGAAACGACGCTAAATCGACTCCCACCTATCGATTCAATTATAGTAATGCATTGCACTGCCGTTGAGAAATATATGCGAGTGCTCCATAATAATCTGAATCTCTCTCCCAGAAGCCACCGGAGCGGTGCAACAGTGATAGAGAGTAAAGTCTCGGAAACGTGCGCGGAACACGGCGACCGGGGGATTCGGTTCGGGAACGTTTCGTACGCGAATCGCCGAGAATCGACTCGAGAAGATTCTGACGGATGCGGGGGGGGGATCTATTAACGAATCCATCGATCAAACGACGCTCGACCGTTTACGACGAACCGGGGCCGCGGTCACACGACGCACGGATGTGCACTATTACAATATAAGATCCGCTGTTGTCTCTGTGAACTCCTGGCGTCCGTCTCAAACGATGAACGCATCTACGAGGAGTTCAACGGCACGGTGTGCCGGACGAAGAACGCGAAATTTCGCTTTGAACCGTACACGCCGATTTTACACTAATCCTGTTTGACGCGGACTGTGTTCTCGTGTTTTATGATGGCTGGACGAGTTCGACTCAGAATTTCAATCATCGTACGCCAAACGAATGAATTCGACCGGTCGCGCGAATAGTCCTCGAATAAAACGACAAAAACGCCGATTTATTTCCCCGCTCTTAAACGAGAACATACCGTTAAAAATTACAAAAACTGCCAGTGACTTTTCGCGTAAAAAGTACTTCGCGAAAAGTAACGCCTTTTCCCGACACTCGGGAGGCGACTGTCGAATCGATACGAGATTGTGTTGACGAGGAGTAACGAGGGGACTTCTAAGCGTATTGCCACTGTTGTACAATTGAATACGCGTTTGGGGTATAAAATACGTTATTATTGCTCGTCTGGAAAAAAAAGTCGATATTTCGTAATAACTACGTTATAACTTTGTGTCCCTCTCTCCGACCAACTTCTTCGACCGATGTTTTCCATTGACCGAATTCAGTCAAATCTCGGGTGTACACGTTTGTTTCGCGAAACTTCAACTCGAATATACAATTAATGATTTGTTCCCGAATATTTTGATTTTAAGTAGTTATACAAATGTCGAATAGCTCGCTAAGCGTCCCGTGATACGCCCACCGACAGTGTCGCGACAACCAAAGCGCGTGCGTGCTCGTCTAATACATTTTAGAATTTGTTGTGAAAAAGAAAAACTCTCCTCAGACTTGGTTATAATAATTTCGAAGTTCTCATGCTGTAAACATCTATTCAGAAAGAAAATGTAATTTCATATTAATTTCCTCGATTTTCTCAAAAAAAAAAAACAAAAAAAAAAATCGAAGAATCGTATTCGTCTTCCGAAAAAAGATTTTTTTTTTTTTTTTTATCGTAAACCCATATAATCGCAGATGGTCGTCACACGCCCGACACACCCGGAGACCACGAGAAACTCGTCTCGTTCTTTTCGTATACATTACAGCTCGAGTGTCCTTCTCGAGCGTGTTGCGATAGATCGACGCCACATATACCTAAATAAAAAACACGTATATTTTAATAATTATTACTTTTTATTATATAGAAAACGTTATGTGAGTTGTGCAAAAGTTAAAATTATTTCGTAACCGCGGCGTGTCGCGGCCCACGTCTCTCTCGCTCTCTCTCTCTTTCGTTCAGACTCCTTTTTTTTTTACGACCATTCCAACCGAGTTTTCGCTACGACGGCGTATCCGTTTCTGTTCGTTGTCACGACGAATGCGCATCGACAACGGTTCGACAATACCTATGACGCGCACAACGATATCGGCCATTTTTCAATTCGATTTCGAATTTTAATCAAAACAATGAAACGTGCGAAGTAATCTGTTATTATCTCCCAACGAGACGGACGACGTCGTTATTAGCGCGTGTTGCGAAACGCGCGTGTTGCACAGTATAACGCTTTATGCGAAATCGTATACGAGTAGGCGTAACGCGAATCGCGAGGAATCGTCGAAGGCGGCGCGGGCGAAACGGAGAGCACGGAGAATATTCCTCTGATAAAACGACGGTTTTTCGAATCGATCCGATATGTTGTGGGGAGCAGGAGTGCACGGATAATGTGTGGGTGGAGGGTTGGTTTTTGACGGTGATCGGATTTTTTGTTTTTTTTTTTTCTGATGATCATTATTTTATCGATACAATGTCATCAATATCTAAATCGTAAATTAAAAATTATCGTATTGGATTTGTAAAAATAAAATTGAAAACAGCGTTGATATTGTTTTTCTCGGCGTTGTTGGGCGATTACGGTCAGCGGCGTGGAAAGCTCGCGTCTCATCGTTCTTTTCATTCTACAATCTGCACGAACGCTTTTTCTCCGTCACTACATGATAGTTCACGAATGACTGCGATAGAGAAGCCCGCGTATGAATCACGGCCGATCCGGTCACACACCGCGGTGGTATTAAAAAATCTGAGATACGAAACAGTATTTGTGGAGAAGACGTGATTTTACGCGAACTCTCTTGTACAGATACTGCGGCAGCGGGCCAAAGCATCGTCCGATGTCAATACTCGGCGAACGGATTAAACGATACCGTTTAACGCTATTGTACGATACGTAACGATAATGTTTCGACATTCGGTCCAGCACGTTTCCAGCACGTCTTCTCCGAAGACCACTGCGCGCTCGTTCTACAGAATCCGTTCCGTTCTTTCCGGACGGTGTAGGTCATCACGCACATCCTCTCAACAAGCATTAAACAGTAAGCAGATAAAATATCGCATACGGTGCGTTTCAAAAAAAAAAAACTTCAAACGCTCTTTATAATACCTTAATAAATTTCACGACGTTATAAATACGCGTGTTTTGCTTCGGACGTCACATTATAGAAATAATGTATGTAAATGCCGAAAAAACGAATATACGATTGTATACGCGGCGTGTGTACCGAGGATTTATTACAATAATAACTCTCTCTAGTCGCGCTTTGTGTTCTAATAAAAAGATAGAGAGAGAGAGAGAGAGAGAGAGAGAACACTCGTAAGTATTACTACTGACAACAGCGACGGGCTCGCGCTGAGAGTATATTATTATAATGCGATACGAGGCAATCTCGGTGACGTGGGAGTAAATGCAAATTGCCATATCTGTACGATACACGATAATATATGGCGGAGATCGAGAGCTCTCATTGCTATAATATGATCACGCGTTTTCGAATCGTTTCGAGACGAAATTAAGTCGTTATAATAATATCGCAATAATAATAATAATAATAATAATATGTTTATCGCGATTCTGTACTCGTTGCAATATAATACAACGCAGTCATTATTATTATTATTATTATTATTATTATTATTATTATTATTATTATTATATTTTATTTTTGAGATTTCAAATACGTAATTCGTTAGCCTGCCATATTGCTTTGAGCCAGTGGTGGCTAACAGGTCGATCGCAATCGATTGATCGATCGCGACAAGATGTCGAGTTCAATCGCGATTCACTTTACTTTTTTCTCGATTTCTTTTTTTCCGAAATTAAAAAATGTATAGATATATACGAATAAAAAAATTACTATTACAATTTCGCAACGAATTGTACACTGAGAACGCGCGACTATACATTATGTCCTACATTGTACGTAATCCATTCTCCAACCCTTCGTTAATCCATTGGTCGGATCTTCAGAAAAATCTCAAAAGATAGTTCTCGAAAATATCCAAAAGTCCATATCGATTCGAACAATTGCATCGAAGAAATGCGAGCAGTAGTGGGAATATGTTTGAGTGTCGGGAGATCCAACTGCTTTTGTTGCCAGTTCATAAGCTAGTTCGTTAAAAACAAAAGAATAAAAATTTAAACATTCCGTTCTGAATATTCGTTGTTTTAATGTATTTATCGATTAAATACTCTTTTGTTGCGTTTTTGTACGGCGAATTATTATTGTTTTTTTTTTTTTTTTAGTGTAAAAGTTTATAGTCTTTTCCCGATTTTTTTTTTGAACCATTTATTTTATTAGAATTCGGTTGAAAAACTAAGAATTTTTAGAATTATTATCGTATAACGCCTGTGTGCGTACATAAAGACTTCTTTTTTTTTTTGCATTTTTATCGCGAAAGCAGTCTACGTCAATGGCTTAATAGAAAAAAAAATATTCCAATATAAAATATTTCAATTGATTGTATTTTCTAACACGCGAAGGCGTATTACACGAATATTTTACGTGAATCGATCGATTAGATTTTTATTAATTACGCCCGGACCACCTATAAGGAAAAACAAATGAAAGACGATTTAATATTATTATTATTATTATTATTATCATCGTTATCAATCGAGAATGCTACGGTGTAAATACATATCTTATTGATTATTGAGAATAAGCAAAAAAAAAAAGGGGGAACGAAAATCTTTGGAAAGTTTCGTCTCAAAAAATTATTACGAGAAGTATTATAATTTAATTTATTCGTTTTTAAAAGTCAATGTATAGTTTTGAACCGTAATGATATGAATAATAAAAAAAAACTTCCCGTTTTTAAATCGAACAACTTTTATAAAAAAAAAAGTTTTAATTTAAATTTTCCATACCGAGTTTTAAGTCCGCGTATAATAATAACAATAATATACAATTGAATTTTTTCTTTATTTTTTTTCCAAATCGCGCGCGTTAAAATAAAGTAACGAATATTTTTACATATTTTCTCGACGGTTTTTTTTCTCTAAAAAAAAAAACTGCACACTCGGTAAATAGTACTCCGGAGAATTTAACGGTTTAAAAAAAAAATAAATTATTCTCTACAGGAGAAGGTGATATTATAGAAACAGGGTTGTAACATGAAATCGTGTTTAATGAATCGTGATTATTTGCAATGGATTGGAAAATGGTGTCGGCTGGTGGTAATACTGTGAAATAGACCGTTCACATCAGAACTAATTGGACGGGAAGTTTCAGCGAAAGATGATGCGCAGACCGTCTGTGTTTTGTGGCGGCGAGACGTTCAAGAAATCAAATTCTAGAGAACTTTGGATTCAACGTGAGACGTTGGACCAGAAATTGGCTCGCATGTCACTGCGGGGATGGTGTGAAAATGATGTTTTCATTTGCGACTCGTGTTCATAAAGGCCTTTTGTACCTATTAATCTTTTTTCCTATCTAAAAGTGTGTAATCCGTGTTTTTTTTAAGGTTTAAGAATATAAAACTGTAATGATAAAAGTAACTAAAATAAAAAAATATCTTTGGTTTACACTCGTTTCGTATTATTACCACCTCACATTCTAAAACCCATATATTATGCAGTGTTTTCTAAAATTATAACGTATCACAGAACAGTTTTTTTTCTCTTTAATTGCACCTATTTCATTACATCGTATATATATATATATTCGTTAATTTTACTGATGAATAACTGTGCAATATTTACGTTCAAAATCGAGTTCTTCGTCCAAAACATGTTCCCGGGATGCGGTGTGCCGGCCAAAATAAAATACGTTTCGATTTAGCATTGCGGTCAATATAAAACGACGACTTTTAAACGAACTGCGAATCGAATATTATTATAATCCTACGCTTAGCAATAATAATAATCAGGGCTCGTATGTTCATGCAGTTGCATGTTTTTTTTGCTACATAGGAAAACATGCTAAGTAAAGTACAAATCCGTTTCATAACAATAGTAATAGAAGTATAAATTTTAATAGTGCATATTTTTGCATATTTTGGGTGTATGGGCATATTTGGCATATAGTCGATTTTTTGGAGTTATTAGTGCATATTATTTTCCATAAATTTTGAAAATCGTTTTTCAGTGTAGATAAAAAAAATTAGACAAATAAATTCTTTCGTATTTATTTTGCCGAACACGTTTACAAAATCGTAATTTTTCGGGTTTATTCTTATTTATGTGACACTACGGGTTTCCCGCATTACCACGGAACTAATAATACAGTGTAATCTTTAAGGTAAAAATAAGTTTTATAAATACTATATACTCAAATATTTCAAAATTAAATAATTTATTTAAAAAATTTTTTTTCATTCTAGGTACAAAAATCAGACAAAATCATATTTATAAAGATTGATAAAAATTACAAAGTTTTGAACTATAAAATGTTTTAATTTTTACTTGAAATGTTATAAAATGAATAAAATTGAAAAAATAAAGTATAACTTTTATAAATATTGAATGGATATTTCTCGTTAAAAATTTTTTATTTGTTTTTTATCTACTGTACATGTTTTAAGTGTATAGTTTTAGATTTTTAGTGCATATAAATGCATATTTCTGAAATGTAAGCGCATATTTTAATGCATATTTTGCCAGATTTTAGTGCATTATTGTATGCTTATTTTTGCCTTTTTTAGTGCATGAACTTACGAGCCCTGATAATAATATATTATTATTATTCGGAAACATTGTTAAATTTTCCCTTCGTCCGCCGTGTACGAGTATAATGCACTCGTAAAGGGGATTTCGCGCGTAAAACGATCAAAAGGATTGTCGACGTACACGCGTATTGCGCGGGTTTACGAGAAGTTCGGGGGATTTCACATTCCCGCGCGGACGAATCTCCCGCCGGTGGAAGTTATTATATTATACTGTATAAATACGACGGAAAACGTTCGAAATCCGTTTAATTACTTTGACGGAAACTTTGTTCATAAAAAAAAAAAAAAAAATAATAACTGTTTCCAAACGAAATTCGTTGAGTATTTAAAAAAAAAAAAAAAAAATGAAAAAATCCTATACCGCAATATGGAATTTGTCGTCGGGCAGTGAGGACTAATAACTTGGAAGTAAACTAATAATTTATAATACATAATTGTGAAGTGCTGTTCGACTTTATATCGATTAGTATATTTTCGTTCATGTATAACTGTTTATTATTAAAATCCGTAATTGTGGCGTTTTCTTTTTTCGTTCTGTTTTCCTTATGCGTACGTCGGAATTCCTCTTTTCTCGTCGTTTTCAATCCTATCGAATATCATACCCGTGAAAATATTGATTCCCAATAACGGAATATCGGACGAAACGGCGTATTACCCATTATATTTTTAAACGTTTAGAAAAATATATTGACCATAATACCGCGGATTACGGACGGGGTTGGGATTTTATAGCGTTCGCGTATTCCTAATAAGACGTTTATTATTAAAAAAAAAAAAAAAAATAGCGGAATAAGCTCGAAATTCGTTTCAGGGAACTAAAATTCGATTTCGCATATTTTACGAATTTTTTTTTTTTTAGTACATTTTTCGTTTTTTAAATCGATTACGATCATGTCTGATCCGATTACATTTCTCTTTATTTGATTTAATAAAATCAATCGAAAATCTCAATATTATTTACTGATAAAATACGTATAAATAATTCGATTACGTAAGCGATTTAGTGTTAACACCGGCATGGACAAATGAATTATAACTAAAAGATAATAATATTATTGAATTTCCGCGTTTCACTACTTTTTGCATATTCTCATAGTTATAAAATACCAATCCTGGTTATGACGACACTCGCATAATGTGTGTAGTCGTATCAAGACGTTTCTCGTCATAGACCAGCCGGGAGATTCTTCTTTCAAGGCAATATAACGAAAAGCTAAAACTACAAACGATCGTCCGACGATATAATAAATTTTTCGTTGAAAAATAATCCATTTTGGATCGATTCGCGTCAAATTTTTATTTTATTTTAATTGTTTCGCTTCGGGGGAAAATACACTATACGCGTACCATATTCATGCGGGTTATTAATCAAAATGCGAGTTAATCGAAATTACTGCATTCGACGTGCACGTTTCGAACTCTGTGTAGGTACCGTTGTAATAATATTACATTAATCGATATTTTGTTCGCATTATAATTATTATTATTTCGTTAAAACATAATTCGATACGATAATGTACAATATTAAGACGTGTACAGCGGTACGTATTGTCTCTCTCCCCACGAGGATTTAAACGAACACCGTAAATCGTCCACGCATAAAAATTGCCGTTTTCGTGATTTCTATGAGAATTCATATTGTCCAATACCCATATTTTTTTTCTTATACAAGAACGGTATTTGCGAAAATTCTTGTCGTTCTTCTTTTACTGCGCATAATAATCGCCAATTCGTTATCGCAAGAAACCGTTGTTATACGGCTGTACTTTGTACTATTAGTGTAAAAAAAAAAAAAAATGTACGCACACTAATTACGTTTTCAGGAGTTTTGGAAATTCGCGAATAACTTACAAACGTTTTAACAATTAATCGCGGTGTTTAAAATACGTGTATTTAGCAAAAAGAAAAAAGAAAAAAAAACTTCCTCAAAAGCCGCGAGTTTATTCGATTAAAATAATTAATATACGTGGAAAAAAAAACAAGTGACTGTCGAGTCGGATGAAAAAAAAAATAATAATAATGAAATAAACGAAGATGACGACGACGACGACGACGACTAGTAATTAATATTGTCAGTACCTCCGAGACACACACGCGCGAGAAAGAAAATCCGCTTTCGATTTGTATACGTAAATAATTAATACGTATATAAAAAAAAATGTAAGTATAATAAAATATACACGGAATAGCGATGATTAACTCCATAATTCATAGCGGTTGACGGCCAAAGTTAAATTGTTTTCTAATGTCGACGAATACGTATATATAATATATCATTCGCGGTTGTTAATAATAATAATAATAAAAAAAACCACGGACGTCTCAATCACATAATATACTCGTGGAATGCCAAGCACGTGCGTATACAGAAGGTATCGAAAAAAAAAACAGAAATGATTCTCGAGACCCGCTTGCACAGTCCTGTATACATACATATATATATATTGTATATATAAAACGATTTTAAATGTATAAAATTACTTTTAAAAACACACACACACAACAATATTTATAACACATCGTCGTTTCGTACGTCGTTAATTCGTATAAAACATCCAGACGATTTTAATTCAATATTTTATATCTTCTTCTTCTTCGGTTTTAAAGGCCATTAAGGCCCATTACCGCAACACAAACTTGCTTCCACCTGTCTCTATCCCGCGCTATAGTCTCTCCATCTCCGTATTCCAATCTCTGCTAAATTCTTCTACACTTTGTCAATCCACCTTTGTTTTGCTCTTTCCCATGAGGTTTCTCCATTTTAATACCGCTTTCATTAGAATATTTGACCTCCGCGCATGACCGGCCCATGCCATTCTTCTATAATTTAATACTGCTGCTACGTCCGGTTCTTCATATAGCTGTTGTATTTCTATATTACTTCTTATTTCACATCGTTGTGTGATATTATTTATTTTTAGCCCCAATTATTCTTCGTAATATCCTTCTCTCGAAGATCGCTATTTCGCCTTCGTTTCCTTTAGTTGTTGGCCACGTAGAACATCTTAAAACCGCCGTCTGGATAAATTATTGTAATTGGTATAATTTTAGTTGTAAAAAAAAAAAAAAAAAAAATTGATTTCCAAAATTTCATAAGAAACTGTCGAGTGCGTCGATTGACGATATTTCGCATAATATATTGTTACGGTCGTCGAAATATTTTATCGCGTATATCATACGTGAATCAACATGAACATTTATTCAGAATATTTTCAAATATATCCCCGTGTCTTCGGGTTTTTTGGCTGACGTTTCGAACTCGTTGCACACAGTCCATCTTCAGAGCGAAAGTTACCGGTCCGAGGTTGTAACTCTACACTGCCACTAATGCACGAAGACGAACTGTATGTGCAATGAGTCCGAAACGGATGTGTCTGAAAACATTCTGAATAAATCCGTGAATGTTATAAACACATTCATAACCGGAAAATATTTTTCTGAAATTCACGAAAAAATTCGTCGGATCCACCGCCGTTTTTACAATAATTGTACCGCGTACGAATAACGCGGGTATTATTATACACGCCAGTACGTCTTGGACGAATTTCGTTCGGCGAGAACGCGTGTACGCGCGAAGAGAGAAGAATATAGTAAGCTGCATGTTTAACATCTCGGTAAACCCGTGCCAGGAATAAATCATACTTATGGTAATCGCAAGAAAGCGTTAATATTACGTTTGAATTTCATCGAATAAACGTGAATTGTCGGTGCGTTTCTTTAATTTCGATTCAAAAATGGGGTCCGCCACCCACGCCGCCGAATCGCGCGGATAAAAAAAGAAAAAAAGTCCGAACCATTGGTTGGCGTCGGTGTATTTGCTTATTGGAACGGTTTCCCCGCAAACGCTGACGGCGTAATCGCAACGCGGCTTCTTTATCTTTTCTTTTTTTTGCACCAAAAGACGTCGCGTATATATTATGATGAGATTATGTAAATACTACGGTAGAAAATCAATAGCTCTCGCCGGATCAGGCGAGTAAAGTTTTTCGACTACAGTTGTTGCGCTTAGAGTTCAATTTTCGAAAACCGACGCAAGTGGGGAGGGAGACGTTTTGCATGATTGTTCGTTTTTTCTTAAGAACATCGAATCGGCATACAATAAAATTGTATAATATCGATATGATTCCTCCTCATCTTGTGCCTGGAACCCGAGTCGGACGCTCCGTACGGGATTGTAGAAACGCTTTTTTCTTTTTTTATGTTTTTTCTTTTTTGCTGTTGGTGCGTCGTTGGCGCCACGAATTCAGTGGCATAAGTCGACTCATAACGTAGTACCTGCCACACGGTCCACGACTAGTTATTTATTTATTTTTTTCCCAACGTTTTACCGTCTCCGATAGGTATCGTATTATTGGTAATAATAATAATAATCTTTTAGACGCGTATCGGTTTTTTTTTTCTCTTTCCATTTATTATTATTTATATACCGGGCACAATACAGAGTTACGTACGATTTTAATACGAAGATAATAATAATAATAATAATATTACTATTTACTATTTATAGTGTTGTTCGTGCGCATTTTTATAATACACGTATTATCCAACAGCTACCGCCGCGCCGGTGGTATTGGTAGTGGCGCGCTTAATGGAACTCGCCGCCGCGCCCACGTCGGCCCGGCGCGATATCACACGACGAAGACGACGTCGCACTGCTCGTATACACTCTTTTTTTTTTTTTTAGATTTATTCGTTTATTATTATTATTATTATTATTATTATTATTTACATCCGACCGGTGTATTTTATTATAAATCAAACGTTTTTCTTCCAATTTCTTACTATATTTCAAACCCGTTCGTCGCCCCTTACAATCGTCGTTTGTTATTAAATTCGTGACGGGCTATTATCTACCGATCGTGTGATGATTATTGCTCCTGGTGTTCGGGAAAACGGCGCGGCGGTAATAAACACAAAATATTATTATTATTATTATTATTATTAGCGTACGATATATAGAGTTTTATGTAAAATAGCTTTGTATTAATAGTTTTGATCAAAAAGGAAAAAAAAGTGACGTACGACATTTAATTAATAGTAGTGTACGATATGTTTGCGAGTCGAGTGCGTTAGAGTGTAGTAACGGTGGTGTGGTATTCGAAACAAACGGGTTTTTTTTCTTTTTGGTCTTGTAGACAACCGGCGAATATTGTCCGATATATTATTGTATTAATTGAATTGATATTATAGAAATGTTATTATTCGCGTTACTTAGCCTATATATATATATATATATATATATATATATATATAATAATAATAATAATAATAATAATAATAACAATATCCTGCATTTAGTGATTTCTCGAGATTAGATTTTTTCCGTTCCTTGGAAATAGAAAAATTCGGTTGGAAAACGCGCGTAAACATACTTTTTGTACGAAAAACTTAAAATCACGGAAACTGTAATTGATTTAAAGTTTTGAATTTTTCCGAACGTAGGCGTACGCGATTTCGTATCGGGAAACGGCGAAAAAGCGTTTTATTATTTTACCATAAACTTGACGTTAATTTCGATTGGATTTCCGTCGACTATTCACGTAAACGTACGACCGATAAAAAATGAATCGTAATACATTCGTATGTTACTGCGTGATGTCACGTGGAATATTCCGACGATTCTGAAATAAAACACCTGTAAGGAAAAAAAAAATCGCACTCGGACGTATTATCGAGGAAATAGCGTCTGCGAGAATTATATTATTTATTTTACACGATAATAATAATTTTCAACTCTTGTCAATCGTGAGAATTTAGAAACAAATAAATAAATAGAATTGCTGCTCATTGACGATATCCTCGCGTAACGTTCTAGGAAACGCGTCGATCGTCCCAAGGTCCTCCCCGTACTCGATTCAGCCGATGTTCTCATTTATTATACCAGAACGTGTGTATACGTACGTATAGTATATGTAATAATGATAATAATAATACTGACCGTGTAGTGCCAGCAGCAGCATCAGCAGCAGCGATCGTCGACAGAGATCGTGTGTGTGTGTGTGTGTATAATTATAAAAAAATCGCAATTAAAAAATCACTAAGACGTGACGCGCATCGTCAATATATAATATTACGTACCGGTCCCCGCGGTATCGGTAAATAATAATATTTTATTTAATAATATATTTTTAAACGCTTACACCGGAGATTGTCGCTTGGATATTTCAATAACACGACGTGTATTGGTCTGAACGCGTTGTATTCTCATCGCAGAAAAGTCTCCAAAGTATTTTGCGGTAGTAGAAGAAAGACACGATGTGCGAGAGAGAGTGAGAGAGACGAATTTCTTTACCGTTCGTCACGAAGGAAAAATAATTTTGCACAAAGGGTATTTTTGTTTTACTCGCAGCGTACGCGAATGATATTGTTTTCGATGTATGGAATTGCTTTTGTGGCATTTTTTATTTTTTTTCGTAAAACTCTGCGTGACAAATTCGGTCGATTCCGCCGTACTCAGGATTTGATTTGAGAAATTCTCATTTTTTTTTTTTTTGAGACCTAACCCGAAAAAAGCTGCAAAATTCTAATTATAAAAGGGATCACGCAGATGCGCGAATTATTATCATTTCAACCGCAGAATCGGTCGACAATTCATCGACGTTTAAAACATCGGTCAGTTTTGCCGGCCGGTTCAAAAAACTGGACGAACCGGATTCTTACTGCGCGCACGACACTCAAATTCTTTGATTTTCGTTATTGCGGCAGTCCGAGTGGATCGACATTTACGGAGAGAGATGATGGTTAATTCATAAAATTCAGTATTCAGCGCGATATTCTCGGTATACAGATGGCCTGTAAAGACAATCGTGCGGTTAGGTTAACCGTCGATTACATTGAGCGAGTTTACAAGCTGCTAATTGGCTATTTTAGAAGCGGACTAGTCGGCTAGTGCGATTGTAATGATTACACGCAAAACGTTCTATTCGCTCAGTAGACAACTAGCTAGCGAGTAAAAACCACGTGCTACATCGACGCAGTTGGATATTTTGTAGACACTGAACACAAACTCGCCAGCGAGTAGCGAATAAAGTAGCCCGGCTTTCAACTTTACTCGCAGATAGTTTACAATCCGCTAGTTGGCTAGTAAACACTGGGCGAGTTTATTAGCAAGTAGTGAATTTGCCAACTAGCAGCTTCTAAACTCGCTCAATGTAACCGAGGCTTTAGGTTAGGGTTGTTCCGTGGATTGTTATAATAGAGAAAAAAATATTCACGACAAAATAAGAGAAAGGAAAAAAAAGATTGCTCTTCGCCGCCCTCTTATTCCGGTTTTGAGCAGCGAGTGTATCTCTGCAGATTTTTTTTCGTTGATTTTGGTTAGAATTTCTCCGACAAGTGTTCCGCGAAGAAAAGCAAAATAGTTTATTTAAATTGCCCTGAACGGGAACGAGGAGTTCATCGCGAAATCCGAAGACCCGTGCAGATGGATTTCTTTTTTTTTTCTATTCGTTACGACGGTACGTTAAAAAAAAAGTAGAAGAAGAAACCACCGCCGATTTATTATAAATTCGACGTTTATGTATCATATAGTCTCGGAGTTTGAGTTATACGTATACAAATAAAAGTTCGTGTAAGTGTGTGCACAATAACAATCCGTCGGCGGCCAGGTCGATGCACGACAAATGCAATAAGCAATAATAAAAATATCGGCAAGTAATTGGCCGGCATAAACAATATTATCGTTACGAAACGAACTCTCCCGGTGAATCATATTATAAATACGGACGTACGCCGCGTTATAACGTTATAACTCTCGACGACGACGAGCGAAATAAATAGCGTTCGAGATGCTGAACGGAAAACGCGTATACCGTGTATGATCGCCGTACATAATAATAACACGCCAACGAGAATATTTTATTCACGTGGCAAGAGAAAAAAAATAAACGGCGACGACCGTTTTTTATTAAAATCCTCCGTTCGAGTGTTTCCCGTCGTAAGCGAGTAACGTGCGCGTCGTACGTGACACGGCGATTTTCTTCGGACGCGTTTCAATTATTACGAGACGGATTTAAAACGGTCTACTATACTGTCGTTCGCTTTTTAGCGCGATTTATAACGCGATCTCGATTATACGCCGGAATAATCGTGACGAAAGTTCTATCCGATTCACTCGTTTGCGTTCGAAACCGTCCCCGCACAATTTGTTCGCACCGTCTACTTGCCACGAGAAAATAATCCCATTTTTAAACGATTCCGTTTCGATTCGTCGCTGTTGATCGCGCGTTGACACGTGACGCGTTCCGCAATCGTCTGTGAGAAAATCGGATCTCCCATCCGTTTCAGTTGTTCCCATAAAACGCGGGCGATCGATATTTTATTTTCATAAACTTGAGAACACGACGCGTGATTTTTAATTTTCACACGGTGCGAAAGATATTGTGAGATTTTAACAGCAACAGCAGCGTTTTTCCGATTTCTCCGCACGGGCGCGGAGAATATAAAACACGGTGGAAAACGCCGTCTGATACAATATACATAACGTAAGACGACTAGGAGAAGAAAACAAAAAAAAAAATAAAGACGTTTTATAACAGGAGACTGTTTGGAACGATAAATCCGTTACATTCGGTGTGTGTCTGTTTGTGTATACAGATCGTGTTAGAGATTTCTGGTGTCATAAAGCACGCCGCCATGAGTATTGAAAAATAAAACCCCGTCCTCTTGACGCGTTCGTCGGATTGCCGCGAAGTCCGGCCGAAACGGTAGGGGAAAAAAAACCTGTTACGCGCTGCGTCGCCGAACCGAACATTTTAACCGAAAGCGTTTCGAGCAAATCGAAAACGACGAGACGATATTCCTATCAGATAAAATAAAAAATATAAATAAAACACTCGGAGCAGGCAAACCGTCGTCGTATAATACACGTTTTCCGGCCAGTCATTTCGGTAGCCGATTCGCGTTCATAAACAATCCCCGGGGGGTTTATCGGTTTGAAAAAATCTGGCGCGCGTAAATAATTTATCCATTTACAACGAACGTGCTGTTGTCGGGAGGCAAACGCAACCGTTAAGCATCGTCGCACGCAGGTCTCCGATACACGTTTGTCTTTTTTCACTCCACACACCCTTCTCCCCAATCCAAAATCGTATGCGTCGTTTAAAATAATAAAAAATAAGCGTGATTTTTTTGTAATTTTTTCGTACCGTATTTGGTAGCCGCTGCTAGCGATTTTCAGTGGTGTTGAATTGTTATCGGACAAAGAAATTTTAACCGGCGTGAAACGATTCCGCCGCGCAGATTTCGTCCGTCCGTTTCAATTTTGACGGCGTTTCACACCGATCGATAAAATATCACTCAACGACGATTGTTTATTTTACCGTTAAAACAACTAAGGGGTTTTTTTTAACGTCGACGGGAAATTCATTACTGGTGTGAGGGAGGAGAGGGACCGTTTTAAATACAACGCGTACGGCGGTCGACCGACAACGATACGGACGGGTTGGTGGAAACGCGTAAAATTCAAAAGAGGGAAACTGTGCGATCCGCGTACACAATGCAGACGATTTTTGGAAATGTTTTTTTTCGATTTTATTTTTGAGAGTTAAAGACATAGAGAAATCTCTCGTTTTTTTTCTTCTTCTTCTTTCGGGCCCGCCCTGAAGGCGTATGCGCGGCGACACGCACGACGTTTACGAATAAACGTCGTTTTTTCTTTTTCTTTTTTTTTTTTTTTGTCGTAAAGAAATAATAATAATAATAATAATGAATATCGACGGCGCGTATAATAAAATATCGAATTTTGTTATTATATATAAAATATACACATACTGGTTTCACATATCTGAACGTCTGCAGCGACACGCGATTGTAATATACGTTTATTAATATTAAATTTTTTTCTCGAGACGATATACACACGACAGTATAACGATGATAATAATAATAATAATAATAATAATAATATTGCGGTCTCGAAACACATATTAATAAACGCGTATTATTATAATATTCGGGGATCGCGTGAAATTGCAGCATCGCGCTGTGGGGGAGCTCTGGAGAAGAGGATATCATCGTTACAATAGCGCGGCTATTATAATATGTCTCCGGCAATTGACCGGTTTCCGATGACCAACGCGAAACGACTTTTCTAAATTGCGTGCACTGTACGCGTAGGAAAGTATTAATATTGAACAGTATACGATATCACATAATATTAATGGCGTGGTTTGCAAAACGTGATGAGGGGCAGGTGTATTGGCTGTTTAAATTCTATAATTCATATCCAGGATTTGTCTGAATAGAACTATTCGTTATTAATGGGTTTATTAGTTTTTTTTTCGCCCTCTTTTTCTTGTGTACATATGAAACGGAAAAGACCAAGAGGACGTCCCAGACAAAGATTGGGAAGGATAAAGTGGACGAGGACTTAGAAGAGCTTGGAATTGAGAACGGAATTGAACTGGCTAAGGAAAGAGATCGGTGGAGACAAGTGGTTGTTGCGGCAATGGGCCTAAATGGCTTGTAAGACGTAGATAGATAGACATATGAAACGGAAAACCAATACGAATTTTCAGAACACAAACCTTCATTTCTCGTTGATACCTGCAACAGTCTGTTTGCCCGATTTTCCGTTTAATCCGCATCCCACTATCCGAGTGTGTATCGATAACTCGCGTTAAAATCTACTCTCTCTCGAGTACGTACGGATATTTGCTTCGATTGTCGTTTCACGGGCACAGATCAATATTTCAATTGAATTCGATTCGTTTTCTAACCGGTTTGCATCGTATACGCTCTGTATACTCGAACGTATTCGGTTTCTGCTAATAATTACGATGTGTTCTACTCGCGAATCGAATCGTTTGAGTCAGATATATCACCACCAGTTTCGATTATGCAATACCGGATTCGTTATTGTTAAGTTCATCCCTCTTCCTGTACACGTTTTTTCTTTCCGCGTACCGATCGAATAATAAAAGTTCACACGCGGCAATCTTTTTTTCTTCTTCTAGAATTGACGAGGCAATGCGGATATTGGAAATATAATTATTCCGGAAATTCGTACAAAATATACACGGAATTATAGCGAAAATGCATTTAATCCGTTGAAATATTAAAATACGTCGTCATATAAAACACAACACACAATGAACTTTCCCCCCTCCCCACCTCAAACGCAACTCGTTTTATTAATTTATTATTATTATTTTTTTTTTTTGAACCGCGCGTGACGCTGAGTGTTTCGACATCGTTTTCGTCAACCTATTTATAATAATATAATTTACAGATCACCCGTTACGCCGTGTCGTGTACATATTGTAATATTTCATTATTACAGCGTTGTTTGTTCAGCTTTATTTGCACGAAATAATCGCGTTCGATAATATAACACGTGAGTAATACGCGTAGTCTAATATAATAATACGTCGGACGTATATAATAATGCGGCGCGCGCGCGGTGACAGAAATATGAGACGGTTTTAGAACGTTTTGTTCTGTTCGATATTTTTACGCGTTCCGGATAATATTGCGAGATATCTAGATGATAATTTTATAGATTATATTCGGCGGGGGTGGGGAATGTTTTCTTTTTTCTAAAATAAATTTCATTCGATTTTAAACTATTTGTATAACAATTATAGATTTCGCGGTATTTAATCCACTTATATGTATTAAAAAAACATAAAAAAAAATTACAATGAAAATCGTAATTTTTCTTCCTCTCTACGGACAAAGCGTATCAATGCTATTGTTGTTTTGCGCGAAAATTATTTCGTTTATTAAAATAATAATTAGAGAATTCCGACGAAGTTTATTCGCTACGAATCGTTTTATCCGGTAACGCAATACGATTTACGTTACATTGTGGTCTCACGAATTCACAGCAGTAACAACAAAACTCTATAGATTATCCCGTGTGCGATTCGTTCGAGCTAAACGCGCGACGGCTATCTTCTCTTTTGCTATACTTAATACGCGTTAAATCGATATTGTTTATTTATTTTTTGGTATTTTTCGTAAATCTCGTGATCTCGAGGGGAGGATTGTTTCGACCGAGGACCGATAACGATTCCAATAAGACTTCTCCCCTCCCCCCCCCCCGCACACAACGGGAGACGTAAATAAATTACGCAAAAGCCCAGTCGCCCAATCAAACGTATTTTATTGTCGTCATTAAAATCGAACGAATCGGTAGTAGTAATGGTTTGCGCGATCAAACCGGCCGCGACCTCGGGGGTGTATGAAATTTATACCGTTCGGCGTATAATAAAATATATAATAGTAATAATAATTATAATAATAATAATAATAATAATAAAAATAATAATATTATTATTATAATCGATATGAGTAGCAGCGCCGCGTTTCGGTCTAATTATCGTTTATAGTAGTAGTCGACCGCCGGCGCGCGACGTAGTACGCGCAAAAGGCGCCGCCGTCCGAGCCCTCCGGGGACGTTTTTCTCGTGTTACACGACGTACAACAACGACGACGACGACGATATTATTATTATTACTATTTGTGTCGATCGTTTTGTACGTGCACGATAAACGGTTTATATATGTATTAAAAAAAAAAAAAAAAACAAGCGAGGGGAGAGAAAAAACTAACGAAATGTCGGTCAAACCGATATCGTGGAAACGGTCCGCCGCCGGCGAATCGGACGCGAATTTTTTTTTCTTTCGTTTTGTTTCTTGTGTGAGCGCACGACGACATATACTGCCCGTCTGCACGCGACGACCGGACATAATTTATCGAAAAAAAAAAAATGAATAAAAATTTTATAAACGTTTTTGTTTTTTTTGTTGTCGTACGATTTACGAGCGTCGCGTTTCAACGAGGACGTTTGTTAAACAAATACCGTACGGACGGGAAAACGTCGAGAAAAAAATAAAAACAAATACTTACGCGCGGTCGAAACGTATTCTTTCATTTTCCGCAATCTCCAGGGATCCGTCGCAACGGGAGAAACAAACGATCGACGAACAATTAATAGATTCGCGTACTCGCGTCTACACGTATACCGTTTATTCGTCACCGCGAACTACGCGCCGTTTCCATCAGTCCGATCCGGGTTGTTTGTCAGTACGAATAATAGACGTTTTAACACGTTACAATACGATACAATATCGGACGGCGTTGATAAGTATGACGTGGATAGTGCGCTCGCCGTACTGTGCACTCGGCCTCTACAGCTTCGATTCGATCCGAGTTTTGCCGCTCGGGGTGTAAGTCGTGTGTATTGCCGATGTCGCAGCTATCGGACACTCGATAGAGCAAGTTCTATCGTGAAAATGAAAAAAAAAACGCTTCAACAATAATACTTCGACGCGAATCAGAGAATAAAAACAAGGAAACTACGGAGACAAAACAGTTGTCGCTGATTTAGTAAATTGGTTGTTTGAAATGCATCGTAATAATCTAAACTCTCGGTCTCTCGTCTTAATCCTTTTTCTCCTCCGCCGTACACGGACAATAATAACATTTCAATTACACGCGGCCGATCTCTTCAGCAGCAGCAGCAGCAACTAGCAAAAACAATCGGCCGATTACTCGCTGGTTTGCGCAATCATCGCCACCGCAGAACACACTGTTTAATTGGCCCGTAGAAAGTGTGTAGTCTGTAAGCAAAGATCTACTAGCAAAGATCGACGTCCAGAAAGCATTCCGTTTCGTTTTCCGCCAAATAATTAACGTCTGTGGCTCCTTCAGTGGATTTTCGCTATATAAAACTCGAATTCACTCAATTATTATTATTATTATTATTATTTTTCAATTTCAAAACGTTAGCTCATTCAAATACACGACCGAATAGTGAACGCGTGTTGTAACGAACGAAATGATAATTCGTCATATATGTTTATACGCGTATTTCGCTCCTTTCCTCTCTTCAAAAATGTCCGACAAATCCAAAACCTCTTTACCGCATTTCGATTTACACTATTATTTAAAAATATTTCGTGTTTTAAAAAGTTCTTAGTGCAATTTCGTATACGGATATTTTTTTATTTTTAACGAGTTTCGATTTTTTTACATTTTCAATAAAATTCAACGAGTCGCGCAATTCGTAGCGCGTTAAGAATTACGAGTCGAATTAAAAGTGTTATTACAGGTTTTTAGCAAACACGCATAGGTACGCCTCACGTTAAAAACGGTGTTTGGGGAAACAAGTCGATATGGTTGTTTATTGAAATCATTTTTTTTTCACTTCAAAAACTTAAAGAAAAAACCTTAACCCTCTAAACATGTCTTAATCGAATATCGACCGAAAAGAATCAAAACCGCGTAACTAATACATTTATTTATTCGATTGAAAGTACGCATTTCGCAAGTCGAGAGAATGTTTGAAAAGATTTCGTGAACACGCTGTGAGATGATCACATTATTGAAACCGTGGCGGCGATGTCGAAATGACAAAAAAAAAAATTAAATAAATATTTAAAAACCGAAACCGACGTAATTCGTATAATATCTAACCGAAATCGATTAATTCCGAATTACGAGTCCCGCGACATTATACAAATATGTTTGCCGTGTAGGTCTTCTTATACATATTCCTCCGGGCTGCCATATTCGTCTACATGACAGTTATGTCGCGTTTCACCTAACCTAATACCGAAATCATTCGAAACGCATTCGGATTTTACACTTGTGTTAGTGTTATATACGTAGTTCGTGTTTGTTCGGAAATCCGTGGAAATTTCTCAAAAAAAAAAAAAAATACGTTTACAAATTTAAGTGCAATGTTTAATTGTAAAAATCGACACTCGCCGTTCGTCGTCGTCTTGTGCGATAATAGACACACGTATTTCTTTTCTATATTTCAAACCACAAAAACAGTATTGAAAACACGGTTAGGTTTTAACCTAATTAAACGATTGATTGAGTTATGTAAATGACTACAACATAAAAATATATTCTTACGCTACGTATAAGTATTTTCCGTTTTAAGTAATCATCTCTGGACCTTGGGATTAGGTACACAACTGCAACCATGAAATTCTAGAAAACATTTAAAATGTTAATTAACTCGGTATATTAATATAATTTATGTAATACACAACATAACATAATTAAACGTAAAATATAATAAATATAAATAATTTCTGTTTCATTCGGAATAGTCGTCAGACTCGAGTCAAAGACGTAAACATGTAATAGATTTAATGCGATAAATTAACATAAAATAAATCATATTCGTTTATTTATAAATATATATATATATATATAATATTACAGTTTTTTAATTAAATAATATTTATATTAGCGAATACGGTTAAATTTATTCGTTCAAAAGTGATGGTAGAACAAACGGCGCGTTATTAAATGATGTTTTCTATTTTTTAATGGGCCCGTACGATTAATTGAGTAGTTATTTTATTTATTTATTTTTTTTTGTTTAAAGTTCGAATACGATTTAAAACGGAAAACAACGGGAAAATAATGTCTATTATATCGATATGTAAATATTAAATATCATCATTGGAATAAACTTAACCGGCGTATACGTTATTTTCATTATAAATGAAGCGTGTGTACAAAAGGCTGTAAGTATATATAAAAGTCGGTGTGGGAGCGAAAAAAACCCCGAGAAGAAAGTACGTTTTTAGAATACAAATTAAATCGGGAAGGGGTTTTTTCGTCATAAAAAAAAAGTAACAAATGTCATTTGAGTTTTTAATAGAAAAAGAAAACACAAAAGTAATGTAGCGAGCAGAGAGGAGCAGAATACTATAACGGTTGTAGTATTGGAAAAGAAAAAAAAATCTTATTTTACCAAAACGTGTGTAAAGTGCGGAATTTTTTCGATTTTTTTTCCCCGTTTTACTACGAACAATTGTCGCGGCGAACCGCGTGCGATTTCGATCAAAACAGTTAACCAAAATATCCGATTTCCGAACGCGTTTGCACTACAAACGTACGCGAAAATCTTTTCTATAATTTGCACACGAAAACGTATTTCACGTATACGAACGCGTTGAGAAATTTGGAGGAGTTTTCGGTTTTGAAAATACAACGACCTGTCAACGCGGGATGGACACCGCCGAAGGGAATGAAAATTCCGTTGCAGAAACGTTGGCCGTCGGGACGGACAAATAAAAAAAATCTACGACTTCACATTATTATAAATAATCGTCGAAATGTATTACAGTCTAATTAGAGGTCTCCGACGTTTTTTCATTTTTTTAGGGGCGGGCCGAATCCGAGACACGTTTCGGCGTCGCGGTCCAAAATCATTTGAAATAGATGGACAGAAGAGATTGAAAGAAGAGATTAACGTTTTAATGTACCGTTCGCTGGTAGGAGGGAAAGGATCTGTGAAAAACGTACCGCGCATTGTTCACACTAACATCGCGCGAATCGTTACTTGACGAGAAATTTGGAATTGTTTTTACGACGAAATATCTCAGCGCTCTGAGCGTGTCGGTCGGTCCGATGATCGGCATTCGTAAAAACCGACTTAAATCGGTCCCGTACTTGGATTCCGTTCATTCGTTTTTGAAACGTCTGTTCTCTCCGGGAGCGTTTCAAATCCTCTATGGCCAACGGATTTCTTTTTTTTGTTCGGAAAATTCTAATTTGCGCTCTGCTGGATGTTTTTAAAACGCGTCTCGCTACAGACGTGGATTTTATCGTTAACAAAATCGATCGGGAATTCGTCGTTTCAGAGTTGAAACTCGTCGGTATAAAAACATCGGCGGCTTGACGTGCTGCTGACCGGTTCAAAAAGTCCGACGGACCGTAGGTTGGAGACTCCTGTATCGGTGCGCGGGACGATTAAAACGACGATTATTCTCGTCGATAAATCAATAACGGAACAGAAACGTTTTTTTTTTTTCTCACTTCTTTTTTCATTATATCGTCCGATCGTGTTACAATCGTATAACGTTAAAACGCGGCCCGTAATGTTATATTGTAATATTTTGTCAGCAACACGTCTCGATAGTATATAGACCGCGCGCGCGCGCGTGTGATATTATAATAAAGTGCACCGGTATTTTATTATTGTGTTCAATGTTTAAAAACCTCTCGAAAGGAATTTACATTATTTTAAAACGTTCACCACCAACAGCAAGACGACTAACAGTCGTATAATACGTTCTAAATGAATGCTTATGTATATATATATATATATATAAAATAATAATAATAAACCGTTAAAGTGACGATATAATATACGTTTTAATGGTTTTCCAAAAGAGACAGCGCCGCGCGATATCAGATACGTATAAGCTGTTATACACACACACACAACGCACACTCGGCTGTTGTCGGCTCGTTTCTGAAGACTTGTCGAAACTTTGTGCGCGCCGGCGTTTTGACGTCCGTGACGAGGGTCTTAATAAATACGGCGCGTGAGGTGTGAGACGATCGTGTGTTGTAATACGTATATATTAATATATTATATTGTATATTGACTGTAATAAGTGGTTACAATTTAGGTTGTAACAATTTACGTTGTAGTATACACACAAATTGATAATTATACGTTCGAAAACGTTTTACACGAATATACTACAACGTTATATAAAAAAAAAAAAAAAATGTATAATATATATATATAAAAAAATACGTCGGTAAAACGTTTTATATATTTTTTTAATAATTTTGACAATTTTCTTTTTGCTATCAAAAAAACCATATTGACGCACTCGCGTAACGTGTACTCTATATGAAAGAAATTAATTATGAAATGAAGTTTTTAAAGAAATGATAATTTACGGAAAATCATATAACATCAAACACTTTTATTATTATTACTATTAACTCTTACTCGCAATATTTTTTTTTTTTCAGACTGTTTCTAAATAAATGTATATTACAAATAAATGTATTAATAGATTCCTACACGACTACCAAAAAAAAAGAAAGAAAAAAAAGGAAATTTCACACGCGTTCGGAAAACTCTCGTTACAAAAAAAAAACAACGCGTTTTCGTTCTCCTTAACATTAAAGTCAATAATTTACCAAAAAATAACGCTTTAATGTGTCCGTTTAGGTCTAAAGGAAATATAAAAACGATCTCTGGTTTTTTTTTTTTAACAGTAGTGTTTAACATTAATTTTGTAATTGGCCCAAATTGATCCGTGTAAAAATATTACAATACGCGGTAGAAACGCATTTATTTCAATAATAACAAAAACCTTTGCGCAAAGTTCTCGGCCAACACATAATAATAATAATTTGTATAAAACTCGTTTTTATTATTTTTTTCTAATGCGTATTTTATCAATACTTAACGGGATTTGTACATAAAATATTATATACCGCGATGCATTAAATATTTTATAATATATTGTGTACCAGCGACCCCACATATATCCATTTAAAAAGAAAGAAAGAACGGAAAAAAAAAACCGTACACCGTTCGAGTTATTGTATGTAAAAGGTTTTCTGAGAGAGTGTACATGTACGCGCTGGCTTGTTCGTGTTTAATATAATAATGACAAATAACGCCCGGAGAGATAAATAAAACGCGTATAAAAATAAAAACTCGTACGAATCGTATTTGCCGTTCGAGTGGTATATAGAGATCATCATAATAATGCGTACAGCAACGAGAAGGTCGAACGAATATTTTATAATTTTTATATAAATATATATATATATAAATAATACCGTGATGAATGACGCTGAGAATTGAAAATGTAAGAATACGCGTGAGATGACGTTGTTTTATATATTTCGCAGTTTATTAAAATACGATGTGCGTTCTTTTTTTTTTTTTTTTTTTTTTTTTTTGAAATTCTACCGAATCGTTTGAAATCGTTATGAAAACGAACGAGAACGCGTAAAAAAAAGAAAAAAATTAATAGCCGAATCGAATTCGGTGAAAAAGACTATGTAGTTGATGACGAGAATTCGTTTCGATATTTTCGTTTCTCCTGAATAATGAATACCTGATTATTTTTGTTTCTATTTCGTTAAATTAAATATCGTCTCGAAACGAAAAATTGTTATATTCGGACGACGGTCTTTTTTTCATTTTTTCTCCGTTTATAATATGTATAAGAGATATTACACGGATATACACGTAAAGACTCAACGATTTTTTTAACTCGCTCGTATATAAACCAAATGTCTTAAACACGTCAAGTTGGCTAGGTGTTATTATTAATTTGTGTACATTTTTTTTCTTTTAATCGTCCGTTTGATTCTTTTCGTTCAAAAAAAAAAAAAAAATGTAATAATCCATTTACACGAGACACTTGAAAAAAATAAATAAAAATATTTTATAAAATCTGCTATTTGTACATATACATATACTCGTTTGATGTGTACATATACACGTTTATAACACGGCATAATAGTTACAACACGAAATCGAACGGTACTCGGGGACATGTTTAACGAGAAATCGTTCGAACGCGCCAAGACACAGAGTCATTAATGTAATGAATATTATTAACTAATATTAATAAGTAAACGTGTTCGACGTTTTATTTTCTACGCGGACACTTACTTCCTGTGCGCATTAACATATTTCATAAATACACCGTACGACTTTTGCATGACGCGTTTTGTGTTCAACGGTGGTATTAACGTGGGATATTTGTCTTTAGAATATCGAGAAAAAAAATGTACTTTATTCGTTCGTCTCGAATGCGTTGAAATATGCATTGGAAATTTAAAAGTCAACGAATAAAAATATTAAAAAAATAAATAAATAAATACGTTAAGCCTACGTCGACGCGATGGAAAATAAATCAGGAAATTAAGAATACAGTGTGATTAGTTTATAAACGAAAACGTCGATGATAAAAATTGTGAGCCGAATCGAATTTAACTATATATATATATATATATATATATATATATATATATATATACGCGTTGTATATTATTGTATTGCAGAGAAATCGTCGAAATTCACCATAAAACCTTTCAAGAAAAAAAACTTCATATCGCACGCGCTAGATCCTAACGATTTACGGTCGTTATTATTTATTACTGCGATCCTCCTGGAGACGTCTTCGGCGGCCAATTACAAGAGACAATATTATACACACACACACACCGAGAGGATAATGTTATCTCGATCGAAAGACCAAAAATTAGAATCTCACCGATATAGAAAACGAGGCCGCCGCTTATTACCAGCTCCAGTACGGTATAAAAACTCGAGAGATCTCAAAACGTCTTCGTCGTCGTCGTCGGTCTACGTGAAAAGGAAAAAAAAATAATAATAATACGATTATAAGACGCACGTAATAATAACGATAATAACAATGCGTTATAATAACATTATGACACACGTCACGATCGTTGAACCAGCGCGAGAGCATTACTAAACAGAATAAATGAAATAAAAAAAAAAAAGAAACTCCTTTCCTCCTCCCCCTCACCGTTCGTTTAAACCGAATTACAGACCGTTTTTTTTTTTTTTTTTACGCTATTAGTTTTATTGTATTCTCTTAAACGATCACCGTCGTCGTCGTATAATAATGATAATAATAATAATAATAATATGTGTGTAAAGTTATTCGGTCTCGTAGTAATAATAATTACAAGATTCGAAAAAGTAGACGTACTCACGTCAGGTTAACGTAAACAGTGGTAAAGACATGCGCGAGGAAATTGATAAACGAATAATTAAAACGATTGTCCGTGTCGCAAATCCAAGACACTTCTATGGGAACATTGTAATTATAATTTGTTAGTTGAGAAAATGAAACAATAGAAGACTGTTCACTTTCGAAACGAAGCCGTACTGTATACGGTCCATTGATTGGTATACGAATACGAAACAGAGCTGTTGCGAACTTGCGAGACGAGAAAGAATAAATAAAAAAAATCTACAGGAGGAGTCGTATAATCAAAGCCGAACGGTTTGCTCGTTCGACGGTAAATTGATATTATGAGGAGACGGTCATTAAGAAAACGCGGGACCCGTTGGACGGAAACAGTTGCTCGTGATCTAAAAGATACGGAGGAGAACACGACATTTGACACGGAGAGAGATAGATGGAAAGGGAAATCATGATGGTTCCGAATGATGGACCGGCGAGATGGAGAAGGTTAGCTGTCATGTAGTAGGCTACTTGACAATCGTCCCTAAAGCAGTCGGTTATACGTATATAGTTTGTACAGATTGCATTATTAGTCCAATAATAGTAATGACGACGATTTACGGTAAAAATAATCTATATCGTAAATGTCTTGTTTTTTTTTTTTTTTTGTGTGTGTGTGCGCGATAGACGGTCCGTGGATTACTGCAGTATTAGAGTCGATTTAAAATATTTAAAATGCTTTTCTCTGTGGCAATTAAAAAAAAAAAAAAAAAAAAAACGAAAACGCTTCTCAATATTTTCTTGCGCTTTATACGCAGTTTCTACGTTATGTTATGCGCGTAAACGTAAAACGACAATACGATATAAGTAAATAATAATAAGAACGCGAGAAATGAAATTGAAAAGAATCTGTTTTGACGCGAAATTTGTTAAAAATCTATCAACACGCCACGACGGCCAACACGTCGTTGCCATTATTTCACAAACAGAAATTTGTTTATTTTTATTAGTGCAATTTTGTTCGATATTTTCGCCGGAGCGCCATCATTTGCCGTTGCGTCGGTACCGAGAGCACAGATTTTCTTACCGTTATTTTCCTATATAATAACGGCTGGAAATCTGTCAAGACAAAGTAATTAATACGCCGGAATTAATAATGTTTAGGAATATTAATACAACGGACGTTTAAGAAAGAAAAAAAACACGTTTCAACGCGTAAATAGATAATCGTAAAACGCGGAATTACACAAAACGGTACATTTAAAAACGAAAGAAGAACTTTCAAACAATAATGCGACGTGAATCGACGGTGGACCTGGCCCGTTCGTCGGGTCGAACGGAACGAGAAAAGCGTAAACCGATCAGATTTTCATCGACGGAAGAGGAGAGGCGTTTCGAGCAATGAAATATCGGACGCCGGCGGTGATTGACGCGCGAGCACGTCCGTCGTATTGACTAACGGGTGCACAGAGCTGATAGGCCGAAGAAGAACACTATAGAGGAGAGAACAAAATATTTTTATACGTATCGCCGCCGCCGTACGATATTTATTTATTTATATATATAAAAATATTTTAAAACTTAACTCTCGACGCGGAACGTGCACGCACGAACGACCGCGTGTAAACGGATTGATTTTTTTTTTGTTTCGAGTAACTATCTTAAACGCGAGTTCACTACGGTTAATTTCAAGCGCCGTTTTAAAACAGCGCGAGAGGAGAGCGGTAAAGAAAACAAATGATTTTTTATTTCCTTCGAATACTAACACAAATGCGTGTACCACGTGGCGCGGTCGCGAGCATTCGGGGAGAAATATCGGAAAACTGTTGTTTGCAACGATACACTTATACGGGTGCGAATTTCAAAACTCTAGAGGAACGTTTTGATTTTCGTAGGGGTTTTCGTGCCGCATTTACGAAGAAAAGAAAACTGTCGAGAAAACAGTTTTTCTTCTCGAATTACTCACAAGGAAAATTATTGTTACACTGAGAAAATCGAAGAACGTTTCGAACGATTCACGCCAACTGTGTAGGTAATTTTTTTATTTTTTTTTCTACCGGAACGACGAGATCATCGGACGTAAACTTCTTTCTAGTATAGAAATTAATTAATTCTTTATCGGACTCGTTTCTCGTGAATTTTGTTTTTTTTGTTTTTTGGATTCCGATCAAACGAAGTCCGTACCGTAAACGGCAAAAGAAAATCCCGCCGATTCGGAAAAAAAAAAAAAATGAACGGATCGGAAGAAATCAACGTTTCGTGTTGTCGTTCATTTATTCCTCTCCGTCTCGCAATAACATTTTATTCTGACTCGTTATACACGAAATTACACGTCGTATTGTTTACGCGCGTGCCACACGAACGACTAAAAAAAAAAAAACATACTTGCGTCACCTCTAACCGTCGATATATTACACTTTCACCGAGCGGGATAAATACGATTTCTTTATATATAATATATAAATATATTCTCGTTATCGTTTGACTGTATTGAATTTCTAATACCAAACGCGATTTAGTATGGAGAGAGAGAGAGAGAGAGAAATACATTAACGGTTTTTTTTCAGCGTTTCCGGACGCGCGGAAGAAAAGAAAAAAAAAACACTTGTCCGTTGTCAGAACGTTCTCTGTTGGCGCGAGATGACAATAATAATAATAATCGTGTGTGTGTGTGTGTGTACATAATAATAATAATAATAAATCTGATCGATATATCGTCTGGATCTGGGCACATAGCGTCACTTGCATCCGTTGACCGACGTATCGCATTAGCAGCAACAGCATCACCATCAGCAGCAGCAGCAGGAGAAACGGGTGTGGAGGTGTGACGACGACGAAACGATAATATTGTCCGCGAGAACTGTATGAAAATAAATAAATCGGATACGCGCGAGTACTCGTCGGTGGTCTCCGCCGTCATCGCAGCCTCGTTTCGCCTCGCTTATCACAACCGTGTGTCTAAATGACCGTTTTTTTACGCGGCACGCGCGCCAGTAATCGATTCCGACACTACGCGTAATGCGTATTTATAATAACAATTTATAATATACCGAGCATACGTCGACGAAACCGTTAAAAAACGCGTGGAATCGGGCGCGGATTCGGGGAGTGCGCTATCGGTCACCGCCCTGTCGTCTAAGCCATTGCAATAAAATAGTTAAATTCATATAGGGACATTGAATTTACTCCAGAAGGAGTTATCGAAGAATTCAGTAAAAAAAAAAAAAGAAAAAAAGAAAAAAAAACACTCGAGAAAAACACGGTTAAAATATTTTTATATGCAAGAAATTGATTTTTAACATGTTTTCCCCCGTTACGTTATTGACGCGTCGTCTCCATTGCTGTAATAATAAGAATTCGGTAATTTTTTTTTTTTTTTACGACGTACAGTACGTTTTTTTGCGTCGATTATCCGCAGTACGTAATTTTTTTTGTACGAATTTATTTTTAGTCTAATTTTGTCGTTCCGTCGTGTTCGTTGTATCGCGTGTATTACGAAACATACGAAAATGTTATACGAGATCATTTTATTATTCAACTACCGGCTCACTTCTAATGTGGACACATGTGCTTTGTACATAGTCTTAAAATGTAATCGGTTCGTAAACGCTATCGATTACACGGTTTACACGTTTGAATTGAAATGGGTTCCGAAAAGAAGACATCGTGTGTCGTACATTTTGTTTTATTGTTATATTCCTCTATATTACGTATGAATATTGTATTTTTAAATTTTTAAGTTTCAATCAATACTACGCACGTACTTACTTTTAACAATATATCAATATCGAAATTTCAATAACGAATAATATAAACAACACATGCATATCGTATTATAGATACGTTATTACGCGGTGGTAATTTAGTTTTTTTTTTTAACTTCGTTTTTAACGGTTATCCGTATCGGTCACAATTATAGTGCTGATAATCGACGTTCTACTGTACGTATCCATCGTCTGTGCATTTTAACGCGGACGGCGTCAAACACAGGCTTAAATTAATATCAACATAATTGTGTGAACGTTCGCAAGAGAAACCGACGGCAACAGTCAAGTAACGTTTTTATAATAATAATATTATTATTATTATGTAATAAAAACACGCTCGAGACGTAAATCGTTTTACGTTGCGAAAATATCAAGTACCGATTATAACTGTATAATCAATGTCGGCCGGTCGGAACGTATTATTTCTGGAAAAAGTATCGAGCTCATGAATATGCGACAAACAATGCGGACGACTAATAAAAATTACCTAACGAACGGATCAGGCAAAACAATGAATCCCCGTTGTCGTTTCTACGCGTAATGTGTAGGTATAACGTATAAAACAGTGTTTTTCATACGAGCGTAGTTCTCTGTGCCGCGCGATTGTGCTAACGCCGATCGAATATTACGCTCGTTATTCTTTCATCCACTGTTGTTACAGCGCGCGGGTGCGATAAATATTTTATTTTTTTTTTTTTTAACTCAAACACAGAGTCTTCGCACAACCGATAAACAACCAAAAAAAAAAAAGAAGAAAAAAAATGAGTAATAAGTGATCACATTTCCCGTATAAAAGTAGATTTTCTAGAAGTTTTGTCGGACGTGATTCGGATCTTAACGCTAATAATAATCGCGCGTCTGTGTTTTACCGTTGTCAATGAAGAGAATATTATTGTTGTGTGTTCCGTTCGCGTCTGTAATCATTTCGTCGATTGCGTGAAAATCGCGCGGACGGAAAACGCGTCGAGTTTTTACGCTGACAAACACTGGACGGGATTGCCGTCGGAACGAACGTCCGATATCCCTTCTAAGCGAAAAAAACGTTCGCGAAAAGAACGAATACTAATTTTTTACACAAAAATGTAAAACCAGACATTCACGGGTTTTGAGTTTCCGTTTTAATCGAAACATTACGGTGCTGGCTTATTACTGTTATTATTATTATTATTATTATTATCATTATTGTGTTCCCGTTATTGAACCCAAAACCTCCCGGTAACGAGATGAAAGCGATTTCCAGAATCGATTTTTATTCTATATCATTATATGCAAGGAAAGCGATTAATTCGTTATGTTATACGTATGGTACAAATCGTAACCGTCGTACACCGGTGACATTCCCCGGCGACGGTGGTGACGCAATATTTTTTGACACACGAATTTTAAGGACGTGCAAAAATGAAAAAAAAAACGACCTAACAATGGACGTAGCCGTGTCGAACACTTAACACGCTCACTCGGAAATCAAAAAATTTTATTATTAACGTATTTATGTATGTGTACGTGCGCGTTCATGGCCTCGGTGTGTCGCAACAGCTTTTATACTGACGACAATCGTTCATATTACAATTAATGTGTACAGAATACGTCGTTTAGAAGAACGCGGAATATGTTAGTATGAATCGATGGCGACGGTAAAAGATATATAAACCAAGTGATTTACGTAATAATAATATTGATAATACTCGTCTGTTCGTCGCGACAATAATCATTTATCGTGTATTATAAATAATATTTCCTTCTTTTTTTGTTCTCTTTACGCGACCGAATAAATTTCAGCTAAATATATGTTGTTATAGGCTTTAGATTCAAAAAAAATAAATAAATTCGTTTTTTTCGCGACGTACAAAGTCATTGAGACTACGCACGATAATTTGTACAATTTATTACTGTCTTAAAAGTGACGTTTAATTTGTATACGTGCAGTAACGTAAGAGCTATAAAAACGTACAAAAATCGTTCGAGTTCCAAACGCAATCGCGGACGATTTTACCAGTTTTTTCGCCATATTTTTGCGCCATTGCCGTTACGATTAAGGAAATAACTGAGGGAAAGAAACGGAACAAATTAAAAATACCAATTATACGAATACAATTTGCCACGGAGGGCGAACGCGACTCGTGCGTTAAACACTCTTTTTACACTCCGAAAATGGTGTAGCGAGCAACGGGTGTTTTCGGACGTCGCTCAAAATCGCCAAATTAAATTCGATTTAGTCATTTTTTTTTTTTTTTTTTTTTTTTTGTAAACAATCGACTTGAAATCAACACGACGAGTTTAAGGACTGCTTTGTCATCACTACAAGTATACGCGTGTTGTCGAAAAAATTCGAGCCGAGTCGTTTCACCCGAGTTGCCCGTCTCCCCGTATAATGAATAACAATTTAAAAAAAAAATATATTTTTTTAAGTTGTCGATAATCGCAGTTGTATCAACGCGTTTTCTTCTCGATTCGATCACATGACGCCGTCGTCGGCGTACACCGACGTATTCAGATCGGTTTAAAACGAGCAGTACTTATGATACACGAACCGTGTATGGACTTATGAAATAACGTTTTCGTTCTCCGACGTGTATCGAGACTACGGAATAACCGAATCCGTGCGCTTATTAATCATTTATATCGCATAAAACAAATCGCACGAAACAAATTCCCTCTTATTATTATTATTGTTATTATTATTATTATTATTGTTATTATTATTATTGTTATTATTATTATTGTTATTATTGTTATTATTATTATTATTATTATTATTATTATTATTATTATTATTATTATTATTATTGTTATTATTATTATTGTTATTATTATTATTATTATTATTGTTATTATTATTATTATTATTATTATTATTATTATTATTATTATTATTGTTGTTATTATTATACGCGTTGCCCGCGTAAAGTGAAATACGGTAACTATTACCGCAGTAAGGCGCGTTTCGATGCGCTCTGTTTAACGCGCGCTCGCCGACCGCCACCGTCGTCACTCTATTAAAAAAAAAAAAAACCGCTCGTGTGCGCCAACAAAAACCATCTCAGCACGCGTTCAATACGAGGTATGTATTTTTTTTTTATACATATATATATAAATATAAATATATATTTATTTATTCGTTCGTGATTGTCGAAAAGAAAGTCTCTCGCGTTCTTTTTTTTTGTTTTTTGTTTTTGCAATACATTTATAGGCGAAAAAAAATTCTCTCTCTCTGTCTTTCTTTCCTACAAAATCCCATTGCAATTACTCACTTCGGCGGGGTCGCGGATTCACGAGAGACGGCCGGCACGTACGACTCGTATGGAAATGCGATCACCTCGGCCGCGGTATAATATTTTTCGATTTTTTTTTTCTTTCTATCTCCCTCTCGTCTCGTTGTGGAAAATCTCGTTATTTCGTACGTTTTCACCTCGTTTTTCCGCCCATATCACGCGAGCCGTTTTGTTTTACTCCTTTCGCCTCCACAAATAACGCGTATTATACAACGTGACACTTTTTCGTGATTAATCGGAGAAAAAGCATTCGGGAATTCGAAAAACGCGTTACAGATATTATCCGTTTAAAACGTCCTTTTTCCCCAGGTTTTTACAACTACGAGACGTTTATATTATTCTCTGATTTTGTTCGTGGTGACCGTTTTTCAGTTTTATTTTTTAAAACACCGAGGCGATGCCATAGGTTTTTTCTTTTTTTTTGCAACGGAATTTATTATTTTCATTGTGCGCGTACAAATTTCCCGACGACAAAGTATCGCGTCGAAACTCCGCTCAGAATCGCCTTTACTCTGAACGCAATTAATATCATTTTACTTTCAAATGTTGAACAAAACTCTAAAACTTTACATTCGCTTAAGTGAATTGTTGAAGTTGAAACATGAAAAACATAACTTGGTTCTACGTTGCGTTTTTCTTTTTCTCCGCGTATTTATGAAAAAAAAAACGTTGTCGCCGCGCAATATCGAAATCGTCAAAATACCAATTGCAAATCGTCAAACACGATTTAAAAAAATAAATAAATGACGAAAAACGCGTTGAGAATCCGATATCGAGGTGGTGTTTATGTGTTGGAAATATTTTTTATGTACACTAAAAACGGCCCAACCAATTGACTCGCGCAATATTTCTGTGACATTAACACCCGAGGAGTCAAATAGTAATCAACTGGTCCATCCAACAGCCTCGCGCTAAAAAGCGACCGTGATTTTTTTATTTCTTTTTTTTTCTCGGTAACCGTATCCCCCCACAAGTCGTCCGCCAAAGACCACACGCCGACTCGAAATACGTCCACAGCGACTACCGAGAAACCGTACGATAATACATATAATATTATTATGTCGATCAGAGTCCTATTATATATTTTATATTAATATTATAAATCGAAGAAAATGATAAAGAAAAAAAAAACCTGTATACGACCGCGATTTCGCAGTAAACCGCTATATGAAAATTATATAAGTATTACGTTTTTTCTTTTTTTTTTTTTTAATGTCGTACTCAAGGAATTATAATATTTTTCAAACGCGTTTACACGTTATAATAATTTACTGGAAATACGGAGAAAGCGATAATACACCGCACTGCACTGACAACGTGATAATATTACTCGTGTGTGTATAAGTCCTCGGACACGACGGGCCCGCAAGACCGACCGCGTTCTCGTACAGCTAATAATAATAATAAAATAATAATAATAATAATTTGTCTCACGTCAAGACCGACGTCGGTTTTTTTATTATTATTATTATTATTACTTATATATATATATAAAATTGTTTTATTCTTCTTTCTATCTCTCTCGTTCTCATTAGAAAACGGCGTTTAAAATAGCGGTCGAATCCGTTTAAAAACGTTTCATTTACCGCTGACGCATTCCGTCGGATATCCAGTAATAATAATCTCCGTCATCAGGCGTTTAATTCCGTATCACGTTTTTTTTGTACATTTCGCATTATTTTTTTTTTTTTTTGTTCAAAATAACTTTTTATTTGCTTTTTATACCAAACGACACGGATTCCCTATCGATTTATACATCACAATTTTATTCAGAATATCGATTAGCGAGTTTTAACATGATTTCGTTGTTGTTGTTGTTGTTGTTGTTATGTTATAATTTTAAAAACGTTACATTGGCTCGTGAAATATTTTTCTGTTTTACATATACGTTAGGGAAAAAAAATCGTTATAAAATGTGTAATTGTGAAAATTTACGGAAAATTTTCGTAAATTTTTTTGGTTAAAATTAAATAATCCGTAATTTGTTGTGCTTTATGTTTTACCAATATTATTTTAATAGAAAACGCCCCTATTATATTAGATAAGTATAATAATGTACTTATATGTATTAATATTAAAAAAATAAATGTTTTCATTTTTAATTTATTTAAAAATTAATCAATAAAATTAATCCAATTTTGAAACGAATATCAAGGAAATTGTCCACACAGAACTCGGTAATCAGACGACATTTTCACACAGGGCTTTTATGAAGGCGATGTGGACTTTACAAAGAGAACGATTTCCACTATAAACCATCGCATTACCGCAAATCTTGTCGCGTACAACAACCGTCGGGAATTATATATTTCAGTACTACAGGTGGGGTGATCGAGTATTTCGTTATTAAATGCGACATTTCACAAAAAAGAAAAACTTCTCTCAATCCGCGTCATTTAAACACTAACTGCAGTCATAAAGTTTCTCGGGTTCGAAAAGTTACCTCGAATTATAATTAAAACGGTTTAAAGCAATTTTTAAATAAGCGACACAGACGTTTTTTTTCTTCTTCTAAATTTTTCCGACAAATGTGTCATTTACAACAATTTGTCTTCTACACGTGTTGAACCGAGAACCGGTTAAATTTCTAAAAAAAATCAATTGTCGATTTCGATTCTTAAAGTATGAAATCATATTATATATTCGTATATATATATATATATATATATCAAAAAAAAAGGAAATATGCGCTAAACGCGGGATTATCTCGTTATTGTCGACATAATATATCGTTTTGTAGCCGTTATAAACTTAAATTTTTTTTTTTTGAAAAAAAAAACGCTGTTTTGCCATACAAATTATTATTATATATTATATTCGACGATTTATTGTGATCAACGACTTTCCACTGCGCAGTCGGCAACGAGAAGATAAAAAATGAATGAAAAAAGAAAAACGTTACTTATCGTAGGCGTTTTCATTGTCGCAAAACTATTTTTTTTCTCTCTCTCTCTCTCTCTCTCACTCTCTCTCTCTCTCTCTCTCTGTTTATCTTCTTTTTTCTCGCTTAAGCCCCGCCGTGACCGACGAAAAAATTAAAATTTCACTTATAATTTATCGTTGTATTTTTTCTTCTTCTTCGGCGCTAAGAAAACTTTAAACGCGTTTAACGCCTGCAGAATGTATACATGCGAACGAATATTATTTTCTCCGCAGTCCGCGAAACGTATTATGTTAAAAAGCGTGGGTCGACGATATTATAATATATTCATAATAATTAATAATACCAAACCGTTCCGGTGGTATTGTCTCCTTTCAGAAAATTCTACAGCACTCGAAATCGCACGCGGTGTAGTAAAAAAAATTAATAAATAATTGCATTTATTTTTCTTTTTCATTAACGAATTTTTCCGAAATCGATTTCTCCGACGGAAATATAATGGTTTGTATACAAGCGAGAATACGAAAAGTCCTGAACGGGGAATTCGTCAGTAACAGGCTAAAAAAGAATATCGTCTATTTTTATTTTTAAGAAGTTAATTTTTGAGATTAAGAAGAACTGTTGTAACAGATACCGTTCTATATGAATATAAAATGATTGTTGTATACTATAATGTTATATTTAAAGAAAAAACAACGAAATTATCGTCATAAAATCGTTGTAAATATTTACGTAATTTTTTCGCTAAAACAATTAAAAATTATTAGTTTTGCTAAGTAAATTCGTCTTGTGCAAATATACGAGTTTTTTTTTAGAGCTTTTTTTTAGAAATATCTTTTAAGCTACCAGTACATTCAAACGTTATATTTAAGTCGAATTAGTTAATTTTAAAAAGAAAAAGGAAAAATTTTTACTCCGAGTTAATTGCCATAAACAAACATTTATAAATTAAGTTATATCGACGAATAGCACGTAGATGACACGCGAATACGTAATATCAATAAAAATCCGAATAGTTTTCACTAGGAAGAGAACAGTTTTTACGAAAAAAAAAAAAAGGAAAAAAAATAAACTATGGTATATGTATAATACGAGTAGACTACGTCATCTATCATAAACTCTCTTCTAATTTTCAGCGTTTCAACCCAGTGCTTTTCGATTACCGAGTCACTGTGTGATACGACGTAAAAATGATTCGTACAATATCATAATATTATATCAACTAAGTGTGTGTGTGTGTATAATACAAATGTAAAATATTTTCTAAAAATATACCGAATAACACACGGTTTATCGTCGTGTTACTATTTTCTTTTTTCTTGTTACAACAAGAGCACGTTGCACATACCGTACCGTAAATAATTATTTTACAGCTGTTGACAAATTTGTCGTTACACTCATTTCTATTAATAAACAACAAGCGAAATGCCAAAAGAAACACAAGATTTCACCATCGTCGTGTAGAGATAAATAATATGAAATTAAATTATTGTGAAAAACTGAAAAATGCGCTTTTCGTACGATATTCGCCAGAACAGTGTATTGAATCTCAGGTTTTCGTTAACAGTAGGACTGTCCCCTGTGCGCTGATTCGCTCGTACACGGTATTTTCGATTCGCCTTCTGCGCACGATTTTCCTTTAACCGCAAGTGATCAGAATTGAAACACGTTCGCTTCGCGGCCTTATCTTTCTCCTCTCTGCGACGATCCGGTCCCCGGGAGGACCAGCCTCTCTCTTTACTGACCGCGTTCTTCTTCCTTCTGTCTGAATATCGCGCGAAGTCAAGAAAAATACTGGCAGACGTTTACGCGACATCAGCCGGAATTCCGCTCGTAATCGTCCGCACAATATCGTCGGAATTACGTTGTTAAAACATGGCCGATTCCTCCGCCGGTGGACAGATATAGAATCCTCTATAGCGCGTTTTCTGGACGTACAACGACTTGTTGAGATAACGAAGAGTAAGAAAAAAAAATAAAAACTTTTTTCAATAATTAATTCACCCGCCGGACTGTTTCCGTAATAATTCATAATTCGTAGCCAACAGCGGTGCGACACATTGAACAACGCGAACCCGCCTCGTCGCAATGACGCGCGCCGTGTTACAGACAAGACGCGTTCGAAACGCTATGACACGAGATGACAATCGTCATACGTACAGATGACTCTTAATATTCCGCGTAAATTGTGTTACACGCGTGTATAAAGAAATAAAAGTCTATTGTTTCGACGACACATTCGTCCTTCGGAAACGGCCTCAAGCGTCCCAATTGGCTCATCCGGCGTGATGATCCGCTGTCAACGCTGTTATTACCGGCGCGCGTTATATTGGTCGCGTTAACTGGACACGCCGAGAAGACGATCGTCTGTGTAACCCCCCATTTGCCACGTCACAGGAAACGAGACTAGATCGACTGTAATGGGTCCAATTAATCCGGTACAACGGATACAAGCGCGAAGAGATATTTATTATTACCGGAAGACTTATTGTTTTTACTAACGGCCGTCCGAGCGATTGCGCGGGGTGACACGAATGCCCTCCGAACACGCCTATTAAATAACAACTCATTTATACCGAACAATAACTTCGGACTGGTTCGTGTAGAGAAGCAAGAGAAAAAAATAACTAAGAATCCACTCTACATCTGCCAAACCCATTGGCGGCGGTATAACGAAATCGTATCCGTAACGTGTTATATATATATAATAACGTCTAAAATTCCTGATTGTTTAATCGCGCGAAAATTCACTACATAGTGTTACTTGGATTTTTTTTTTTTTTTTTTATACAGTGCGATCACGATTTAAGGTAACACTTAATATCTCAGGTGGATGACCTTATATTTATATGGGGTTTTCGGGAGGTGATAGGGAGTACCTAAATACATATTTTCACATAAATTTCAAATTTTTAACACTTTTGGTCTGCGCATGCGCAATACAACTTACATTTTTTTTAAACGGTAACACTAATTTTTTTCTACATATTCGGATAGATTATTATTTTTTAATCATTTTTTGTATAAAAAGTTTTTTTCTATTTATAAAACTGACCAAGTTAGAGTAAGTCAAAATTTGGATTTATGCATAATTCGTTTTTAATGAAATTTTCATTTATAACCACTGGAAATGCGCTGGAAAAACCAGCGTTGGTCACTAGAATGAATAGGTACCTAGAGTATGTGATAATTTTTGTTCAGTAAACTGCTATAATAATACGATTACAATCTTAAGTTTAAACTATTTTTATAGTGGAATTTTATTTTATTTTACAACAGCTCTAATAACGATAGATAATCAGATAATGTAATTATTAAGGTACCAGCTATTTAGTTTGATGAAAAATATTTTAAGACGACTGGAATCATGTTTAGAACATAATGGCGAAAACTTTGAACAATTCATACGATACATTTATTTAATACGTTTTATTTTTTATTATAATATTAATATTACTATTATCATTATAACTATTTTGTTATACATTTAATTAATATAGTTGACGAAATATCATACACTAAAAATAATATTTAATTATTTTACACTTATTTTATTATTTCCAGTGGTTACAAATGAAAATTTCATTAAAAACGAATTATGCATAAATCCAAATTTTGACTTACTCTAACTTGGTCAATTTTATAAATAGAAAAAAACTTTTTATACAAAAAATGATTAAAAAATAATAATCTATCCGAATATGTAGAAAAAAATTAGTGTTACCGTTTAAAAAAATGTAAGTTGTATTGCGCATGCGCAGACCAAAAGTGTTAAAAATTTGAAATTTATGTGAAAATATGTATTTAGGTACTCCGTATCACCTCCCGAAAACCCCATTCAAATACAAGGTCATCCACCTGAGATATTTAGTGTTACCTTAAATCGTGATCGCACTGTATATTACATATAATTTTCCGCGATAGAACAAAAATACAATAAAACTATTCGGTGCTCGGAACAAAATTACGTAGAATTACTATTATTATTAAAAAAAAAATGTTTTCAAATAATATTTATATAATTTAAATACACACATACATATTTCGCGGATTACGCGTTATCGTTGACAAAAAGCATTGAACAATTAATTCGTAATAGAAACAATGAACTGTTCAATCGATTGGTCGCGAGTGTCGTCGACTAAAGCAACGGAATGAAAATCGGCAGGCGGAAGAAGACTGTAAAGGAACGCCCGGAAAGGCGTTGAGGCGTGGAGATGAATTGCGTAGTTTAATAATTAAAGGAACACGATCGAGAGGACCGAAAAGAAATACAACAGTGAAATAATAAAGGACTGAACGTCTTTTCTACGTGGCCTATCATCAGACCGACGTGGACTTATGGTATTCAACGGCGAGATTGCGCCGATTTTTTTCGACTTCAAAGTTATACAACGATGGCGAAATATTATCGTTCTTCGGACCATTACCACATCATATCAGTTTCGGAAGCCATACATCGTGACGTGATGCTTCCACGAGTTGTGGAAGAAATCATTTAGTTCGTCAGCGAACACGGGACAAGACTCGAGAACGACACACGTAAATCCAACAGCAATTCAATTCAACTTGACAATTCAGAAGACGTCGGACGACCCAAACGTTTAAAACCATACGCGACATAAATGTAGATAGGATATTGGATTAAGGGCAGGAGTAATTTCAAAAGAAATTAAACTCCATTCGTGTCTACGTAATTCCGACGCATTATCATATAATTTCGGGGGGAAAAAAATTAATAAAAACCAATTTTTTTTTTTTTTTTTTTAAAGCTCTTCGTGCCAATATTTTATTTTACCATGACGTGTACTACGACGACGACGATTTAATTATTGTCGTTTTATACGCATATACACATATATAATATAAATTTTATATATAAGGTCATATAGGTCGGAACGCGGACTAAACGAGACTGGAATGAATTTTTACACGGCCACACACGCACGAGATGGCAATAACTCAATCAACGGCGTTCCGCGAGACATCTGCAAGCAGTTGTCGTTCTTATACGTGGATACGGTCTGTTATAACATGTAATATCGATCGTCATTATCGCTCACGCTTCGTTTCGCGTCCGTTTCCAGCAAACCTTTGTAATAATAATACACTTCGAAAAAAGAAAAAAAAAACTTTTCAGTGATGTAGAATTTTATCCCCGTCATTGTATGGACGCGGATGACGACAAGTAAATCTTTACAACAAAATAACACGCCGCAATTCTTCCCGCAAAAAAATGAATATTGTTAAGTCGATCGATTACAAGCGAGACCTCGGAATAAATATGCAGTCGCGCGATTTTTTTTTTTTTTTAACAGTCCAAAAAGTAATTAGACGAGCTACGGAGTTTGAATTACAATCGATAGATCCGAAATACACGATTTTACTTCGCATATTTTGCCTTTATTTTTCCGTATACTTTTTTTAAATTATACCAGAGTATTATTATTATTATCGATGTTCAGTTAAATATTTACATATCACGAGAGTGTGTTGGACTAAAATGAGTACGTAAATTATTAATTTCAACACACGCGACAGTCCGTGAATTTTGAAAAGAAAAAAACCCGAGGTTTATATAATAATTATTTAGTCGGGGGACTGGAAAAACGTATTTAACTATACATTTGAATTTCGCCTGCCTCTGCAACCACGGTGACGCGAATTTATACGATGCAGCCGACATTGTCTCGCGTACGCTTCGGAAATGTACCGCCGGGGGTCCAGTAGCGTTGACGTTTTGAAATTTCAAATGTACAAAAAAAAAAAAAAAATTCTCGAGTACGGTTTTGGCTGACATCAAAACGCGCTGGAATTATAAAATCGTTATTTCGAATATCGTTTATTGTAATAATAATAATAATATTATTATTATTATTACGTCGGACGGACCGTATAATAATAACACTGTTAAGCGTCCGTAATGCACTTCTCGTGCGTACATAAATACTTCATTAAATCCGACGTGGCCGATCGGGAAGTTCTTTTATTTTTCTGTCGGTCTTGCGGATAAGTGGCGTTCTCTGTGCCGAGTCTCGCGGCGGAGGTCTCGGACGAGTCTTACTAGTCGGACGAAAATGAGTCAGCATAGGTAGGTCACTACCACTCGACACATCAATGGCAATCGACCTAAATAAGTGTATAAAACTAACGTTCGGGCGACAGAAGAAGAAAGAGAAATAATAATAATAATAATAAAATTATTATTATCGAATAGAGGAGGAGAGAAAAAAAAAATATATATATATCGCGTTTGTTTAACGCGCCTATTTTTTATTCTACGATTTTAAAATCTTTTTTCTTTTTTTTTACACGCGTAACGTATTCTCGCATTTCGCGTCCCGCGCTCTACCGCTCGCGTTACTACAGCGATACAGCGCGCGCACATAGGAGCGGCCTCGATGGAGCCCGTGCACGCGCGTATAGGTCAATAGGGATCAATTGTTTCCGATACATATTGTGTGCGTATTATAATATATAATGTACGGCGTAACTCGTTCGTATATTTCCTCGCACTGGACGCGATACGGAAATATACCGCGACATCGCCACTTAAGCCGTTATTCGGCACCGTAACAATAATACACGACGAATGCTATATTCCCCGGCGTTTCTCGCGTCCACACGTTTCACGGAAACGACGCGTGCGCTGTTTCGGCCGTCGAAAAGGTTTTTTTCTTTTTTCGTAATGAGGGGTAAAAAAAACATTTTCGAACGGCTCTTATTGAAAAAAACGAAACGAGTGTTACGGGCGGGCGGATGTTGCGTTTTAAGACGATCAGAGGACGGAAAAACGTACGGGGTCTCGGAATCGTTGAATTCATAATATACGAGTCCTTCGATAAACCGCGCGGCGCTGCTAGCTCGTCGGGACGATGCTGGACGAGCCAAGAAGAACAGGTGCGTGAATCACGCGGTCGAAAATTGAAATGAATAACGTAAAACATTTCCACGGGAAAAAAGAGAAACGCCGAGAGCGCCCGATAGGGTAGTAAATGTTCCAGTGACGAACGCACGTGAGCAACGAACAGAATCCGGATAACTCAGACCGGCGTGATGACGATGGACATTTCCTAAACGGATTTGCCGTTCGAGAGCGTAAGTTTTTAGAAAAACAAAAACCGATATCACGGAGCGAGAACGAATAATATTATTGCGTTGGTGATAACGAAATGTAACGAAACGTAGGTTTGCAGTAGTAAATTAGACGGGTAACAATTGAGTTGAACTCGATGTATATTTCTGTGGAGAGAAAAAGATAAAAATACAAATAGATTTCCAAAATTATCGAAGAAAACATCGTTTGGAAAATCACAATGAACGAATTGAGGAGCACGAGTACAGGCGTATTCGTCGTAGTACGGCGTATTAACGTTTTTTTTTTTTTTTTTTTTAAAGCCAAGTACTAAAATCCGACGTAGCTGAACAACAGTTAATGAAAATGTAACCGTGTCAACAAGAGCGGAGAAAAAAAAATTACATTATCGTTTCGCATTAAAATTTCACAACCGTCAACTGGCGGCGGTTTCGCCGAGACCTGCAAATGCGTTCGGTCCACACGAAACGGTTTTCACGAATAGTTTTCACGGTTAGAAAACTGGGAGAAATTATAATGTTCGATTTGCCGCAATAAATTTCGTATCTAATAATATTATTTAATTAGTAAAAACGCGCCCGATTACACACGCCCGTAACGTTACGACGCGCTCTGCACGTAACATTATTATTTATTGACTGTCGTCACACGAGCGTTTTGTCTCTCACAGATATAATTATAATTACACCGGCGTACGCGTATAATATGTGTGCGTGTAATATTACACCGCGCCGCGAGTTAATAATCAATTGAACACGAGTCCAGACGCACGTTTAATTAAACTGTCATTCCGTGCTTCTCGTGCGTGCGGTGAACGACGCCGTTGAAATATTCGTTTTGTCGATTTTATGCGTCAAAAATCGTTATTGTCCAAGACGAACGTATCATCTGACGAAAAACGTTTCCCCCGTTTGACTCTTATATCGCCGCAGGACGGAGGATTTTACGATTTTTAAACAACACGTTTCTCTAAACTCGTACGCGTTATTTCCTCGAATCCTGCGAGCGTCGGAATTGAAAACGCGGTGTAAGAAGCGGACGACGACGACGAGACGTATATCGCGAACATTTACCGGTGTTGTACATTTAAATCACGAGGGCAATGTCAAAATCGACCTCCGAACGGGAGCGATTTGAAAAAAACAATAATTATTTTCACGAAACAGTTGCATTAATGTTTCAATCACTTTTCTGCGCAATCTCCGTTTAATTCCACACATTTTTCGGCAACGTGGGACGAGTTTTCGTGCGGCCTTCTTAAAATAATGACGCCGCCGGCGTGTTGAACCATTGACATTGCCAATATACTCCGTTCCGTTGCTTTGACTGTTCTTTGTTTACCGGATTTACATACTGGATCCAAATATCGTTTCCAGTCACAATTCGCTGTAAAAATTCTTCGTCTTCCATCTCTGAATGTTCGAGAAACGCTTTTTCTGAACTGACGACACCTCGCGGACATCCGTGAGCGGGTTTGGGACCCAACGGGCACAGGACTCGCGGTAATCCGAGTTTTCAGACACGATTCTGTGTAGAATACTTCGAGAAATTTCGGAAAATCTCATTGAAAGACCCGAGATCGTAAAACGCCTGTGTTTTTTCGAACGAATCGATCAACTCGGTGAACCGCGTCTTCGGTCATGATCGATTTGCTATTGAACCGATCATGTACCGAACCGTCGCTCATCACTGTATTGTGCCGTAAACAACGCATAACCGACGACGAATTTGAACCGCGCGCTATTTCCTTCGGCGTCGGCAAAAAAACGAATTGCACTCGTAAACGGCGGGTGATAGAATCGTATTCTCAGTGTTGTTACGGCGACTATTAGAATAATATTGAACGAAAATGGTCGAAACTTGGCGAATTAGCAGAGAATAACGTACAGGTTGTGAGACATACGCAGAAACACGTCACCGAAGTATGTATAGTGAATTATAACACATCGGAGGTTGATTTTGAGATAGCCCTCGTACGTTCGTCTATAAAAACGTGTTAAATTCAAATCTTTTTTCTTTTTAATTATTACACGCGCTACGAATACACGCAAATAAATGTAAAGAAATTACGAGATTTCGGATTTTTTTTTCCAACCAATATGTTCACTACGGTTATACGCGGAGTGGTTGACAAAATTGAACTAAAACGATATTGAACCGTTTATACATTGCGGAGATAAAAAATCGTTCAAGAATCAAAATTTAACGTCTATTTAAACCCTACAGGTTATTATATAATATTAGGAGTGTGCAGAATTTCTATCTAATTAAATCCGTATTTATTAAATAAATAAAGCAAATTACGAAAAATTATATACACTCTAAAACGTTAAAAAAGGGATGTATAAATATATCTCGTAACGCCGCACCTCCTCCGTTTTAAAACGGTGATCGATATTCATATCTATTCCAGTTAAGGAGCTGTCGGCTGGTTTTTTTCCTATTACTGCGCTATTAACCGTTCTTTCGAACCGGCTCGTTGAAACGATACGAATAAAGTTTTCCAAGTTATATTTTAACAGGTCTTAGAAACCTATGACTGGCTCCCTCTTCATAACAGCAGACACTATATCAGCAACGGAACAGTTCATTTAAACAAATAATTAAATAAACAATATGCAATTACACTTTCACTCGAGTGGTCCGGTATTGATGGGATGATGCTCCTACGGGTGAAGTGGAACAAGAGTCCTAACGCTTGATTATAAAATGTAATTGAAATAACGGAACTACTTAGACGCGTGATTTTTCACTTATTAGGACTACACGTTTAAATAATAACAATACGTAAACATTATGAAAAAGATTATTAATAAGAGACACTTAATGTGTCTGCTACCTCTGTCGGACCCGAACTCTCCAGCTGTCCGAAAATGCATGTTCTAAATGGACTTTAAATCCCAGTATGGTCTCGTCACTATGTTTTTGTCTACTGGTAAAAATTTGATTTTGAAAAATTTGTATTGGTGCCCTCCCCTCATTTTCAAAGAGTTTTCAAAGAAAAATCTTTGGCTACGCCATTGCGACCACGACAATTCAATTTATCTCGCGATTCATTGACACGCATAAACACGAGGACAATAATCACCACCGAGTGTTTTTTTTTTTTTTTTTGGCTGACTGCTGTTTTTTGCGCGTCTGCGCACAATAATAATGCGCAGTATATTTTACACGTTCATCTGTATGAAATAAGACGAGCGTCACAATACAAACAAATTATATTGTATACCCGAGAATATCTTATTATTATTATTATTATTATTATTATTATTATTATTTTATGTCAACGTTTGCATTCGACTAGAAAGTAAATCGACACACGTTGTCAAACGGTCCAACGTATGGAATCAATAATAATATCATAACGCGAAATCTTAAACGATTATTTTATATCATAAACAGTGCGTTTATCATCACCAATTTTTTTTTTGTTTCTTTGTTATTCCATAAATATTTTCTAAAACACGAGGTTAAAAAGGATGGACAATTTTCAAATGTGAAATTCTGTCCACAGAATATTCTTTTACGGATTATGGCTGTGTAGAAATAAACGAACCCTTTGTAGTTTTTTCCAAAATTTTACATTTTTTTTTTCTTACCAGACCCGAACGAATTTTCATATTAGTTATGTGTACGAGTTTGAAAATAATTTGCCGAATTTCGTTGCTCGAAAGTATAATGTGCGAATAATATTTATTTATTTTTTTAAATAATTTGTTTTAAACGTAATCTTGAGAGAGCACACAGTAATAATATAAACCATATTGGAACACTACTGCGCTCGTATATATTGTTTAAAATAAAATGACACTGCTTAAATTGTAAATGCCATCGTCGTATTGAATTTCTTTCAATTTTTCGGCGTGAGATCCGGATGATATATTCCGTCTGACTTCCAATAACCTCCTGCAGAATTCAAGTCAATAATACCTTATATGAAAACGTTTCATCATTAACTAGAAAATTTGAACTTATCGTACGTGTACAATGTATTTCGTTTTAAATATTGTGTAATCATAATTTAAAAAAAATAAATATATATATATGAATTTAATGATTTAAAAAAAAATCGGTTCACTTGCCCAACTTTGAATGTGTACCGTAACTGGAATATGCCTTTACATACGTATATATGTCAACTATAACAATTGCACGTTATTCGTATGTGTTTTAATAAACGAAAAAATATGTCATTAATATTATGTCAACGATATTACGTTGAAAATACGTTGTTACACCGCGAGTTCATCGAAATTCGAATCGATCAACAGGATAAATGAAAGACATTCCACTCGTTTCCCCAAACGTATTATTAAAGATAATTCTTTTCTTCTTCTTCTTCTTCTTCTTGAATGAATATCGCGCGTAATCTATAATATTGTAATGAGTAAAACGCTTGAAAAACAAATAAATAAACGTTATTGTCCACCTACGGATCACACGCGGGTCGATTTTAATTATATGTAAATCGCGCGAGCAACGGTAAATAATCGAGTGTGTCCATATTGGATATAGCGAGAAATGTTTGTCGATCGCCGTTTAATCGACACACGTTACAGCGATATTAACTCATGTTTTTCTTTCCGTCGCGATTAACATGAATATTATTTTGCGCGTCACGCACGACACACGCATTTCAAAACCGAAAATTTCGCGATAAAATGTACAGAGACGAAAAAACCCCCCGGATCACGATAGGATAAATTTTTACATGAAATAATTTTTATAAAAGTAACGTTACTATGTCCTGTATGGCCGTAAAACAGCCAGTCACTTTGTTCCGCGGCAGTATTTTTCGTTTTTTACCAAAGTCAACGTTCGAATTTTTTCCAGGAGAATTTTTCGAGTTGATGCCATGTCTCACTAAGTGCATTGAAAGAGAGAAGATGATTACTTCGAGAAAAAAACCACACAATATTTTTTAAGCATAATAATTTCTTATAAAGAGTGACCCAGCACGCCGGTTGGTGTTCAAAGATCAAGTTCAGTGAGCAAAATGATAACTGTTGGCGAAAAATGTTTTAAAACTACGGGCTAGTTTTGACGAACCGATCGCGTCAGTGGACGAAATGGAGATGTCGGACCGCAACTTGAACAACAATGAACAACGAGAACTCGTATAATAAGCGCGTATATCGTTTTATTTTTTTATTTTCAACCGTATGTTTCTCTTTCTCTTTTCGCCGATGGTTAATAATAACAAAAAAAATAAATAAATCCGCACGGACCGTTCAACGGTTGTCAGTGTACACACGCTGGAGTAAGTGTCCCTTAAGAATTTTTTTTTGTTGAAAATACGCGTAAATCACGAGCGCACATTCCGGACGGTACTTCTCGTAATGAAATAATTCGTATTGAATTAATAGAATCGTGTAAATAATAATCTTTAAACGTATACTGCAGGAGGAGAGAAAAAAAGCGAAACGTTGAGAATAAAAAAAATGTGCGGTATCGCGAAACAGCTGACACAAGAGACGTGGGTCGAGTATTTTTTTATTTTTTTTCATTCGTACATAACGCGATTAGAAATAATATTAATAATAATAATAATAATAATAATAATAATAATAATAATAATAATAAAAAATCTAATCGAAACGATTCCGGGGGGGGGGGACGAAAGCGCGGTTTTTTTTTTTTGTAAATAATATTTGTTTTTTTCTTCTCTTCTCCACGAGCTGCTGCCGTTACTGATGCTGCTGACTATGCGCGACGATGGCGCGTTTCGAACAATACACAACGCCAACCCTTTCATCATCCGATAACATTCATTCGGCCGGCAAATACAACATTCAGGCGATGTTATTTTCACACATTTCTCGTTATGTTTCTACGCGATGAAATGTGTGTCGGCCGCGACGGAAACCTCGGACAATCGTCGTGTCGTTGAGGTCGGAACTAGAGATTTTTTATTTTTTCGATAAAAAGAAGGAAAAAAAAGTTTCTCTCTCTCTCTCTCTCTAATTTGTCATCATAATATTTTCGTTTACACTACACGGTCCACACGGTGAATTCCGCACAGACGGTCTCGCTAGAGATTCGTTCGTTCTTGAGAAACAACTTGTGAACGTCTGTGAAACGGTTAAATGACAACAATATTGTCGCGATAAATGGCCGCACACAGTAATAATAATTAATCGGACTTTTAACTAGTAAAAAGAAAAAAGAAATGTGCGTTTTGAAATTAAAAACGAGAATTTTTTTTTTTTTATTTCTCATATTCTACCGGATTTATTCTATTCAATTACGACTTATCATAAACTCGCCAATGCTTCTTCCGATTATAAAAAACAAAATACGAAATACGAAATATTTCCAGTTTCGAATCTTTATGATGAGCCGCTAAATGTTTTACTTTGGAAACCGCGTTGAACGTCTTGTAGTGTTTTTTTTTCTTCAAATTTTCAAACTGAAAACATTTTCTGTTATCAGTCCTGAGCGTATTGAAATCGAATAAAAATAAACTCCACTGAATTTGTATTTAAAAAAAGAGAGTTTACAAAAAAAAAAAAAAACGTCTATTTTCGATATTTCATGTATCGTTGACGAGTTTCTTCGCCAGTTGGAAATTTTTAAAATTCCAGTTAGTGTTTTGGCAACCTTTATTATTATTTCTATCTCTAAAATATCGTTGATTTTTCCATCGAACAATTTTCCCGGGCGTTTTACTCGATTCTAGAGAAACATTTTGAATGAAGTCGGAGAGAAATCGAGAAATGTATTTTATAAATGAATTTAAATCCAACGATGTATTTTTAAATAAAATAGAAACGTCGACGGAGGAAATACCGATAAAATTATTAATTAAAATACATTAAACGTATAGAACGAACGAAATACGTTCTAAAAGCGCAAAATTCTAAACCAGCTTTGTCCCGGCATAAAATTCAGTTTTCGTTTTTTCACCAGGCTATTTTTACGATCGAATAAAGAACAAATATGCGAACGCTACGGCGAGCACCGTAGTAATTAATAATGAATAATAATTATTATTTTGACGCTGATTTCGCTGATTTCGATATCATTTATCACCGTCGCAACAGCCACGGCGTGGGACGAACAAAGCGGAAATTTGTATTTGTATTTGTATTTTTTTTTTCAATAACCTATTTAAAGATAATAACGTGCGCGCGAGAGTGGTTTGCGGCAACTATTTCGCATTGTTCGTTACACTGGAACAGGTCGTATTGAACGACATGAACCTGACGCGTCCGCTTGCGAAACCGTTCTTTTTTTTTGTTTTGTTTTTCGTCAACTGTGGACGTCCGTAAGACCGCGAGATCATTCTCCGAGCACCGGTTTCTACACCAAAACGAAAAATTCATGATATACGACAACGACAATAATCTGTTTGAAGACGTTACGCGGAACGTAACTGCAGCGTGATTGTAAGAAACGGATTGCGCGCGTTTGCGGACTTGAAGTGTCCGCCGCAAGCGTTTGGTTTGTGCGAATAAAACGATTCCGATTGGGTTAACGGACGGACGTTATGTGACAAAGTGTGGTGTCGTCATTCCAGCAGCATACAGTAGCGTAGAAATAGAGTGGAATTCGATAGTCGATGAAATGCGATAGAATGATTCGAGAAACGGTTGCCACGCGGATGGGGGGAAGGTTTGAAAGAGAGACACATTCAGCGAGAACGTTAAAAAAAAAAAGAGAGTTGGAGGGTAAGTGTAAAAAGGGTGTGTGTGAAAATAATTCGAAGGATCGAGTGAAATAGAAGGTGAGGACAAGGACGCCCATATAGTCGGGGAGAAAAAAATAGCGAAGGAAAATAATAACAATACACGCGCGTCATTGCAAAATCAATACCGCTGTTCGTTTCACTCGGAATCTAATCCAATACGAGTCGAGTGTAAAAGTCGTTCGCGTTTTCTGCGTAAACTCAGAAAAGAAAAATCGAATGGTGGTGGTGATTTTACTCGGTTTAGAGGTATGAAAACGTCCGATTATAGAAATGAAACAAAAAAAAAAAACAAAATAATCACGAGAAAGACACAAGACGTATATTATACCGATTATTGGGTGTATACTTATATGTGTAGTCCACAATATCGTGTGAACAGTTGTTTAAACGAAAAAAAAAAGATAGTTTTCTTAAAAAACGCTTTAGGTAATTTCATTTTTACTTTTAACTCCTCGGATACGATTGTATAGAATTGCATATAGTACTCGATGGCTAATAAAAAGGACTCACAGCATTTTTCATAACGTTTATAGTATTGTTCGGCCGTTTCCCGTTTCAGCTTGCGTTCTACTAAAAGACGACAAAGTACGAACACATAGTATACAAGTTGTTTGTCGTCTAATTTGCAACGGAAAAATTCGTGCTAATTTTTTTTTTCTTTTACTTCAATAAATATAAAACTATTAACGTTACTACGTACGTTTCACGCAACACAAGCGGCTCGTTTTTTTTTTTTTTTTTTGTTTAACGAAGCCAATTGGCACGAATGAAGTAGGAAAATTATCGATTAATCAACGTCTATAATTATCATTTTTTTTTTTTTTTTACTTTGGCACGCCCTTACCCCATCCATTGCTGAAATCCTGGCTAACACCACTGAGTTCAAAATATACGACTCAGACATGATTTTACTTTTTCCAAAAAAATTTATAAATATACCATACGACATATTACGCATTCTGTACATATATATTATATGGCAGTGGAAATTTATCGTCAAACACTGCGTCAATTATTATATTGACCGCATAATTGAGTTTACGGATCGCGGTGCGGCACGTGTTGGCCAACACGATATGTTTATTGTGTGCGAATTCGAACGATTCGTTATTAAAACGTCGTGAACGGTCTGTGCCAAAGCGCACGTTGGAGTGTGTCCAGTGACGGAGAGAATAATTTTTTTTTTTAACTCGCCGTGAAAAAAAAACCAGAGAAAAAGACAGTGAAAAAATAATTATAATAATAGATAAATGTATAGCCGAGGCAACGAAAATAAAATAAACCATACGCCATACGATAATAATTCACGAAATAGTCGGTAATCGGGTCACCACGAACTGATCGGAAAAACGAGCGTGTAAGCGGTTAACAATACGCAATTACGTATATTACGTTAAACGAATGATCGATTATTGTTTTTTTAATATACATATTTTAAACGCTATTAGTGTTTTAATTCGGGCCGGTGAGGGTTTTTGTCTTCTCGGCATCGCGTCTATCCGAAAATCGTATAATAAAAACACTTGAAAAAAAAACAAACAAAAACACTGTTATTCTTACTTTCAAGACATCGAATTCTTGTACGCGAAATCACGCAATAACATAGCTATTAGTTTTTCTTTTTAAGTAGTGTACGAGATTAAAAAAAAAAATTTTTTTGAAAATCGTATTTATGCTCCTGTACTCTTTAAGAATTAAAAAAATCGTTTTAAATTTTTTTCCCTCTAATGTAGTTGTAATTAGTTACCGCGTTTGTAGTGCGAATATTTCCTATAACCGCATCGGTTTAAAATTCCGAAGGAATAAAAATTCGACGAAATCGCGTTCTTATGCGATTTCTCGGTAGTTTTTGGGTGTTTTCTTTTCTTTTTTTTTTTTTTGACGTTTTTGAGAAAATCGAAAAATTTACCTGTCTAAAGCATAGGTTCTCAAACATATTTCATACACAGCCCACATTGACAATCAAAATTTTTTTAGTGCCCCCCAAAATTTTTAAACTTACCAATTGTTGTTTATTTTTAAACAATTATTACAATTATTATATCTAAACATGCCATATTGTATTTTAGAGTTCAAACTTACATTTTAAAGGAGCATTTTTAATAAGAGGAATAAAAACGCATACTTAATCGAATTTCAATGTATTTTCATTAAAATTTAAACAAATCTTTGAATTTAAATTTATCGAGCTTATTTAATGCGATGGATGAACCTGATGTAGTTTAACCAGTTTTTTTTATATCAGGCCCGAATTTACTTAAATACAGTCGTAAGTCGCCACGTTCGCGGTAACAAGCAGCAGATTTCTTTCTTTTAGTTATTAGTGTTGTTACAGCACTAAATCCACGTTCGAACAAATACGAAGATGGAAACGCTATTAGATATCTTTGAACAATCGACCATAATCCAGGGTGAAGTTGCGGGATTACATCATTTTTCGCTTTTTTTAATCAGCTATCGCCCCCCAGATCGCTTCAACGCCCCCCAAACTCCTCTAGGCCTTTTACCGCCCCCCTGAAGGCCACTAACGCCCACAAGGGGGCGTTATCGCCCACTTTGAGAAAGAATGGTCTAAAGCACGGAACCGGTGTTACAGTCACTAAACAAGTGTCTGTACAAGTGTCGGAACGTGTGCTCCGTCTGATAGAGTTTTCGTGTACAGACGTAAAAAGAAAAAGAACACGTCATCCGCGAGTTCCCTCGATCAGCTCAGAATCTAAAAATGCCGACGTTATTGTATTATCTCGAAGCACGAGTGCGCAATGGGACTTGTTTGCCGCTTGAAGCGATTGATTTCGACGAAAATCATAGTGGAGTTTTTCCTAAAACGGTGGACATGGGATACGGCGGCGACGGAGAGTCGTATATATATATATATATATTGTAAATGCGTCGTCGATCGCGTGGGGGCAAACGCGAAAAGAAACCAAAATCTACGCCTTCTCGGTCACAGATCTCGGCGCGTGAATTATATTACAATATACCGCAGCATTATTATTGTTACGCGATGACCGTTTTACATTTGCGGTTACAGATTTATGGAATCGACCTGGACCACTATATACACTATTCCCGTATAAATATACACCGTCGTATTACAATAACGATAATACATTTTGTTACGCCACGTGTAAAACAGGCCGCAAGGAAATTATATTATTTCGCACGCACACATTGTATTTTACAATAGTATTGGTGTACACGCGAGAATAGCGTGAAGAATCGTTAAATCCGTGTGTAGGAGCTCCGTTGCGAATGAATCACGAGAGTCGAAGAAGAGGAAAAAAATTACCGGTCTGACAATCGACTAATGCGTACGACGCGTTAAGAATTAATACGAAATAAAACGTTTGGAAATTATTTTACAGAGTGAAATTTTTCGAAATAAATACGATTAACAACTGCGACAATAATCACACGTTTTCGACGCATGCGCTTGTTTACGTTTAATTATATAAACGTCTCCGCGATTCGCTGGAAGACGCGCAAAACGGCGTCTCGTGTATAGTGAATTCGTGTATTAATTCTAAATTTCGAATTTCAGATTTTCTTTTACGACGAAACGACTGTGGTTGTGTGAACTCTTGTTCCTTCAATTGTCCCTCGGTATTGATAACAAATTGACGGGAAATCTCGCGCTAATAATAATATTAAAATGTTTACGAAATTCGCGGAATCGTTAATAATCTCGTTTACACACAACCGCCCTGTTCGCGAAATATAAAATTGTATATATATTTTTTTTTTATGAAAATTAAATTTTACCGATCGATTTAGTAAACCGTATCTTCTCAACGATATAACGTTCTATAATACGAAACGGATTTCTCACGCGAGGCACGTCATGCGTTTTTCCTCGATTTTTTGCTATCGTTTAAAATTATGAAACTAACAATTCGTTATGAGACACGCGTTATCTCGATTAAAAATTAAATTTGACGATATTTAAGGAATGAGTACCCCGGAGATGTTGGGAGAGCGGCCCTTAAGGATATCGTTTTGTACGCGATTTCAAGGCGGGATTAAAAGTTTTCAGTGCTATACTCTATTCAGTTTAAGAACGTTCCGGAAACGTTGAATGAATACCGGGGGAGCCGTGTTAGACGACCCCGCTTCCCCCCCTCACCAAACGGCTAATAGCTGGTCGTTTGCTGTTGCTTTCGGCGGCGATCGGCTCACGACACGGTTCCCCCGGACAATCGGAACGGAACCGATTTTCGTAAAATAATCGTATAAAGTGAATATAGGATAGTGTGGAGTCGCGCCGCTGAATAAACGGAGAAAATAATTGTCAACTCGATACACGAAAATCGAGAGAGAAAAAAACGTACGGTGATACGAGATAATTGTTTAACGTTCGGTATCGCGAGTCGACAAACGATAGCGATTGTCAAATGTATATGTATAAATGTATTTATATACGTTTTAGAACACGAGCTGTGTAAAAAAAAAAAAAAAAAATGACAAATCATCGACGATATCGTGTCGGGGACGCGGCGGGGACGACTCGTCGTTCCAATAATGTTTTTAACGCGATTACATGATTCGAAATATACAAAACAATATCTGCCATTCGATATTGCGCGTGTACTCATACACGAGTGCGGCGCAGAGTTTTCCTGTTAGAGGCTTATCGTCGTCGTCGTCGTCGTCGGACAAACACATCCTGGTCGTCCCTATCATCTGCGATTAACACGTACGGCATTATGATGCAACCGTAAAAAAAAAAAACGTGGCCGCGAGCGGCAATCTCCGATTGCGTGTAAAAACCGTTATGAGTTGTCGACGTATAACGTCAAAAAGACTTTTTTTAAGTCTCACCAGACGTCGTCCGACGCGTAAATTGGCTTCGTAGCGATTGTGGTGCACTTTTTTCGCTCGTCGAATAACAAAATTATACACTGGAAAATCGTTAATGCGTTTTTTCCCTCACCCCGAAGGTTCACAGTAACGTAAAGCGTTTCTCCATAAAAAACACTTTAACGATCGAGAGAAATATCAAGTGTAACGGGAAAATACAGAAAACGTTCAAAAAATAATATATATATATATATATATATTGCAACAAGAACCGTTTGAATGAAAGCCGCAACGTTAACTTTTTGAGAATTAAAGATATTTAAAAACACCGATGTCATTGTTATTCGTTTTCCGTAAAAATTTCAAATTCCCTTCCCGCGTGAAACAGGGAAACGTTTATTTCGACGAAAATCACACGAGAGTGTCGTCCTCATCAACGTATTGAAACAGAGACGGTGCGTTATTGTAAAGAACACTTTTATTTTGCATTCGAAACAAATGGATAAAAATGTATTCAGAACGGGTATTTTCGCGGACACTCGAAGGAAAAGATATTCGGAATACTTTAAAAGTATGTCAGACATTTTTTTTTTTTTTTAGTTTATTGACAGTCAGTTGATTCTTTTCTCAAATATTTTCTTCTGAATTTTACGTTTTGAAACATACAAAACATACAAAAATACTGTAATATTATATTGTTTGTACAAAAAAAACAAAAAAAATGCGTATTTATCGTATTATTTTTTATGGAGTTCATCGCGTACGGACGTCACGTGATTCGAATACTTTACAAGTCTGCACACGTTGTTAGTACACATTATTACACTATAAACAGACAAATTAACAATATATAGACTGTCGTTTGCGCGGCGAAATAATAATAATAATAACATTTAAAAAAAAAAAACTGATGCGAGCTGCGAGTGAAAGTGCGGTCCGGACTAAATTTAAACGGCAAACGTGCTCGCGAATTTTTGCCACCGGGCCAACGGGCGAACACGCGGCGTAAATAATCGTTATAACGCCGTTCACGAAACTATGACGTCGCGGGATTTTCTCTATTACTATTATTTTTTTCTAAATTTACGCCGCAGAAACGAGGAACGCCAATGACGAAAATAGTCCCGTCATCGTTTCTCGCGCTGAGAACCCGGTCGGTTTATTTTTAACGAAATCTCGTCGAGTAGGGCGACAGGGATGGGGAAAACGGCGAAAATTGATTCGATTGTCCTAGTTTTAATAACACGCGTCGTTTGTCTCCATTTAAACGGATTTGCGGCGACTTATCATCGCATACACAAACTGAGAACGTGTCGACCAGAACAGGGTTCGGGACACTCAGGCAACTATAACCGGAACACCGTAAACCACCACTTGTTCGAAACGGACCGACCGCAAAGGTTTGTGTGTAGCAACGGCTATCGACTCAGACGGAGAACGAGAACGTCGGAACGCGGTCAGAAGATGCTGCTTCGAGGACACCCAAGTCGGTACGGATCCAGAGGCGGTAAAGGTGTTGCGAGACGAACATGTACCTGAACGCTGCTGATACGTTAGTTGAAGAAAAATCGTTTGCATACGGCGAATCAATCCTACCAAACGACGCCTGCAATGTTGTCCATTAAAAAGTCAACGGAAACAATAGATCCACGACGGAATCTTCTACTGAAGGTGGAGGATTTTCACTCGTGATAAGCTTCCGGCCTTTCTACAATCCTTTTACATACGTATTGTCATTAGATTTCTGTCACTCAAACCCTGTATAAACCAGAATACGGTCAGACGCTATTTCTTTTGAATTTTCAGCGTCCACTGCACTTTTGAAAAACAGAAATATCGTGGAAATAATGAAGAAAATAATATTATGGAAATAAGTCGTCACACAACACGCTAATGATAGGTGTGTTTGAAAAAAAAAATTAACAACATTTCGTTTATAACCCACTTCGAGTATATAGTTTTGATACTTTTGCGAAGCGATTATAAATTGCGTAGTCCGCTACACACACTTTGATCTAAATTTCATGCACATTGGACGGCGGTTTTTGATTTTTTTTTTTTCCAGCAAAACTGTTCATTCCACTATCGCCGTTATATTCTCCGGTCTATTTGATAGGAAAATAGATATCCAACCCGGAGTTAATATACACGTATATTGTATAGACGCGACGAATGAGTTTGATAGTATTTTCATTCGCTTTGTACGTCAGTTTCTTTGAAATGTGTGATATTTATAACGGATTGTTTCTCGTTGCATTCGGACCAAATTTCAACGATAATAATATTTAAAACATACAGGAAAAAAAAACGACGTCGGTAATATTTTTATCTGACGTCTCTCGTACACTATTACGCCATGAGAATTTCATATGTTATACGATTATAAAAAAAAAAAAAACTCCTCGTGACCATCGTTTTACCGAGTTAAAATGATGATAAATCAACTTGACGACGATGATCCATCGATGATAAATAACATCCGTGTTTTGTTTTTTTTCTATTTTTTTTTTCTTTACATTTCAATAAAAACCGTGTTTCCTCCCCCTTCCCGTTACATATTATATATTATACTCATATATACGTTATTACGACGAATGCTGTTTTAATTAACAGTTCATAACGAGATCGAGCTGATATCCACAATATAATAAACGGATCGTATAAGAATCTGCCTCATCTCGGCGCATCAATTCGTATTTGGCCACGACAAGCCACAGTAGTAGTTACATTGTGATGTTGTTATAATACAAATATATATTATTATCGCACGCGTTTTAATACAATAATAAATTTAAAGACAATATTTTTTAACCGTTTCATAAACGCGGGTGCTAAATATACGGTTTTTGCTAATTCGTTACGTCAATCCAATCATTGTAACGTTCGCTAAGACTATCGAAAACGCGATCAACTACATACGACAATATATCAACATATCATCTTCTAAACTTAAAGTCACATAAATAGATTTAGAAGTTGGACAGTGTACAAATTTATTAAGATTTCGTAATCACGTTATTTTAAATGTAAATTCTTCCATAACTAACCTAAGAATATTATCATTGGGATTGTAATAAAATGCGCGGCGCACATAAATAGTTCATGAGGTTTAAACCCTTCTCCTTTCCATTGGTTGTATTTTTTTTTACAAACAATTCGTTATTTATATTATATTTGTTAGGGATGTGAATATTTATTGTGTTACCGTGTAATTTATATTTTATAATTACAATCTCGTAAATAGAATAGTGGATTCTTAAAGTCCAAAACAGAATTATTTTTTTTACATGGAAAAAATAACGCGTATTATTTCTTCCGAGGCGTTTCTCCGAGTCCGTTTTACCGTCTAAATGCCCGGTAAGACTGATACTTATAAAATGCCGTCATTATTATAGTTGTCGACTTGTTACTGAACGTTATCAGAATTAGATCCAGCTCAACAGACTTACAATGTCAGCGATTCATGAAAGGAACTTGTTTTATTGTTGCTGTTAATGGAATTCATTAGCGACTGAGGGAGTCGATGAACTTGTAAAGAAAGAGCCAAGAAAATTTGATTTTGTATTATAAAAAATAATTGTATTATTATTTTTTTTATATATTGAAATTATTGAAATATATCATAATCGAGGAGGGGGGAGTGTGAGCCCAGAATCTCTCTACAAATTATCTAATATCCCACCCACGCCTTCTTTGAAAATTCAACATCAATTATTACGTATTTATTATATTATCCGCTTCCGATTATATTGAAATATGATTGCCCGACGAGACATTATTAAATCGTCTCAGTACGAGATAAATCAACTCGGACGCTGCAGCGGATCCGTCGTACAATTTATAATCCTTCCGATTACGTGTCGCGCGTATATTATTATTATTATTGTCGCAATAACGCGGCGACTGTCAATAAAAAAAAATATTGTGGACGCGTCATAAACTGTCACAATAATTACTTTATATTGCGCAATTGTCGCGAATAGTAGTTTTTTCGAAAATCGTTTCTTCTCCTTCTCTTCCCCCAAAGTATGTAACGATTAAATTTCGGTATAAAATCGCATATGTACACACACACACACACACACACATATACGCGCAGTGATCACTTATACTCTATTTCAGTTTAAGACTGCGGACGAAAATTGCTTCATGTTAAGAGTCCATCCATCGGTATTCCGATTGTCGGAAACATTTGCAGACGGTGTGCCGTCGATTGCCGCAGATCGCAACAGAGGAGTTTACTATAGCCGACAAGAGGATCTAATCCAGTATCGTTCCAATGTCCACTCCGGTATAATCTTAAACTGAATACAGTATAGACCTGGTAATATATAACTGTCTCGCGAAATATAAATCGTTTTCTTTACTTATTTTTTTTTTTTTTTTTCGAAAACTCAGCGGAGCTGTTGCAAGTGTTTTTTTCGTATACGATTTCTCAATTATAAGAATTGTACGTTCGTACACGCGTTCTCGGTGTTAGCGAATTTTTTTTTTTTATAAAAACGACGTTTTTATGATTTTTTTCGATTAAAAAAAAAAAAAAAAAACATTCGAAAAACTTGTTAAAAACGACGAAAAAGCGATATATATTTCTTCAAAATTCTTTATTAATACTAAAATAATATTACAGCACCGTTCAGCTACAGCGTTTTATTAAAAACGCGACGATTTTAATCATTTTCAACTAATCGCCAACATTTTTTCCTTAAAATTATTATTTTAATCGTCGAAAATAGTTTTAAATTCGAAAATTTCCTTTTGAAATTATTATCGTCGACCATCGCGTAGTGATTTGTGTTGTTTTACATCGTCGTGGACGTGGAAAACGACGCGGTCGTAAATCAATAAATTGTTTTCCAAACGCATCGTTATTACCATCTACGGGGTTTGAAGCGATTCCCGTATGAAACCCTGTCAAAAGAATATTGTTTCGACTATAATCCAAAATCGTTTTACGTTTTATGTAAAAATGTACCTATAATGAACTTTTTGATATAATTATTACGCCGACGTGAGCGAATCGAATTTCAAATCAAACGGTTTTTTTCTCTTTCGCCAATTATATTTGACTTTTAAAATAAGTGATTTTTTTTAACAATTTACACGACTGAGAAGGGAGGTCGTTCGGTAACAAAACCCTGAAGACACTTTTTTTTTTTCGCAAAAAAAATGCTCAGACGCGGTCGCAAAGTAACGGTTTCAATGTAATAGCGGTTCGTTAATCAACTAAAGTGTTGACATGAATAATAACATTATTTCCACAAAAGTGTTTAAATCGAGTTAGTTGAACAGAGACAGATAAGAAAATTGAAAATACACGTTTTATAACTGACATTCATTGCAATGGCGTTCGGACAACACAAACGTGTAATAATATCTATCTGTTGAACACTGTGTGGATGACGTTAAGCGTTATTATTTTTTTTTTTTTTTAATATGAATTAGAGGATTTTGACTTTTGACAAAGACAATATTTACTTGGTTAACGAGGTCAAAAATTTGACTTGAAAAAAAAAAAATTAGTTAACACGGCCAGCGTTGAAAACGAGTAATTTAAACGTATAAAACATATAATAGCGATCTGGGAATATTTCCAGTAGCTCGTTCGTTTTACTTCTTCGTTACATATGCCCGCCTAGATCTGTTATTTATAAATACATTTTTTTTTTTTTTTTTGTTGTTGTTGTTTTTTCAAGTGACGTATTACGCGCGACTACGAATCATTATTATTCTAATGCTCGTTGAAATGCGATTAATTTCACTGGTTCGTAAACACTCCGTTTGATATCAAATAAAAAAAAAATGCCGTATATAAATAAAAAAAAAACATATTTTCGTATACGTCGCCGCATTTGACTAGCGGGATTTGTTTTTTCAAAAAAATAAACTATCCGCACAATGAACACGGGTATACGCCGCTCGTTCTCGCTGAAAAAAATTTTTTTTTCAACGAATTCTCTCGCGTGCACACGAGATAATTTTGTCTATATAATAATAATAATAATATTGAAAGTCGGTTCGTTTTCACATTGTCAATATTAAATGGTTTTTGTTCTTTTTGCCCCCACTCTCCGTAAACACTCGAATAATACGTTTTTATTTATCGCGTTCAACTGTGATCGACGAAAAACGTTTGTTACAGTGTAAATTTCGTATTTTTTATTATTTTTGCTTTGGTATTGTCCAAGATATGCTCGTCCGAGTGCGACGGAGACGTAATATTATTATTATTTTTTTTCCCCGATTTTCATACGAGTTTCATACCGTTTCCGCGGTAAACGAAACGAAAACGGGTGTCGAGAGATTTGCCAAAATCGTGTTACGTGCCTCCCCCCCCCCCAACAAGTGTTATACCGTCTGTTGCGCAGTACTCGTTAGACTACAAGTGATAATTTACAGAGACTTCAGAGCACGAACTTCCGAGTTCGTCACGTTTTGTTTTTTTAATAAAATAATAATAAAAAAAAAGTATATTATTCGACAACCGCGATAATTCTAAATGATTTTACTTGTGTTTTTTTTTTTTTAGTTTTTCTAGAAAAAAAAAAATTCCGGTTCGTTGCTTTATACTTTAATTTTCTTTTTACTTGCGCGAATGCGCACCATAAATCACACCGCGGCGCGATAGTCTCTCCGGTTCAGGACGCTCGTCTGCGAAACGGCGGTGGCGTCGTCGTCGTTGTTGTTGTTGTTGTGACGACGTCACAACGGCGCGCCGACATCCGACGAGGACCGGTGACGTCAACCCGGTGCCCGGTGGTACGCGACGCGCGGCGTTTCGACAATACGCGCGGGGCAACAAAACCTTGATTTTTCCGCCTACGGACGGACTTCATCACTCTCTCGCTGTCTCTCTCTCTCTCTCTCTCGACGCGACCGCAGTCACACACCGGGCCCCGGTCGTCTCGGCGCGGCACGCACAGTGGAATAGAACACGCAAACAGCAACGGGAAAGAAAGAAAGAAAAAAAAAAGAGTTCTCGTCGCGGCCATATAGGAACGCGCGCAACGCGGTAACCGCCGCACCCTTCGGCCGCGGTCAGAACGCGAACGAACGCGGACCAGCGCGCTCGCGCGTGCAGTTATTATTCACTCACTAAACGTATTGCCCATAAGATATAATATTCGCGTTAATGCTGCTGTTTGTTGTTGTTATTGTAGTTTTGTTGTTACGCGTTGTTTGTTATTGTGCAACGCACGCGGCCGCGGCAACAGGTGTTTCAACACGCTCGCGCGGCATACGTAACGCGAGCGCGCGTATCATCCGTTTCTCCTCCCCTCTCACCGTTTACCGCCACCACCGCCGCCGCGGCCATCGCCAGCTGTCGACGAACGCGCACAACCCACTCGGGCGTTTGTTTCGACGCGCGCGCCCGTTTTTTTTTTCTCTCTTCTTTTTTTCGCGAATTTCTTCTTTTCTCTCTCTCTCTCTCTCTCTCTCACTGTAACTTAACCGCGATTTCCTCGACGTGTCGCCGCGAAAACGAATAATTACATATTATTACAATAAATAACGCGAAAATAACACGCGAGTGTCGTCCGGTACAACCGTGCGCATCCGACGCGGCCGACCATGCTGGTGGTCGCGGCGGACTCACGACGGCGTCTCGCGGGCGATGAAAAAGACCGTTTCCGACGGCGGCGGCGACGGCGGTGAGCGGAAATCGTCCCTGCGGAACAGACGTCGACGCGGGCCGGACGATGACCCGCCGCGGTCACAACCCTCGGCCACCGTGACCAGCGGCGCGTTACACTCGCTCCGGACGGCCACGCAGCAGTGCAGCGGCGATTCCGCCGCGCCGGCCGACGATTGGCTGTTCGTCGACTGGTTGGACGGCGGCGGCGGCGCCGGTACGGGAGGTTCGGCGCACACGGCAACAACAGCAAGTACGTACACTAACCGCGCGCGTTTCATTTCGCCGCCGCATTCAACCACCCCGGCCCGGACGCCACACGTACAACGGCCGCATCGCGCGCGATTTTTTTCCTCTTTTCTCTCAACCGATTCTTTCCCGTTATTGAACGAACGTTTAACGCACATCCCCGACAACGATAGATTACAATTGATTCAAAAACATATATTCAATACATGAACGGTGTCTTTCGACGATTACAACGATTCGAATCAATAATAATAATAAACGTCGATTTTTTTTTTTGCCCCCATTCGTTGTATTATTTATAAATACGAGAAATGGCGGAGGGAAGCGAGGAGCCGCGAGCCCCCTTTAAACACGCCCCACTTATGTGGTTTTATAACTCGCGGATACAAAATGTATATCGTACGGGAACCGTAAAACTGTAAAACGTTTGAATACAAAAGTTTAATATACGGTTGGCCGAAAGAACACAGCATGTTGTTACGTTTCGAAAAACGTATTGGTCTCTTTTTTTCTCCTCGCTTTTCGAAAATATATAGAAACGCGTGGACTAAAAAAAAAAATAAAAATTAAAAAAAGGAAATTGAAAGTAGAAAAAAATCTCGTCGTTACGGGATAACGACGGAGATGGCGGGTTCAAAAGAAGTACTTTTATATATATATAATTATCTAAGCCGTCGCTTACTACACTGATATCAGATAATAATTTAATCGAGTGTGTATAATATTTCAAAAAAAAAAAAAAAAAAAAAATGGTTTCTCGACTAGGCGCCTGTACACGAGCAAAACACAATATAAATGTTATAATTACTGGTATATATAACTGTATTGTTACATTATTAAAACGTAACCACGTGTACTCCGCTTCAATGCGATTCGTATAAATAATTCGATAATTCTATTCCCGTGTACTTGTATCACGTGATGCGGCGCGTACTTTTCAAGATCATGTCGAAAAGCGCGAATACAAAATATTCGTGGATGAAACGACGGGGGATGGAAAAAATATCAACAATCTTCTAATACGAAAAACTAGTCGAAATTCCATTCGAAACGTCGATCAAATTATAATACCTAATAACGTAGTACCGTAACATCCTATTCGAGGCACACGCCGGTTTAATGCGGAATATTATTCGTGGAAAAAAAAAAGAAAAAATACCGATAAATTATTTCATATAAATATATGTTCACCGCGGTAAAATGTTAACGCGACTATTAAAATTATTTTTTTTTTATCGTTTACTCTATATATATACAAATACAAAAGCGTAAGATAATAAATAAAAGTGGAAATTGTTCGTATCGTAAAATACGAAAATATTCAAATTCGAAATTTTCGTTTGTTCAGATCGTTATAAAAATTACAATAACGCAATTCACTGACGAAGATTATCTTTAAATTTCTCTATATATTTTATACGGTATGAGTATCTTTTATAACGAATCAAACTCTTTTTTTTTTTTAATTTTAAATACGTAAGACATTAAACATTCTACTGTTCGTCGAAAACAGCGGTTTTGTTGTTTTGTTTCGTAAACTTTTGAAATTTTTAGCGTTTTTTTTTTCTATTTCGATTATTAAATTGAATTTTTTTAAATTGAGATTTTTATTGTATTTCGCACGCGCAATACGATTGAAAACGACAAAGAAAAAAAAAAAATACGAACGTATGATGCGATAACGAACGCGGGATTTTCTTTTTTTTTCTTCTAATCGACTTATCGTCTTAATTATAACATTTTACTACGCTGCTCATACGGTTCACCAGTACACGCGCGTCTATACGACGTACACAAACGACGCGCTTATTAACTTCGCACTGCGCGGCGTATATAATACGCAAACGTGAACGACCACACGCGGCTTCTTGAGGATTTACATAAATCTGAATAGGTATATTACATTTATTTTTTCTTTCGTACCCACGCGCGAGCTCCGACGGAGACCTTTGTGTCCGACGATCGGACGAAACAACGATAATAGAATAGGAAATAAAACCGTCTTTTTTATTAATAATAATAATAATAATAATAAATACAATATTACGAGACGACGTGTGCGCGCGTTCGCACGGACGACGTGGCTGAGGGAGAAAAAATCAATATAGAGCTTATAGTTATGCACACACGCTCGCCAAATCGTATACGAATACGAAACGCTATGAGTTATCGCGACGAACCCGTTACTGCTATACGAGAATATTTTTCGAACGTAACGTCCATTCGATTACGGTTCGGTCGAAAAATAGCTGCGAATTTCGCAAAACGTTTGATATACATTTTTATTTTTTTACGAAATTCGAACTCTAAACGCACACGCTTTCATCGATTGTGATACATATATTTATTAACGGTATTCCGCGAATAGGTTTATTTTTTTTTAATGAAAAAATAATGTTCTCGAATATATTTTCGGTGTAATTATTGCGCGTTGTAAAGGTGTTTTCGGAGGCCCCGGATAAGGTTGTTGTTTTTTTTCTAAACTCATAGAACAACACCTCGTTTTCGCAAAACGTTCGTATAATGATTAAAAAAAAAAAAAAAAAACGAATACGATAGAAAGAATTGAAAAAAAAAACTGGTATGGCCGTGTAAAGCTTTATATGGAATCGCCGGATCCGCACAGGGCCAGCAAACCCAAGGTGCCCCGAGTGGGCGACACTGTTGTACCGGTAATAACAGTCATAATAATAATAATAATAATCGGATGTGTGTGTGTAATAATAATATATTATAAGGACACACTGCTGCAGCTGTTGAATGGCAATAATCGGTTTACAGACTAAATTCAATACGATTTAATATAGCGTGATGTTTCCACCGCGGCGAATAACGCGGTTAATTAACGGGGAGGGAAAAAAATAATTTACAACAATAATTGTACATTCGATCCGGTTCTTGAATCTTTGGTCGGGACACAAGTGTACGTTATACCGTATCGATGTCAAAACGATTTACCGGAGGCGAACGCACGCGGAACAAATAAATACAAGCTCTTTATACATATATATATATATATATATATACAGTAAGCCAATACTGAATTTTATTTAAATAAATCTTATTTATTAAAATAAATCCCGTATTTTTTATTATTTTTTGTAGAAAGTTTTTCCCGCGTTCCGTTCGCAAATATTTCCTTAGATTTCCTCTGTTCGTCCGTGTGTTGCATTAAACGACGTCGCGTTCAGATACACTAAGAAATTACAATATGAGTATATATATATATATACACGTGTGACGATTTCGTAAAAGTAACAACTAAATTAATACGGGAAAACAAAATACGATAATACGTTGCCTGAATGTTTACTGATTCTTTTTTGTTTTTCTATCCGATATATATTTTATATAATATATATATATAGTCGACGAAGAAATCTTGTTGGTCAATTAATTTTTACTTTTCGCATTCAATGCTCAATGACGACAATCGTTTTATAATTCGTTGGTACTATGCTTAATACTTTATTTAAAAAAAAAAAAGAAAAAAATTGTTTGGATTGGACAAAATTATTATCGAGCAAACGGGTTATTTTCCAATCAAGTCTACTGCAAGTGGTATACGCCGCGCCTTAGTCTATACATTGAATGCGAGTCCGAGAAGCACACTAAAGTCCGAATCCACTAGCTATAATTGCGATATAAATAAGAAAATTATCGATAGAAATAAATCGTAATATATAGAACGTTATCGAACGTGAAAATGATTATGTAACTCATTTATTCGGCTCCAAATTTTAAAGTCGTTCCAAAAAAATTGTGTTTATCCGCAGAATTTTTTGTCTCGCCGGTTTTTTTTTTTTTACGCTAAATTTAAAATAACGTATTACCGTGGAAGAAAAACAGTTATTATCGTATTATTAACAACGTAATTGAATTTAAAAAATCAATGACCCCGTGTACAATGAACATCAGTTGTATAAGATATTTTTCTATAGCGTTTTGTCTCGGATAATTAATAGATAAATATTTTTAAAATAAATCGTACTAAATTCTCGATCGCATATAACCGATCGGTGGACTTTTGAATATTCAAAAAAGGCAACGCGCGATTTTGAATGCGAATTCTCAAAGAGCGCACGCGTAACAATATAACATAAATAGGGGACACGTGTCGATTTTCAAAACCGAACGAATATTTCTCGAGAAATAAAACGTTCTCGCAAACAGTCACGTGTTTGCGAGAACGTTTTATGTAAAGAAACCGAATGTATTATAATACTTATTGTAACGCGGTTTTTTTTTTTTTAGTAAAAACCATTCGTCACATTTACGAAATTAGTTTTTTTAACGGAGACCTAGGAAAATTCAAAACTCGACGCAAAAGAAAAAAAATTACTCGATACACGAAATTATATTATCGACTTTTATACAGTTTTTACGTGTAAAATATGTATTCGAAGGACTATGAGAATATTAAAGTATAACGCCGAGCGTAATCGAATCATTTCATGCGAGTATATTAAATTACACGCCAGATGTACATAAAAAAAAAAAAAAATCAAACTCTACAAACAACACAGATCACGTTTTTATATATATATATATATATATATAAAATTCCAAAACCGCATATAAAGAAATTCCATATACTCGTGTTATTATAAATATTAGCTGAGTGTAACATGTTTTTTTTTTTTTTTTACGAAAGACGTATACCGTTTCAATTAAAAATTGTTTTCAATAGAATTTTCCAGTCACAGACAAACGCGCATTTCGACCGAGACCGCGCATATTGCAAAACGCTGATAACTTTGTCGGTGAAACCGTTTCTTTTTTTCTCTTCGTAATTCCGCGTACAAAAAATGGAAATAAACACAACAAAAATGTTGTTTTATTTTTATTTTCTTTACATTTTTTACACTGGGAATCGTGTTTTATTCAGCGAAAATTGCGTCTATTACCAATAAAAATATATACGGAGTAATCGATTTAAAATCCGTTTTGGAAACGCATGGTAATCACGGGTAGTTACGTATAGTGAAATTCCTAAATTCTCATCGTACGAACTGCATTGACATTCGTACAAAATCATATTTCGAGATACTATACTTATTTATAGAGTATAAGAAGTTTCCAGAGATTCACGATGGAGTGAAAAAATATATGAATATTTATAACTCAACTGAGCTTTCCTATTGCATCAAACTATTATGTATGTCTATGGGGCGTAAAGCGTACGTAATTCGTAAGTGTATAATGTGCAGGTGGATGGTATTTTTTTTTTTTATCATCAGCTAACGATTATCCGCCATCCGTTTCGTACGAATTTCATTTCTGTCATATTATTATTATTATTAAATCGTTTAGGTAATACATTTATAGACAGTTTTCAAAATTATGTACCCGCTGCTAATATATATATATATATGTATATACTTTGGAACAAACTCTCGGTTGTCAAAATCTAGGTTTCTATTTTTTCCACGCTATACACAACACAATAAAGTTTTGGACGTTTTCGTTAAAAAAATGAGGACGAAATTCACACGTCGTCGTCGTTGTCCGCGATTTTTATTTAGAAATGATTATGACAAAAAAAAAAATATTTTTTTAACCACACATCGGACTCCGAAATTTTCGTTTTACAAAAAAAAAAAAAAAAAAAAAACATACGTACAATTTACGCGTTATACTCGTGTGTTTATAGAATACAAGTCGTACGTGTTGTATAATAAATAACGATTTCGTATCGCGTCGTACACGTTTTTTTTTTTTTTTCTGTAAATGTCGGATTAAACCCCTGGCACTAAATTACGTCTAGAGCAGATGTAGAAAAGTATGAAATTTTATAACAATATCGTTGTGAGCTATACGCGCGACGTGATAATATTATATATTACATTCCGTAGGCGTTCACCGAACGTGCGGCTGGTATGGACTAGAAAAATATTTGTATTATATTTATTGCGATTACGGATATGTAATTTTGGATACCATCTAATTGTACAAATTATTATTATTGCTGATAGAAATTTTTCGTTTTGACGGTGTTATACAAACCGTCATTACAATTAATTGCAATCACAACGAAAAATTCAAAAGTACACGCAATTGAATTTAATTTTCGACGAATCTTAATCGTTATTAAATAATCCCTCGGAACCCCCGCCCCCCCGCCCGTTGAATCCGCCTGCACTGATCGTCCGAGTTTGCCGCCCTTTAAAAACCCGTCACGACTATACTGTCCGCTCGTGGATCTAACCCGGCCTCTGTACATTGCCGCGGGGTACCCGACTACAATGATAATTCGTCGCCCCGAGCGATTTCCGCGGGATTTCGCAAGGTTTCAGGCGGCCGAACGAGCGGGATAACTAATCGAAGGGATAATGACGACGGGTATAATAATAATAATAATTATTATTATTATTATTATTATTATTATTATTATTATTATTATGAAAAGGACGACGGACGTCCTCCGGGGCGGTCCTGCATGCGTAGGCGCGTATACGTCTTTTGTCCGCGGCGTCGTTTACGTATATATTACAAGCCGACGATTATCACGACCTCGGGCGACTCGGAACGGACGGCGGACGGCCGTGGCGGAGTAGGCGATCGACCTTTGTCGGCCGTGACCACGAAAAACGGCTCTGCGGCAGTGGATAACGCGGACCGCAAATGCCGTCGTCGTTCGGCCGGTCGGCGGTCGAGGCACGCGCCGCGCGGCACCGCACGCTCGCGTGACGTCACAGCCCATTGACGAGAAAACGGGCACGCGTGCGCACGCGATCGATACGGTCCGCGGCGTTAAATGCGTGCAGAAGTATTACCCGCCCGCCAGCCCGCCCGCCCGGCCCCCCCCCCTCCCATCAACACGCCGCGGTCGCGCGCACGCAGGCTGTGCGAGCCAATGAACGCCGGCGCGTGCCGGATGAGTGGTGGTGAGTGGCGCGAGCGAGCGCGCGCGGGAAAAGGACGAAGGACGAAGGACCGCAGCGCCAAGGGTACGCTATAGTATTATTATTATTATATTATATCCGTTTGAATATATATTAATGCGACGACGCGTTCGTATAATAACGTGACGACGACCCGTCCCGGGGGGGGACCTCGTAGCCACTGCATCAGACGCGTTAATAGGTTATTATTTGCTCTTATACCAGGTGGTGGTGGCTTTGCAGAAATAGAGGAAAACAATATAAAATAATGTATTAAGCGCGCAAACGAATAATTCAAATGTGACATTATAAAAATTATTTAATATTTTATTATTAATTATTATTTAATATTTAAAATTATTTAATATTTTAAAATTATTTATAAGTACATTTTTGTCTCTCTGTCCGCCCGTCATGCAATCGCTGCCGGAATGGCTAAACGGTCTGGCGGGCGATTTTTTCAACGGAACGACACTTGTCGCGTTCCGTGAAACAATTACAACGATAATTATTGCGTTCGAGCCGTCGGAAACTAGACTTGTGCGTTTAAAAATATCAATTAAAATGTTATACAACGAACGCTTTAATTTAAAAGGCGACGTTGTATTTCGTATACCCGGGATTCCATAAGACCGTTGTCGAAGAAAAATTAAACGTACCGTTTCGCAATATTTTTTTTTTGTATTTTGATAATTTTTTTTTTTTTTTTTTTTTTAAATTATTAAACAGACAGCCGGGGCTCATCCGCGACACGAATATCGAACCAACCCCCTTGCGATTCGAGAATTTCCAACTACGCCTCTGAACGATACTACAAATAGTTTTAATAGTACAAAACACGTGTTATATGCACACACACACACACACGATATAAATCAGTCGATGACGTAATTCGACTGTCGAACGACGAACACGAATGTGTGTATCCCAGGCAAATACACAATGTGCGTGTATAAAACGACGTCATCGACGTATAACATTTGCAACGTCAAATCGCAGTGAAAAACTTCGTAGAGCATGAAAAAAAAAAATAATAATAATAAACACGTTTAAACGTCGAATTCTATTGTGGCGAACGCGAAAAGATTGTTTCCGTTTTGAAATTAATTTTACGAAACTTCGAAAATATAATATACACCTGTAGAAAACAAAAAAAAAAAATTGTTTGTATAGAAACTCGCGTTTATCTTTCGTATAATATTTTCGTAATAATATCGCGCGTTTCTTTTTCTATTATTTTCGATATGCGAACAAAAAAATTAACAAAATATGTGATCATTTCCGACGCATTCGTGAACGATTCGTTATTTTCACAGAACACTGGAATTTTTCGAAACATTCGATGAAAAAAAAAAAAGGAAAAAAAGCACTTAGACATCTTATATATATATATATATACGTATACACATAATTTATATGGCGTTTTCGACACGCCCGCGCATTTTATATGCATACATATACTTTGGACAAACGTCACGTTTTATAAATCACTTTCTTACAATAAATAAATAGTTATATATCAAAACGATTCGAAGAAGTTTCTGCGCGGCGGACAAAACACGATATTATACTATTCATTTCGATATATAGGGAAAATGTAATATTTATTTTGTAAAATATTAAAAAAAAAAAAAAAAGAAATTTTCTTTTTACTCGTGTACTTGTAAAACTGTCAACATACGCTACGTCGCTTTTAATCATTTACTCGTCGGAAATTCATATTTATACGAATTTTGAAATATTATAAAATTTACGTTGAAGCCATATATACATTATTATATCATAAACTATGCGCCTAAACGGTTTATGAGAATTAACATTTGCTCGGATATATAAAATTTACTAACAAATAAAAATAGTAACTCTATATAATACGCGTGCTGCAATATGTTGTTTTTAATAACGATATAGTATTTTTAAAATAACAAATATTTATGTTTCGTAAAATTTAATAAAAGCTATAAACGCACATATATATATATATATATATATATATATAGATATATAAATTAAATATTTAAAGAGCGTAAGTACACGCATAACGTAATATATAATATTTAATAATATTAAATAACCTACAGTGTACCTACGATTTTACGTTATTAAAATAATATTGTCTATACGTTTCTGAACAAACTAAACGACGACTATACGATTAATATATAAAATACATATGTTTGTACAGGTTCGTACATTTGGTCTTTAACTTTATTATTATTATTATATCCATATAAGAATAAAATCGAAGAGTTTGTAAAAATTAAATGTGTTTTTTTTTTTTTTTTAAAATCTACGCGATTAAACGAAAATAAATCCTATATATTTGGATTGAATAGTATATAACGTGCAGAAAATGCGTAGTTCTAATTTAAGTACTACGCATTTCATTGTATAATAAATTGTAAATTTTAACGAATTTTTAAGATTTTACTTATAATAATTCAATTATTATAACATTTACTAACGATTTACTTCAATTGAGAATATAATAATTGTGTCTATTCTATATTTTCTGTCTACTTTTCGTAGACGGAAAGGGGAGGGAAGAACATGAAAAAGACAAAGTATGGCGAGGGAATGAAAGTGATAAGTTGGGCACGACAGAAAGGTAAAGGTGAAGAGGAAAAATTAGAGGAGGAGAGGATTCAAAATCATAAGCACTTCCAAAAAAAAAAAAAAAAAAACTTTAAAATAAGCATTGATGCGAAGGATTTTACAAACGTACCGTTCGGAAAATAATTTTAATACTTTTTAAACGTGTATTATTATTATTATTATTAATTCAAACCGTAGTAAAATCAAAAATCGAAAACAAAATTATACTTTTAATCGTTTCTTTTCCATCGTAAAAAATTAAGTCGGATTACGCGTCGCGTCGATTTTCAAACGGTTATAAATGTTTGTTTCGAACAAACGAACGGCGACTGCAGGAATATCGTGTATGTATAATATATAACTCGGAGAACACTCGAAGAAGTTTACTTGTGCAGCGTAATATACTTTCACAAATAATTCGTATTCGAAAGATAATTTACCTCGAACGACGTGAAATACGACGATATTTACAACAGCAGCAGCAGCAGCCACTGTACGCACACATAATGTACACCACTGGCAGTATCCAATAGCGTTTAGGTTTCCAAGTGTGCAATACAATACGCATATAAATGTGTATATATATATATATATAAACTGGCGATCGTCTGCTGCGATAAAAGTGCGCGAGGTAAGAAGAGTTATTATCCGTTTTCGCTGCAGAGTTCGAACCCGCTCGCGGTATACGATCGTCTGAAGCTATTTGCACGCATATTGTTCCGTGTGCAATGTGTGTGTGTGTGAGAATTAGGTGACGAGATTACGTCGCGGAATATCGCGGAGAGAAAAGAAGTGTAAATACGAGGTAAAGGAGTGCTGGAGACGGCGAGTTTACGATAAATGAAAAAAAAAATAAATTATATAAAAAATTTACGTATATAAATATTATGAGGAGCGAGCGGCCAATAAAATCCGATATTTTATCGCCGCGTAGTATATATATATATATATTTAAATAATCGCGGTTATTATACGGTGACAAAACGATAGAAGTCTCTCGAATAAAGGGGAGGTAGGGGAAAGAGAAACCTTTTGTACTCCGAGATGGTAAACATAAAACCATGGATGCGATTTATTACGCGTATTACACGAGCCGTTCGTGTACAGGCAGCGTGCAATGCGTGTGTGTGTGTCACGGTTAGGTTGTAATTCACGTGAAGAGAAAGAAAAGCCACTATCGCTCGTGGAGGCGAGGGGAGAATATTATTCTTGCAGAGAATATTATTATTATTATTATTATTATTACCATCGTAGCCGCGTAAAACGAGTGTAATTATATTATGTACTTGCTCGAAAAACGGTTTGATCGATTCGGATTCCCATAAAACTCATATCGAATCGCCGCAATAACGCAGGGCCGTTAATAAACGTGTTATGGGTATAGGGAAGAAAACCGTTTTTATTGCGAAATAATATTTATTTATTTATTTATTTATTTATTTATTAAACGGGCGAGCCCAATTACAATAGTGTATGTGGAACAAAAAAACAACATATCATAAGTATTGTGGAGGTACAATAAACAAAGTGATTAAATTACTAACATAGAATAAAGAATCAATAATTACAACGAAAAATAAAAAATATGTACAGTGTTAGGTGATTAAATTATTAAGATATAAATTAAAAGAATCAATAGAATTACAAATAAAAATATCAATATTATAATTATTTATATGCTTCATGGTTCTAATTAATGGAGAATTTTGACCATATAACGTACGTTGGAATGGCGCATAAAAAGTGTCGGACTGTCTAGTTGTGTGACCAGGAACTAAAAATGTTAAATTAGATAATAAATCCGGACAGTTAACGAAGCCATTCAAAAGTTTATATACAAAGCAAACATCTTGTTTTAACCTTCTGACTTGAAGAGTATCAAGGTTTAAGTATAGCAGTAAAGGCTTATATGAAGTGTGAGGTAAACGTTGAATTTTACATTATATACCTTGCGCTCGACAATATTCCGGTTGTACGCACGTTTTCTGAACTAACAGTTGTCAAAACTAAATACCATATTGTATAGATAGGGAGTGATTGACCGCTGTATCGAAAAAAAAATGTAGAAAAAGAATTCCATGCGGAACTAGAGTCGACTATAGTAACGTCGATGCATATGTACGTAATATTCTTAACGAATTTCAAGTGAACGTCGCTATTGTATTGTAAGTGTTTTATCAAATACACGAACATTATGTACATTTTTAATATTAAATATAAAATTAAGTAATTAAAATTTCTTTTTTTTTTTATCACGGAAATGTCTCTTAGCTTTGGAGGGGGGAGAGGATCTATAAACGAATTTCGTCACGCAAAACTGTAGTGATGTCATTAATCGCGTGGCGGAATAAATGCGAAAAACGCATAAACGTAAACGTTCGATCCTATGACGACTGAGTTCATTAATCACGAAACATAATATCTATGTACCGATGTATGTGCATAAAGTGTAAATATACTTTAATTTTTTCTTCTACGGCTATTACAACGTAAAACTTTAATAAACGGCAATTTTTAAAATCAATATATAAATTATTCCCAAAAAAAAAAAAAAAAAATAGTTCTATCGGCCGTTTTTTTTTTTTAGAAAAAATGAAGCCTGTAAAAATGTTGACTTGACTTCAAAACCTTGCGCAAGACGCCTATATATCGTTCGTGAACGTGTTTACCGGTTTTCTTCTAAAAATCTATACAATTTGCTCGGTTGTTGCGATCGATCTATTTCGAAAATTACAATTATTAAAAGTTCAACGACGACGACGCGAGCAAAACTTTTTGTTAAACGAGAAAAGAAATTGACATCGACGAAGGTGCAATCTCGATTAGTTAAACGATACTACTCGAAAGATATTATTTAAGACAACTAAAAGACTTTTTTCTTTTTCTTCGTTTTTGCGTCTCAAACATATCAATGATCGTACGCGTTTAAAACCGTATTGAAATATGTATAGAACGTATTTGGAGGCTGCAGCATATAAAAGGGGACGGGCCTGATTATTTTTGCTATACATCCAGTGGCTGTAGCGTACTGTTATAACGAAAAATAAGTGACGAGGGGCGGAGATGAGTTTAAGCAAATGTTATGTAAAATCGCGTACATAAAATAAAAATATTCGATGGCGCCGAGATTACCGTGAACAAAAAAAATTGCTAACCATGAGAAGGGGAATGAACGCGGTCGCATTAAAACCCCCACTGGCTGTACCCGAGGTAAATATCTGGCAACGCCTATGCCCAAAAATACAAGTTACCGGTCTGGTTACCATTTTAAGGAATAATATAATTATACAGCGGTATACAGCGAGTCGTAATGAATGGTTTTCATTTTATCGCCACGAATTTCTTTTTTTTTCTTTTTTATTCGCCAGAATTCACGCCCGATCAACACCACTGTTCGTAATGCCATACTTTCACGTTTTCAGAATGTTTTCGGTCTCAAACAGTTTCGTGTATATCGTTAGAAATAAAATTCGAAATCCGATGGTTACGTTTAGGTAAAACCTATTACATGTAAAAGTAATATAGCTAGGGAAGAATAGTACAATAAATTATTAAGTATTAATAATTATTAATACCCGATTCTCATCTGTAAAACACCTTCTCCACTCGCTGAGAGATCTGAAATCCTGTAGTTTCTATTTGAGGGTTCCAGGCCGCACAGGTTATCTCTAGTAAGATAAAATTTCACGGCCAAATCTACACAGCCTCGTTTCCGATTTCCAATCGTTTCAACGCATGACTTGAATCTCGAGAAACTCTCCTCCACATTTCGTTACCCGGCACAAAAATTCAAACCCATCTCACCCATAAACTTCGTGGCGCGAAGCAATTTGCTCTTTATGGTTTTGACCACGTTTCACTGCCTTCACGTTCTTTTAAAAGATCCCTAGACACTGTACAAACACTGTGACATTAATCATATCCCTTTCAATTGCTCTTCTTTGTCCTTAAACCTTTCATTCTTCGCTGAATTCCCTAAAAATTCCGTTTTATATTCATCGCGTTGTTTCTTCTCGAAATTCCGGGCTGCTTACGTATACCTCCAAATTGTATGCATAAACACAATTGTCGAGACTAATAATTGTTAATATTCCCTGCCTGAATATGAAAATAAAATACAAAAAAAAATTTACGTTTAAATTACAGTCACTATTATCGAAGTTATACCTATGTACTCGATCGAGTTAATCGATTACACAAATAATAATAATCGATTAAAACACATACTTTCCTTATTCGTAGCTGCTTTGTATAATAATCGCACGCCACAGAATTATTTACGAGACGGCTGCTACGATATGGTAGCTGACATTACCATTGACAGGTTTCTCTTCTATACGTTAAAGATTCATTAAACATTTTTCTTTTTGTGGTTTCTTACGCGGTTTTTTCTTTTTTTTCGTTTTGATTAAACAAATAAAACTTTTCTCTATTATTGCGTATTCTTTGTATAGTGTCGTAATATACGCAATACAAACACACACACACATAAAAGCCTTGTCGTAAACAACTTTGGGAGTGGATTTGAAATTAAATAGAAAAAAAAAATTCACGAAGCCAAAATTAAACGACGACGCCACGAAACGTCAGAGCGTAATAGAACGCGGTAGAGATGCGATGAAATTGTATATTTTTAGAGATTTACGTCATTATATTCTTATTATATACGCAATTATTAATAAAACGCGCGTGTGTACGACATTAATTTGCGCGCGAGATAAAAAGTCCTTAAAAAAAAAAAAATTTTCTGTTTCAAACTACATATTTGAATTAGTTTAAACGCGACGCGGCATTTTGGCGTATTTCTTATACGAATTTCTCGGTTTTTTTTTAATATTCAATAACATTATTTTATTTTATATTGCGACGAGTAAAGCGGAAGACTACCGTGAATCTCGTCCCGGAAACGATAAATAATTCGAATAAAACCCGAAAATTGCGGTCAATACTTTAAAAAATACGCGCTCTCCGCGTTTTCCCTCATCTCGTAGAAGTACGCCGTTCGCCGTATCATCGTTCGTTTCGAAAACGCAATCAATGCCGCCGAATTACATGATTAATTTATAAAGTATTTTAATATCGTTAATACTCGTATTAGACGCACTCGAAGAACGATTGTCTGAGATGACTGCTCTGACTCTTCTCCCCATATGATTCTTCCTTCAATGTTAGCACAGAAGTTGTCGCGTCTCATCGCGTGTCCCAATTTCCTCTTCGTAATATTCCTCACCTCTGTCCTCTCCCTTCCGCCAGACATGACCTCTGTGTTCACTCCGTTTTTGTCATCCTCCTTCATATCCGCATCTCTGCATGCTGGATATCTCATCTTTCCAGACGTGGTGTCATCCCGAAAACGTTACAACAACTGCAATCAAAGAAGTGCCACAAAACACAATCACGCATTACGATCGAGTATTTATTTATGTTCTTAACAATAATTTTTTTCCTGACGTTCACAGTTGCGTATATTCCAACATCGGATCGCTACAATCGCATTATTTAATTTATATTACACACACACACGATTTAGAAAATTGAAATCGCACAAATGCGATCCGCGGTTGGAGTTCAGTCGAGAACCACCACATCCTTATCCTTCCTCATTGCCGTGTTTCACGGATCACAAAACGATCGAATCGAGTTATTAATGTTGCGAAATTTCGGGTAAAAATTAAAAAAAAAAAAAAAAACCATATTTTGTTTTCGTTATTCGTTCGCACCGCGCGCGAGTCGTGGCAGCGACGATGATTTAGTCACGTCACTCGAAATAACCGAGCCGGGCTGTCGGCCAGATTAATTTTAGAAAACCGATGCGCGTTTCGTGGGTTGTTCGAATTCTTCGCGTACATATAATAAACACCCGATGGACGTTTGTATGACGCGACGTACGAAAAAAAGTTTAAATACTTAATAATAATAATAATAATAATAATACGAGTACGAATCGTACAACTCGGGTACAGTGTATAATTTATTTATAAATATTAAATTCTTTTTAACGTCCGTTATGTGTGTAAGAGATAAAATACACACACACACGTAAAACTCGAGGGAGCGAAAACGAATAAATAATAATAATAATAATAATAATAATTTTTTTTTAATTTTAAAACACACGATCGCGATACAATGTATAATAATAATATTATATAGGTCGCGCGCGTTTATAATATTATATATATATATATATATATATATATATATATATATATATATATAAATACGCGCAGTTGTTAATAAGTCGTATTATACACCGCGTTTTTATATGTTTGTCGTATTGGCAAAGTGACCAATACACACACACGCACGTATATTATTATGTATATCGGTATTGTACTGCTGCTGACCACTGACCTACAATTAATAGCGTGTATCCGTTATTCTCGTGAGTGAACTTACACGCACGCTCCGCAACGATCTCAATCGATACGTTTTGTATACGTATAATAATATATAGTTATTACACTGGAGCTGCGGACTCTGAATTTTTTCTTTTCCAACAATCATTGAAAAGTTAGTAATGTAGAACTTAAATCTATAAGCGTGTGAGAGAGCTTAAATTGTAAAAATGCGTTTCATAAATACGCTATAGCAGAGGTGGCCACTAACATTAATTTTGGGAGCTTTAAATGTATAAAGCTAATTCGAGGCGAGCCACATTGTAAAGCGATGTTTATAAAATGAAGGCACATTTTTCATTTTAAATCAAATGAAGGAACATGTATATTTTACACTGCACAAAACATTATTAATAATAATATTATTGTTGTTTTACATATGAGATGTGCTTTTTCGAGTGTTCAAGCTTGGTTCAAGAACCGCACGAAACTGATTTAAGAGCCGCATGCGGCACGCGAGCCTCGTTGTGGCCACCCTTGCAATATAGGATAAATAGCTTTTAACGGACATTTTATTATTATTTATTTATTTATTTATTTTTTTTGACATATTCAACTCTCTATTTACACTCGTTAAAATATATATATATATATATATATATATATATATATATATATATATATATATATGAGCGTGTGTGTGAAAATTACAAACAAAGAAAATATCGGTATTTAATTCATCTTTAAAAAATTTTTCAATGATACCGGAAAATTTATATTTTAAATTTATGAACCGCCGTGATCGTTGTATAGTTTTATAATAGGTACGTCATCTAATCATATTAATGCATACATTTTTAATAAAATAAAAATTATAATTCTTTTTTTTTCATTTTCGATTTATATATATATATATATATATATATATATACACAACGATATATTTATATAATATATGCAAGCGACAACAGCGAAAGACTATCGATTATAATAACATTTATGAGTGCGTAACGTTACTATATTTAACGGAGTTGCTCGAAAGATAGAAATATCGTTTTTTTTTTTTTTTTGCAAAAAGAATAAAATAAAAAAAAAATGCCGAATGACAAATCTCGATAAAAGAAAATAAATACTTTTATATATAACCGCCACGTTTATATTACATACTTCGACACACACGCACATTGTCGAAGATTATATTATAAAAAGCCAACAACTCTATATATACACACACACCGCGTGTACGTATAAAGAAATATTATTACACCACGTGGACGAAAATAAATTTGCGTCATAATTATATATATATATATATATATATATATTTAGTTTAAACGAAGTCGTTGACCCGCAACGATATTACAATACACACGCGTGATAGGTATATCATATTGTACTCGAATAAAACGTTATTTATTATTTATTCGTACGAATTTAGCCTGCGCATGCAAAATTTGAAATAAGAAGTTCCCGTTGATTTTGTATACGCGATTTCTTTAGAGTCTACGAAAACATATCAATATTCTTACATTGTTCTTTTATTAATACGCCATACGAGACCCGGGCGCGGGTCCGTAGCAAAATATACATCAAGTGGCTCGCAACAGAACAATTTATATTTGAATATTATTTGGGTATAAATAACAAACGTTAAAAGAATTCAATTAATGAAATTTTGATTAAAAAAAATTAATCACCGTTGGTTTTGAATTGTATTTATTTTATTATCGCACATTTACGTGCATAGTATTCCTTTTAATTAATAATCCGTCAATGGCGCGTATACAGAAGAGTTAAAAGGGTTAGGCTTGGTTAGTCCTCCCTGAAATATTTAAAGTTCGCGTTATATATATATATATATATATATATATATATATATATATAATACGCAACGCAATAAGTATTTTCTTAAAAATTGAAAAAAAAAATGTGTCTAATAATATTGATATTAATTGGTAATAGTTATCCCCTTTCTGACAAAAAAATAGTTCTTTTTGCACCACTGGAGCTATATATCCGTAACGATGCGATTTCTTTGAAATCTAACACAGAAAACTATTTATATTACATATACCCTACTCCATATAAAATATAATAATATAACGTAATAATAATACAGAGTTTTATTTTTGTACCTATATATATACTACGTCATTAATGGAATTGAGCGCGAAATATATTGATTATTATATCCTATATAGGTATTATTGTAGCTGCTGTATTAAAGGCACATTTCGGACGAAATGTCAAAAATGGTAGTAAAATTATTACATAATAATAATATTATCAAAAAAATTTAAAATCGACATATATATATAAATACGCGTTAAGCCCCGCGGTGTATTTAATATATTATGTACTAATATAAATAGTAAAAAAATGTGTAATACGTATATGATATTAACAGACATCGGTTTATTTTTATGACAAATCAATTCCACAATACGGCATGTATGTATATGTTATCATAAATAGAGTTTGAATCGAAAATAAAAAGTAAAAATTCATATTTTAAATATATACCCGTTATTTATATACTATTATATGTGCTATTGTGCAGTATTCATATATACATACATACGCAATAATATACAACAAAAAAAATAATAAAATAAATTGAATACGCGCATGGATTTGATTTGTAATTTTTTTTTTTTTTAATATAGAAACTTTCCTTTGAAAGAACGTTTTTTTTCTCTTCAATTTTTTTAAAAAATCGATAATATATACAATTGCAAAATTCTTTATAATTCTCCCGTAAAATAAACCGCGTTGTATTACGCGCGCGCATATAGTAATTCGCTGAAACGTATAATATTATCTGGAAAAAAAATATCATGTTATACACATAAACGTATAGGTTACTTTGGTGTATTTTTATTATATAAAAAAAAAATGTAAATTTTATTCAATAAAATTATATACCATTAATATTAATATATATACGCGGGCGCGCGTACATATATTTATTATTATTATTATTATGATTTTGCGCGCACCCCGATATAATATTATGTATGTTAAACGTTAAAACGCTCTCAATGAATTTGTGTATTAAATATTTTAATAATTTATTGCTACACTCAGCTGGTATATAATATAGTACTTACTGCGACAAATGGATAAAGTTTTAGAAAAAAAAAATTCGGATTTTTTTTATACAAACATAGCTAAAACATTATTACCATACAGAATAATAATATATGTATAAAAAAAAAAAAAAAAGTAACTTCGCTCTCGCGTAACGCGGGTATACGGAGAACATAATGAAGATTTAACGTGAAATTTCCCGGTGACATGTGCACACGAGCGAACGCGTACACGCACGCACAGCCGTTTAAATGAAAATTGTATTTCGTCAGAGAAACGCAATACAATAACGAAAAAGAAAAAACTCATCCTTACATAATATTATATTATAGTGCAAGTGCGGTGTTCTACGGTTATTCTAAATTTTTGTTCAAAACAATCCGTTTTTATTAACCTATATTTTTCAGCGTAATTTTGTTTAAAAAATTTTTCATTAAAGATTTTACGAGCTTTTTTTTTTCTCTTTAATTTTACGAATTTTTTTTACTTATTATTTCATTAACGCTACCGCGCGCACTAATGAACACGCGTGTATATATATATATATTTATATACATAGACGCCTGTATCACTTTTATAATTGGCGTTATTTATTTTATTTTTTTATCGTTTCATAATGAATAATATATTCACCAAACAATCTTATTCATAAACACAAATATATTTACTTTATATATAATTAATATATAAATAATCACCGCGTTATATATATATATATATATATATATATATACACGGTTTTTTTTTTTAATAATAATAATAATTGCGGAAATTTTCAGGTTTCCATGACATGTATTAGTTATGAGATTACGAAGAAAATAAACGATGGATGATATAATAATCGATTTTCACGAAATCGCGTTTATATATATATATACCAACGTGTAATTTTTCATTTAGTTTTTTTTCTCGCCCTTCAAAAACAGTATTTGAGAAAGTCGCAAAATCAACCTCTTCCCAAAAATATACTTGCGATTCGCTACCGCGGAAAACATAACGTCTACACTATTAATTTCTGATAGAATTTATGTGCACAGATTATGTATAAGAAAAAAAAAACAACACATCATTGTAAATTCCTCTGCAGCATTTAAAAGAGTGACGAATATTTTTCGTTTTCTCTCTCTCTCTCTATATATATATATTATATATATATATATATATATATATATATATTTATATATATGTAGGGACGTATATATTTCATTAACGGGGAAATAAATTAAATTCTAATCGATTAAAACGACAAAAACGTCGAAATTATTTTACGCGCGCGAAATTATATTGTATGAAAAGTGCGGGGAACAAAAAACTAATAATAATAATAATAATAATCGTTCGTGATTTTACAACGCCGCATTGGGGACGACCGGGCACGAAATGTGTGTACAAAATGGCACGCGAAAACGCGAGCGCAATGGAATAAATTGTCGTCGCGAGCGGCCCCGGTGGTGGAGGGGACGGCCGAAATATCCGTCGACGGCGGCGGCGGCGGCGGCGGCGGCTCCTCTCGCGTGCGTGCGGCAGGTCGTCCCGCGGCGCCTGTGACGTCACGCCGACGTCACCATTACGGGCGCGCTGCCATTGGTCGCCCGCCCGGCCATGCCCGCCCCCCGCTACCGCCCGGCGCGCGTCGACGCCCGTCCGTATCCCCATATATGGGACAGAGACGGGCTTCATTCATAAAACGACGCTATACTTCGCCCCGCACCGCGCCGTGTGGGCAGTGCGCGCGCGCTCGTTTTCTCTGCATTGTGTGTGTGCGTGTGTGTGTGTGTGTGTGTACGGCCGTCGCGTATCCGACGCACACGCGACGCGCGCGCCCGTCAGTTCAACAAGTCGACCGGCGCCAGCATCACGTGCGTGTGCGTACACCGATTCTCCCCCCAATTCGCGTACACGGGTAATCGAAATCTGTGTTTTTTTTTTTTTTATTCTCCCGGTTTTTTTCACGTGCGTCCTATTTTCCGTTCAGTCGCGGGATCTCGTTTTCCTACTGCGGAAAACCGAAGAAACAAAATAAAGAAAAAAAAAAAAAATCCGATGTCAGTGATTTTTTTTTTTCTCCGGGAATTTTAATTCGCGCCGCCGTCGGCGACGCGCCGTAAACGTCGCGTGTGCCATTACCGCCCATATTCGATCACCTACAGCACCGTCAACCCCCCCAGCGTAGGCCTGGCACTGTCCAGGTGCGTGATCCGCGTGCCCCTGGCCCCCAGCTCGTGGTCGCCTCCCCCGGACGATTGGTACCCGTTCCACGATATCGAACTGGTCGAATCGCCGGAATCGCCTCCGCCGGGCCCAATAATTGATCCGAAAGACCGCGACGCAACCGCCGATTACGTGGTCGACAATAACAATTGTACCGCCGCCGCCGCCGCCACCGCCACCGCCGCGAATAACAACAACAACAACGCTAATAATAACTGTGACCGGCGTGCAGACGCTTGTGCCGTAGGTGTACCGCAGCAGCAACAGCAACAGCAGCAGCACCGACAACAACAGCCCGAAACCGATATGATCATGGAGTGCGCGGCCCTGGAGCCTGGCGTCGGGCCACACCATCACGCGCACCATCTGCACCATCACCACCATCACCATCACCCGTATCTGTTGGCCGAGTCCGCGGCCGCCGTCACCACGGCAGCCGCGGCCGCCGGTCACTTTAACGTGCTCAGCTTCGAACCGTACAAGGGGGGCGGCTTGGCCACCGGTACCGGAGTGCACGTGGGAAACGGCGGACACGGCGCGGGCAACACCGCGTGCCACAGCCCGGCGCAGGGGAACGCCGGCACCGATCTCAACACGCCCGTCACAACCAGCGCCGAAGTACCTTCGTTTTTCGGACCGTCTACCGTCGTAGAACCGCCTCTCATAACAGGTTACAAATAACATACACGCTTATTATCAGGATTCGCGGGACTCGTAGCATTTGCGTACTTTCTTTTTTTTTTTTTTGTTATTTATTGTAAAAAGAAAAAAATTCGTTTCCCCGTACCCCGCGTATTTTAACGAATTCTTCAAATTTTAAATAATATAATAATGTTATATACAGATTTTCACCGATCAATGAAATTCAATGAATAGCATTCGGGAACAAAGAATAATATCAACGCAATCGTATATATTATTACGATCTATTTTACTAATCGTCGCTCGTCATAATTTTCGTGTTCTAATAAATTTTTTTTAGAAAATACTGCGCCCCCTCCCCCCTATCGCCGTAGATCCGTTGCCATTTAAACCGTGTAAATCGACATATGCTCATAATATGTTAATATATCGAGACATAATCAGAAATCTATTAATTCATTATTAATGTCGTTATTTCTGGTAAACATATTCATGCAGATGGCATAATAGTTCGAAACTTATTCGTTCGGTATGCCGTCCGCGTCGATTGTATTATTCCCGTCATCCCGCGTGTTTACGCGTGCGTGCTCGGTCTATAATTTTTCCTATATAACCACGTAGGTAATTTATATTCGTATAGACGTAATCAAAATGAAGAAAGTAAAGCTAGTGCACGTATAAGAAATTATGCGTGAATTGTCTAATGACGGGTGTGTTTTGTTTTGCAAAATGTTTTTTAATGCGTATTCCACGGATTTTCAAGTGCTACAAGTACCGGACCCGGCTTATACTATATTACACGCACGAAATTCCCATACTTTTCATTTAATCCCGCCCCTCGTGACACCGAATATTATAAACGTTAAAAAAAATGCGTTCTCGTAAAGTGTATTAAAAAATAAATAAATAAAAAAGATAAAAATGAGTATAGAAAAATACATATGTATTTATATGGTTCGTTTTAAGACGAAATTTTAAGTGGAAATTTCACAGATACACGCACTTCGTACACGGAGCCGGTGCTAATCATACAAAACGGTACATAGTAAATTTAATCTCTTTTTCTATTTTTTCAGTCATAAAAATTTCGTATATACTATAATTATTTATACACAAATTTTGTCCGTGAAACGCAATAGTCGCTGCAGGGATAAATAATACGCATGTTTTACGTATTGAAAATAAACAAAAATGTCGCACTGTGTGTGCGTGTATCGCAAAAATATCAGTAATTTTTAAACGACGTAAAATAATAAATGCGCGTGCGAATCGAACTTTCCGAGGTACTTGAATCGGAATACGAATTATTATAATTTAAATTTTCTTTTTTTCTTTTTTTTTTTGATTCAATAACATAAAATACAACTCCAAAGAAGAAACGTTTGGTCGTAGACGTTTCATTGGTGTCCGTCACGTGTAAAACGTTTCGAAATCCTACGGGGAGACGACGCAGGGGGTTGGGGTTTGAAATTGCCGGGGCTATGATGTTTTTGGACGAAAATTGTTGTCGGCCAGCTGGCCCGTACCGCGGCCGGCACCGCGTTATGAGCGCGCGCGCGCTTATGAATGAAAAGTCTTATACAACTTATTTATGACGAAATAAAACGATTTTTCACCGCACCGCGGACCGTCCGCCGCGCACCTGCACCGGGCGCTCTTCGCGAACGGCTTTGACCCCCAACACCGGCGCGCTCGCGTTATTGTCGTCGTTCGTATCGATTTATCGCGACGACGACGACGACGACGGCGCGCACCGCCGCCCAGAAACTCGGAATGAAATTATTATATTCCGACCTCGCGGCGCGGGGTGTTTTCATCCTATGCTGACGCCACCCTCGGCTTATTTTTAGACCCGCGAAAAACGATCGGCGCGCGCGTCGTCGTACAAAACGCGTGTAGTGGATCTCGCCCGAGAGTTTCGCAATGAAAATCGCGGTGAAAATGATGAGTGCCGCGAAGAGCGCGTAGGCCGCCGCCGCCGCGTCAATGAATGGTCTGACGCAACGTGGCCGTTTTCCGCGGATAGAGTCGGCGCAATTTGAAGGTCGAATAACGAATTCGAAAAATAAAATTTACAAGAATTTACGATGGTTTTAAACGCAGAACATTCTATATACATATATATATATAATTAATACGTGAAAAAATACGATAATTGGCTTTAAAAACAAAAAAAAACTGCGGATTTTGTTATTCGGTTCACTTTAATTGACCACTATGAAATACGTTTTAATCATTCGCCGCTGCGCAATGAACGTGTGGAGCGACTGTTCTAATAAACCGAAGATTTCAAAAAAAAAAAACACGCATTCCTGCACGATGAATGAAATACGCGCATCGCAAACGTCTTTCACCTGCGTGAAAAAAAAAAAACTATTTCACCCTCGATTAATATAAATAAAGTAATTGACGATTTTCCCGGGGCGTTGGAGCAAAGTATTAATATGTATTTTTTTCACGAAGTTACAAATTGTATTCAAGTTGTTATTAATACAAATTATAATAAACGGTTTACAAAAATATAATTTCACTCGCATAAAGATCTGGTATTTGAAAAAAACGATCAAGTGAAGAATTAATTTTTTTTTCTCAATCTTAATCCCTAACGTCTACGACGAATTTACAAAGATTTAAAAATTATAATAAGCGGTGTAACGAGTGTAGAGAATTGTTTCTTTAACAGTATTATTAACCAAACGAATAGACGTGCTTCGTTGAAACCATTGAAAATTTTTACCCGGGAGCGCTCGAATCATACATATATATATATATATAGTCACTCAGTGACGGTGGTGGCATTGACGGCGGCTGCGGTCGGTGATCCCTCGGGGAGGATTTTCTCGGGAGTGATTTCGCCGTGTAGAGTTGAATGGACTCGACAAGAATGTGTGTGTGTGTGTGCGCGCGCGCGCGCGAGAGGGTAAGGTGGGTGCGATGCGTGGCCGTGGCATTGCGAATCGTAACGCGCTCGCGCCGCCGCCACCGCCGATCAATACATATGATATCACCCCCCCCCCCACGTTGTGCGTGTATAGTACGCGGGCGCGGGAAAAGTGGGCCGGAAAATTCGGGCCTACGGTATGGGTTAACAGCGTCCGCGGGGTTGCGGGTGTAATTCCCTGCACCGCCGCCACCCATTTGCAGTAAGTATATACATATGCGCGCGCGCGCGAATGTAGACGTTTGTATAGTAAAGAGCTGAATGAGTCGTGCGCGGCGGCGGCGATCGATATATAATACCGGGCCTATGCCGCGCGGAGAAACGATGAGAAAGGACGAGATCGCCGCGTATTACCAATTGAATAATACATAACGAAGCAGGAGGGGAAAGGACGAAGACTGCACCCCGCGCGGCAATTCGTGAAATGTTCTATTTTCTCATTTGAGCCGAGCCGATACATTGTAATGTTGTATATTATTGAGAAAAACTCTGCAAACACTGCAGAGTTTATATGCGCTGCGCGTTGGTATGTGTGATGAGCTAAATTCGTAAACGCAATTTTAAAAAGCAAAAAAAAAAAAAAGCAATTCTTTTTCTCCTTTTTTTTCTACAGCGCGGGAATAAAATATGTTTTATGCTCGCGTATAACGAATAATACGTTTTAATAACGACGGGAGAGAAAAAAATCGCTCGAATACGTAACGCGCGCGCGGAAAAAAAAAGAGCCGATTAGTTCAAATCTATTTCGAGAACATTTTAAATTCGACGTATTTCAATATAAGAGTACACGGTCGAGAGCTATTTTCATGTACGAAATCCGTTTCACGCAATTTTCCGTTTTTATTTAAATCTCGATAATTTTTTTTTTTTTTTTTTTTTTGCTCGAGTATCTTTTCCATCGACGCTTCATGTGTTCTATTTTTTTTTCTCGTTTTACTCGAATTATGAAAAACGATAAATTCGTATTACGGAACCAACGCAACCGACTATTTCGCACACGACAACGGAGCGACCACAAAATATACCAAATTTTTATTTCAAAGCGTAAGAGCTTTAGTAATATAATAATTTGTAAAACGGTAAAAATTAATTATTCACCCGCAAATTTTCGGACTTTAAAGTGCTTATTACGTACGTGTTATTCGATGGAATCGAATAACTCGTGTAGAATTATATAAAACCAAATTTCTTCAAAAAAAAATGTGTGTTTTATTCCAACAAATACGCGCATTTATCGGAAACTATTTGCGTTTGACGCTGCGATAGAAATGGAAACACTGTGTTTTCGAAATACGTAATACGCATTACAATAAAAAGAATTTCTTTGTAGAAACTGAATTTTATATTTTATTTATTATACGTTCGAATATTTAATAATAATATTAATTTATATTATACATATATAGTATTTCGAATAATAATGATTTTTTTTCCTCTTAAGGTACAGTTATTTATGCTTTTCACGCGTTTTCAAAGTCACGTTTTTTCCACTATAAATCCATATATTTCATACAAAGTTATATACGGTGCGGCGAAATTAAAATCAATATTCTGCCACTCGTATGTACCTGCAGCACCGTCCCTGCGTCCCTCCCTCCGCCCGACCGCAATCCCTTGTCACTCGCTATCCCGCACACTCGTCCTGTCCGTTCCCCTTGGAATGTCGCGTATTCGTCAACGCGAGAAAAGCCGCACAGAATTATTGACGAAACGATTTCGTTGAATACATTTTTTTTTTTTTTTGTCATTATCGGACGTATTTTTCATTTTAACGGTTTGCTCTTTCTAGTTGTAAGAAAAATATATTATATTATCAGTTAACGGAAAGCCAAAAAAAAAAAAAAAAAAAAAAAAGAGTTCGAAAAAGCCCTTCCCCAAGATCTTTTACAGTGCGTATAAGAGATAAATACGTACTTTCGATCGCGTAAAACGTTTTGGCGCTCACGTATTTTTTTTTTTACTATTCGTCGATTGGTAATATCGATTCAGCCGAATAGAATGGAAATCGCCTCGGCGGCGCCTTTATACGATTTTTTCCAGACAACCGCTCGTCAAGAAATCTAAGATATATAATGCGTATACGTTTTTCGAACGATTTTAGATCAATTATTTACGGAATAGAACAAAAATATGCACAACTCCGTGCACTGTTTCTACGCCGCGGCGTAATAGTCTATTCGTCGTCGCGTTATACTGTTCAATATAGTGTCCGCCGTCTCTGAAGAAATCTGAACGACGACGGCGTTTAAATTTAGAAAAATACAAAAAATAAAATCATACCTAGTCCAGCAGTGTCTGGCAGTCGACCAATACATATATATATATATATGTGTGTGTGTGTGTGTGTGTGTGTAACGCTCTGCGATATTCCACATAATATCGTCTACGATCATATCCGATAAACCATACAATAGTAGACAAAAAAAAAAAAAAAGAAAAAGCGTTAAATATACGAACAACGGGGAATACGTTGTAATATTTTTTTTCCGTCCAAGTCGATCCGAGTAGATTATAAAATTGTAAATTTTAAATATAGATATAAAAAAAAATTATATCGGCCGTTATCGTGTGTAATGCGTTTCTGAGATGTTTAAGAATTTTTTTTTAAGAAAATGTGATAAAAAAAAATCACTCTATTATCGTCTCAATCCCGTTGATAAAACGCGATCGTTATATATCGTCGCAAAACATCACGTACACAACAAAAATCGCTCAAAACAGCAGTTGGAAATCTGTGGTACGCGAAGTAATTTTTCGATATAATTTTCATTGTATTAACATAGAAGAGAATATAAAAAAAATCCGTTCATTGATACGATTAACGGCAGCCCAACGAAAGACGCGTTTAATGACAAAATGTTGGTTTCTCGTTTCGGACGTCAACAATCTCTTTTCAAACAAGCATTACAATGTTTCTTGCTTCACTACTGATTTGTGTCGGAGTGAATTTTCTAAACTGTGAAATTCGATAAATAAATACGTTCGATATTCAAATAGTGTGAATAATACGAGTGAAAACAACTTCCATTCAAAACAAACAAAAACGAATCGCGCATTAAATTTAATAATTGTAATTTTAAACATTTTAAGGTTTACTTGAAAATCGCGGTTTTTTTTTTATTTTTACTAATTACGTACAATAAATAAATAAATAAATAAAAAAAAGAGGATTAATAATATAAGACTATTCTAATTCAAGTTTTAGTGTAATGAACAATGGTGGTGTTTGATCGCATAAAAGTGCGTAATGGTATATATTCAATGATTAAATGGCTTGAAACATATTGGAATACGTTTTTGAGACGTGAAATCGAGCGAGAATTCGTTTCGCTTTGGAGAGAATAACCGTATCCGACGATTACGTAAAATATTAAATCGCTTTTTTTTTTGTTTTTTTTGTTTTTTTTTTTTTTTGTATGTTCCCGATGGAAAACAAAAATCTCGCGACGATTTACGCGATGATAAAATTTTATACGAGTTCTTATACATTGTACGGTGGTTTTACAACAGTCTCGTGTCGTCTTTATACTTTTTCTCGTATATATATATATATATATATATATATATAGTAACAATATACTGGAAAACCGTATTACAACAATATAATATGCATAAGAGTAGAAATAAAAAATATATATATATGATATATAAAAAATGTCGCGCGCGGCATTTGCTTTCTCTCGGACTACACACTATACGGACTATATGAACGACATCCCATGGTTCTCGTCGTCGTCGTCGTCGTTGAGCACTATAAACACGTTTTATAAATCGTTTATAACCGCGACATAAATATATATATATTTTTTTTTTTCGTTTTGTACAATAACGTATTCTAGTTTTGTGGCAACGTTGTTTACTCGTGTGATGCAGTTTGTGTGTGTACGTATAATATATAATAAAAAATAAAACCACACTCAGCATGTGGTGCCGCCGCGTGCGATAGTGATCCCCCAATCGTCTCTCTCTCTCTCTCTCTCTCTCTTTCTCTACACACAAATCACTGGGTCAGTTGTTTTATTTTATTATTATTATTTTTTTTTTATACGTTTTTTTTTTTTTTGCTTTTTCGGAGGCCCAGAAGAATGTGTATTTATAAATAACGACGTATAGCGAAAAAGTAATATAAACATCGATCGGGATGGGGATGTGAGGGAAAAGCGTCTTAATTTATCGTTTCGGTAAATCATATAATATGTTTATACACATAATACGCTCGTGTAAAATATATCCGAACGATATAATATATAATATAATAAATATTATTATTATTATTATTATTATTGCGTTTACGATACATTGTTATTTATTATAACAATACGTTCTGTGTACTTGAAAATCGTTTCATTTTTTTTTTTTTTTTTTTTTTGTTTACGTATGTACGTAGTTTCGAGAAACACAAAAAAATTAAGCATACTTTGAACGATATGCGCCGAGTGTTTGTTTGTTTTTTTTTTCTTGCTATAGAAATTTTTTGAGAGAGAGAGAGGAAAATATTCGGCTTAAAAAACCGTGTGTTTTTTTTTTTTTTTTTTTGAACTTATTGCCGCCGCTTTTGTGTGTATATATTATATGAGAACGTCGTTTTACGGGATTTTCAAACGGATTATTATAACAAAACGTCTCTTAATAGGCACACGTGTACTAGTGATACGGCGCGGTTTTTTTGTATATACGTGCTCGACATCGTAATAATAACGCGCGATTATCACGAGCGGCATATAGTTAAAAGGGAGAAAGAAAAGAAAAGAAAAGAAAAAAAAGAGTATATTATTATAAGAGATACGAATACGAACGATAAAAAAATATATATACTCGTATATAAAAATAAGATGGAAAAAAAACCGAATAGTAACAAATTCGCCATCAGCTTAAAAACCCGCAGCACCGTAGTTGTCATCGCGGTCGTCGAGATAATCCGAGAAAATATGTGACGCGCGTTGAAAAATATACGCATATTATTTATACGTACACGAACAGTCGCCGTGGTATAGTTTTTGACGTCCGAAAATTATTATTCGTATGATTTTTTTTTTTTTATTATATATTTTTTTCTATATCGAAAATTCGATATCGTAAACGACAAAAAAAAAAAAAAAAGAAAAAATAACGAAATCGTAGATTTCAACGCGCCCGTGTAGTAGTCCTCTACAGCGCCGAGTCGTATTTTGGCTATCGCGAACGACACGCTGCAGTTATTTTTTTTTTTTTTTTTTTTTTATCTCGCTCCAACTGCGCTATATTATTTACAAAAAAAAAAAATATATATATATATACAAAAAATACATAACAGTTATTTCCTCTTCTCGGTCATTGTAATAATTACATAAATTATGCGTAAATATACGTATACGAATGAATTGAAAAAAATCAAACAGAAACGCGTTATCGCGTGCGCGATGACGACGGTTTTATATTTATTGATTTTTGTTCTTTTTTTTTTTTGTTTTGTCAAACGATTCTTTTGTGGCGTCAGTCAACGAACATAAACGCATTATAGCGGGGCGAAAAAACTGGGCGAAATCGAGGAAAAGCTACTGGTGAGGGTGTGTGGCGTAAAAGATTAGCAAGAATATATGATAATACATGGACTTCTCGGTGTCAATCGGTGAAATTTTTCGACGTTCTCGTATCGCGTGCATTAATATATTTTATTAAACTGCTCGTTCGTACTATATTTTATATATATATATATATATATATATATACGCGAATGTAGCGTATGGTTATTATTAAATGTGTAAACGTGTAAACGCGCGTGTGTAACGGTGGCAGGAATCCAAAAAATGTATGCGTGTGTTTTATTTTCTATAAGAGTAAAAATATAAAACAGACACGTGTCAAGAGTCATTTTTTTATATAATAATAATAATAATAATAATAATAATAATAATAATAATAATAATAATCGAGTTCTGCGCACGAATATATATATATATCATAAGTTTGTGCGAAATGATGAAAATCATCATAAGCGTTAACTAAATTAACCGTGGTGAAGGAGAAAGACCGCAATCTGTCATGTATGTATAACGCGTTATTCACTAATCCGTAGGAATCCCTTTTTCGAGTGACAACGGTTAGGTCATTTAAACGGTCACGCGAAAGACGTATTGAAAATTCTTAAATGATATGAACGAAATTTGAAAACGGTAATGTCGAATCATGTTTTCATCATTTGCGCCGTCGGTCCATTATACTCGTAGTTAGTTAGTTATCTTTAACTACTATTCTTTTCCCGAAATTCTACGATTGCATTCACATTGCACGAAATCGCGGATTTGATTCGATTTTGATAGACTGAAAGATAGGCCGTGGCCAAAGTTTAATTCGCCCTTCCTACCCCCCCCCCCAAAAAAAAAAAATGATCATCGACAATCATAACGCGATGTTTTAACGTTATTTATTTATTTTTTTCAGGATCGTTACAAGACACGGACGATAACGGCAGCAACAGAAGCGGTGTTGAACACAAGCTAGAAGTGTCGCTCCAGTTGAAGACCGAAACGATCGGCGGCGAACCGGAACAAGACGATGCCGGGCAAGACGTCATGTACTCGACCAGCATGCCGTCGGGACAGTCCAGGATCAGTTACAGGTTCTCGACGAACAACAGTCCCATGCAAACGGCACCGCCGCCGTGTTCAACAAGTTCCTCAAACAACAACAATCACCTCAACACTTCGTGGCTGTTGCCCAGCCCGGACAAGAACATATTCCCGCCGTTGTTCAGTCTGCTACCGCAGTCGTCCAATACGCCCACGTCATCGTACCACGGTTCGAGTCCGCACTACGAAGACAGATCTCAACAGAGTCAAGTGGAATTGCTCGGGCTGAGCATCGAGTGCGGCAAACAAGCGTCTGCCGCGGCGTATGCCGGTTGCGGCATGACCGGCAACGATCAAGATCTCATATACCACAACCGCGGTCAAATGATGCAACAGCAGCAGCAACAGTCGTCGCCCGTGAGCAAATACCATTGGTTGGACTCGCCCATCGAATACGGTGGACAGCCGCAACAGCAACAGCAGCAACAGCAGCAGCAGCAGCAGCAACAGCAACAACAACAACAGTTACAATCGCAACAGCAACAGATGCAAGTGCCGAAACAAGAGTTCGCCAACGTGGTGAACGTGGTGGACGGCGTCCAGTCGCCCGGCTCGTCGAGCGTGTCGCAGGGCGGCGGGTACAGCGTGCAACTGGCCGAGTACAATCCGTCCACGAGCAAAGGACACGAGATATTGTCGCAGGTGTACCAACAGTCGTCGTTGCCGCTGAAGCTGGTGCCGGTGAAACCGCGGAAGTACCCGAACAGGCCCAGCAAGACGCCGGTGCACGAGCGACCGTACGCGTGTCCGGTGGAACACTGCGACCGCCGGTTCTCCAGGTCCGACGAGCTCACCAGGCACATACGCATACACACGGGACAAAAACCGTTCCAGTGTCGCATATGCATGCGATCGTTTTCCCGGTCCGACCATCTGACGACGCACATACGGACGCACACGGGCGAGAAACCGTTCACGTGCGACGTGTGCGGACGGAAGTTCGCGCGGAGCGACGAGAAGAAGAGACACGCGAAAGTGCATCTGAAACAGCGGACGAAAAAAGAAACGAAAATGGCGGCACTGTTGGCGCAACAACAACAACAGCAACAACAACAGCAACAGCAGCAGCAACAGCAGCAACAACAACAACAACAACAACAACAGCATCAACAGCAACAAGGATCGTCACAGCAGCACATGCATCACATGGGTTTCCAACCCGGCGACGCCGGTCACATGTGAGACCTTTTCGTATTCCTTCGTGATTTTCTATCCTTTTCTTCGTTCTTCTAATAAGCGCCGGAGGGATCGCGCGCGCGCGTTATTCGGTCTCATTCAAACCAATCGTTTCCCTCGTGCACAATAATACGTTTGTAATTATTGTTCGGTTGTCCGGACGATCGCGGAGTACGTGAATGGATGCTCAATGGTGGTCGCCCGGGGCGCGATGGACACGAGTCGTCAAAAACGAAAAATGAAAAAAAAAAACAAAACAGGGACATTGACTAGTGTTAAATATTATTTATACGTTATAATAGAACGCAGTGCCGCGCTCGGATTTTGTAAATAATATAATTACTTAAATCGATTAAAGACATTCTACCCTGCGCGCGCAGTCACTTGTTGAATTCTCAGACCGAACGCGTCGGAAGTTTTTATATATCCGGTTTTCTTTTTCTTTTTGCTTTAATCTATTTTTACGGTATTCATACTTGAACGTCGAAAACCAATATATATGTACGTATGTAATCGTGCGCAATTTCGACCAAAACGAAAAGAAAAAACGCATCTCGTCAACAAATCAACCGCGTCCGAGTGTGAAACTGTTAAAATATATCGCGGGGAAATTATTCGTACGTTTTCTTTTAAACGTCCCGTCAGTTCGGCAAACGGACTATCGTTACGACGATACGAACATAATATAAAACGTAATATATGTAAAATTATACGGTAATAACAATAACGTTACAATATTGATTTTCTCTCTCTCTCTCTCTCTCTCTCTCTGTCGGATTCCGTGCACTGCTGCAGATTTCTCAATAGACGTGAAATTAGTACGTATATTCGGCCACGGCGTCACGAGAAGTCGTCCAACTGACGTTTTATTAATATGTTTATCGAGTACCTGATTATTACGACGTATCGCGGATTAAAATAGAAAATTATTATTATTATTTAATATTAAAAAATAATAATATATACATTCCTTGCGCAAAAACACGCCGACGGACTGGAATATATTATTTATATTTCCCAAACCCCCCTCACCACTCACCGACAATTAACCGTCCAGAGGCGATAGTGATTTTTGACACAATCGGTCTGTATTGTTTTTCTCTCTAATAACGATCATTCGCATTTATTTTATATTATCGATTTTCCTCGATATTATTATATATGAATATATTAATTACCCTGTCGTTTTCTTTTTAAATCACATATACATTTACGCCTGTTGAATTTGCATTCCAACGTATGTTATAATTATACTAGTATATTGACCGGTATATGTATATTACTTTTTGGAAATCGTAAAAAAATATTATATTTTAAAATTCACGTTTTAATGGTATAAAAACAATTGTACGGTTTGTTTTTTTTAACTCGAAAGAAAATTACAAAATATTTTAAAAGACATATTTTTGTACACGCTAAAAGAAAAATTGAACTAGATCGTTAATACTTCGTTTTTCAATCGATTATTAATGTTTTATTTTTTTGTTTTTCTCCTGTAAATTATTCGAAATTAGATTTAATATAAATATATAATTTTTTTTTTAAATTGCTGTTTTTTTTTTTTTGTAACATTTTATTATACACTGCTACCTTATAGGTATGTAATATAGCATTGTTGTTCTCCTGTATAAAAGAGAAAAAAACCATTTTATATAATTTCTAAATTAAAAAAAAAAAAAAAAAAATCGCTGAAATTTGTATTAACAATTATTTAACAAAACACTTATTACCTGTTAAGATATTTTATTGTGTATATACGCATATTAATTAATGTCGTTTTATTATTATGAATTCGTATATATATATATTTGGTGTCTTACTACATTTTGTCACTGTAATTAGTTAAGTAAATCGTTTTTTTTTTTGTATATACGATTAATATAATATATAAAATTTTCGTTTTTGTATCTGTACACGAAACACATTTTTACTACGTATTATTATTATTATTATTATTATTATATATAATGGTAAAATCGCTCAATGAGTTTATTAATGCGTGTTATATTCGATTTAAAAAAAAAAACTTCTTTTTCCACTCGAATATTAGAAGTTAACGTTCTTAGCGTTTGCGTACGTGTGAATGAATATTTTCTTCTTCTTCTTCTTCTTCTTGAACTATCTAGACAATTGTATAGCATAATTTTGGTAAAACCATTACGAAAATATAATAATTGATGTGTTTGTGTGTGTATGTGTATACATAAAAAATATAAATCTCGAATACTATTTTTCGGTAAAGTTTTTTTTAAATTTTTTCCCTGGTTTTTTAGTTTACAAAAATTGTAAAAAAAAAAAAAATCTTCCGCACTATTTATACAGGAATTCGCCATTACGAAAAAAAAAATTTGGCGCAAAGTTACCATTTTCGAGAGACGATATACACACGTATCTCCGAACTTTCACCATATATAATACGCTCACATGTATTCGGCTATACTACATATTATATAATGTATTGCGTGTATTTATTATTATATATTTATATACATATATATATACTTAACAAAATGTTGACAATCTATATATATATATAAATAAACATTAAATATTTTTAAAATCTACAAAAAAAGAAAATAAAAGAAAAAGAGCGTTCTAAGCACAAGGCAGTAAAACTCATTTCATTTTTAAGCTGCCAAAAATGTGTTTTACATATATATTATACTAAAAAATATGTATATGTATATACATACGCGTAACTGTATACGTATATATCGTTGTTATTATAAATAATTTAACTTTTTTTTTTCTATCTCGTTTGTGAAATTTGCTGTTTATATGTATAAGTGTACATTATTATTATTTTACTTTTATCACTTGTATATATAAAATAAAAAAAGCAAAAAAAAATAATAATATTAATAAAACGATTTGACGTTGTAATATTTATCATATTTTAAACGCGTCTAATATGTTCTGTCTCCTTTGACTGACATGTTATTTTTTTTTCTTCTTCTTTTTATATATTTTATGTGTACAATATTTTTAAAACAAAATAAATGTCTGTAAAATTGTTAACTAAAAAAAAAAAAAAATTGTTTTTCATTTATTTCTACTTTTTTCCCCTACCACCCAACAACAGCGCACACGCTATCATTTTGAATAGCGTCTTCGTCGTCGTCGTCGTCGAGATGATTTATGTAGTCGTTTCCGTCTATTGATATATTGTGTATATAATGTATTTGGTCGTCACTCGGCTCGTGCTATACATATGTAAAAAAAAAACGAATAGAATCGAAAACGCACGTGAGTGTAGTCCAGAATCGCCTTCGTGTCTCATACAGTCATACCCAATACGAAGTATTACGATTTCTACCTGATAATAACTACGCGACGGCTATCGGCCATTTTAACGTGTTTTTATAAGTAGAGCATATAAATAAGTCGGCATTATTATTGAGCGGAATAAAAAAGAAAAACGAATCGGTTTTAACAGTTCAGTTGTGATAGTTCAAACGTTGTAAATGGAGGTAGATTTTTTTTTTTTTTTAGCTGACTTTCTTTGTAAAACATTATAGTAACATACGAATTACGCGCAAAATTCCATTTCTCATTTTTAACCATAATTATCGATTATTAATATTGTAAATAAACTGCGTTATTCGAGATTATGCCGAGAAATCATATATATTAAAAGTCGCAATTATTATTGTGTTTGTGTATTGAATACCATGTAAATTTTTTTATCTACAGAGTTTTAATCGCTTTTCAGAAGCGAATCAGCGGTGAATTACGATAAAATTGTGTCCGTACCGAGTGAGGAACGTAAAAATTGTACGTTTCGCAAGAGTAAAAAATATATTACAAGTACAAGACAGTGATACGAAACACGATTTCAGTGTTACAAATAATATTAAAGCGGCGTGCCACGAAATTTCTCTGTCGATATGAATATATACGATGTTTCACGTGCGAAACACCGCGGTACACTGCGTTCGTTAGATTAATGGAGCCGCTATCAGTTGCGAGTGAAGATGACGGGACCGTAATGGAAGAAACGCGCGGCGGCGACGACTCGTGTTAATATAACACTTCGCTCTGACGAATAAACGTTTTAGAGACCTTCGAACTCTGACTTCTCTGCGCATCGTATACATGATATGATGATGTCCAACGGACAACGGCCAAAGCGAAACACGCGTACGAAGTCCGTTAACAGGACGTTGCGCACTTCTACGATTGTCATCAAATCGAAATTGTTTCGCGCTGGAAAGAACTGTGAAGGCTACTTACTGCAGTCATACTTAAGACGTGCTGAATTTTTGACACCAAAATCAATCACAATGACATCGGCACCTTTTTATTCTTTTAAGCATTTTGAAAGTAAATTTTTTTGTTCGATCTCGTAACTACATAAGAAGATTAAAGATATTGAAAAAAACAAACGGCTCTTAATATTGTAATTCACTTCGTGCACATATAATTCGATGTCTAAACCTATAGCCAGGCATGAATTAACGTGCAGGCAAAGTAAGAGAAGTTTTCCTAGTTTAGAAATAACACTGAGAATGTATTTGTGTAGGTACTGTTTTTGCTAATTGTACTATATGAAAAGCGTTAATTTTCTAAAAAAAAAGTAAAAAAATAACACGAGATCAACATTGAGAAATAAACGTCTCGATGCATTAGCTTTATTAAACATCGAAGCAGATATTTAAAAATCCTTAAACATGAATTCATTAACTAATTGATTTTGCCAAAACAAAACCTCGAAAAAAAAATATTTCAGTAGATGAATTTATAATTTTAAATGCCGAAATTAATTTCTACAAAGTATTGTGTGTACAATTGAGCCACGCAAAGTATATAATATGTGTGTCGTGCGTGTGTGTATACATATTTATTTTGTGATACACTGCAAAAGATATATAGTTTAAACGGTTATTCGGATAAATATACGATTTTCATTCCGTACCATTTGTCAACGAATACAATTCGCGTGCAATAATTCGCTAACTCGCTTATCTGCAAATCGCGTTCTTCTATGTCCCGCAAGACTTTCTAAATTGAATATTTCGTACGGTTCAAAAACGGCTATACGCCAGTGCGTTATGAACAAAAACCGTTCGAGTACATATTACTATTTGTATTATATACGTGTACGTACACGTATGTAATGTTTAAGTCGTAGCCGCGGTGGATATTATAAGAAGAAAATAACGAATGCACGTGACCGTCATGTTGAAAATTTTAAGATGAGTATCATCTGCCGCGAGGCCGATACGTAGTGTGTTATAGTGGTGATGGAATATTACGTTTACGAGAGGAATTCACGAGAGACGACGATAATTGTTGATAAACTAATGAGAGATGTAGATTGTGGACACGGGAGAAAAAGCATAAAAAAATTTAGATTAAACACCACGAAAAATAAAAAAACACGTCTCTCCTCCAATCAGTGATCGAAATAAAAGAGGAGAAGAGAGAGAAGATATACGTCCACTTTTTTTTTTTTCAATTAACATTTTCCGTCCCTTTATTTGTTTTGTCGAAAATCCTTCTTGACGTTTGCCAAATTTGTTCCTCTGTCAATCATTATAAGTAGATCGCATGATCGATTTCTATTTGAAAACAGACATGTAAACACTCGATGTTTTCATTTTTCTCGGCAAATTAATTTCGTTAAAGTTGGAAAAATAATACAAAACACGTGGATTTTTTTTTTTTATTATAACAAAAAAATATATTCTTTTTTTCCGGCGTACAAAGATAATATAATATTGTTTTATATTTATTCTAATAACTCATATCGGACGATTTCATACGATCGTGTTGAAACTCTTCGTACCGTAATAATTATATTTTTACTGTTTTCGCTCGTTTGTTTTAATCAAGTCACGACTAAAAAACAATTACGCTATACAAATACGAAAACGCAACAACTATATTATGTGTATAGTTATATAGACGAGCGGTCAATAGGTAATGGATAAAAAAAAAATATATAGGTAATAATAACGAGCCGTAAGTGATATATTTATTATGTGTGTGTGATGGTGAGCGAAACCCCATGGCCTCCACGGCGCGGATCTATCGATCAGTAACGATGATCGACCGACAACCGATAATTTATACATTAATAATAATAATAATAATAATAATAATAATAATAGTTACATAATAATTTCTATAATATTATATCCGTTAAATGATTGAAAAACGGTAAGAATAAGAGAATTGATACGCGAACGGATTGTGATTAATTACGGTCAACACTTCGAAAACATTCCAAAAAGAATTTCACCAGCAACGGAATTAAGCTGTTTTCCCCAGCACAGTCGAGAGTCGCCGCTAAGCGAAACGTTTCGAGCCAGTCTAATAACGGCTTCGACATACGATCCCACCGTAATCTGCTCGTAATCTTATTGTATAGAGTATAAGATCGATTTCTCCTGGCAGTGTTTTTTTCCCCCCCGCCGATCCGAGCAGAAATGGCGCGGAAATAACAGATAGAAAACGGTGGTGTAAACGCGCTCGGGTAATACTTTTACACCGAAAACGAGTGTCCTCCCGCGCGTTCGAATTTCCACGTCGTCGTGTGATTTCGCGCGCCGTCACGTTGGAATTATGCGAACGGGTCGAAAATCGAACTGGTATTTTCGATTTGATTTTTTCTTTTTTTTTGCATTTTCGTTACGCGTCGTACACCCGCCATGACTGTTGAAAAATCTGTTTCGAGGTCACTCGCCGCGACGTCGGTCGAGATAATAATAATCGTAAATTTTACGCTCCTCGAATATATAAAAACAGAAATGATAAAATAACATTTCCCCCACACACACACACACACACACACACTAACACCGCGCGGTGTTTCCGGTGTGTTTACAACGCGCCGAAAAGGACGTCCATTAAAAGCAAAAAAAAAAAATAAAAAAATCTAAAATATAAAACGAAACAAACAACTGGCGGCGGACTTCTCTATTGGGCGTGTGTGTTTTGCTCATTATCGACACTGGCCGAGGGAGGTGTCTCTGAACGATTACAATATCGTGTGTGTGTGTGTGTGTTCAACACTACTGCAACATACGCACTCGAGAACACACACACACACACACACGGGCGCCCGCCGTGTCTTTATTATAATTTTTTATTTTTATTATTTTTAATACACACGGCGGGGGGGGGGAGGGGGCACGTCGAAGAAGGCTCGCGAGCGCGTAACTGGAGAAGTGTTAGACCAACACGTGATAGCCGCCGAACAACACAAACAACAGTTTATCACCATCCAACGTGCCGTGGCGCGTGTGTACCACCGAGTTGCTACTGAATATGCTAATGAAGAATTGTTCGGTATACGGATTCTCCTCGTACGTTACATTACGCGTCGTTTATTTATTTATTTTTTTAATTTAACTCGGAATTCCGACCATACGTAAACAGTAGGGCGGTTGTGTAACCGCACACATTCCGCTACGGTAGGACGAGTGAAAAAAAAAAAAGAAAAAAAGTATATATATATATATTTATGTACGGTATTTTAAATATCAGCGCGTTAATAAATCATATTGTAAAACGCTAATAACGTTACGGAAACGCTTACCGTGCGCGCCGGAACGTGTTACAGAACTCCTCCGAGAATAAAACTCTCCGAACCGACAATGGCGCAAAGCGTGGAATTCTGTACGTGGGGATTGGACGGAAGAGAATCGTACGAAAAAAAAAAAAACCAAAATACGTATTTTTTCTTCTTCTTCTTCTTCTTCTTCTCTGTTTTCTAAACGTCGAAACCAACGACGCGCGGTGTACGGTTATGCGAGTCGTGTAAATAATGCGGAGATATGATTTTGAAAACGATCACTGTAAACGTCGTTCAAACGGTTGGATAAACGAATGTAGTAATAAGACTTCGAGATCACAATTTGTTTTCAGAGCTCAGCGGACAATTGTGCTGGCTCGCGACAAAAGTCATCGCCTGTATACGCCCCGTCCAAACAGTGCAATCCGTTCACCCAATGCCCGATTGGCAAAAATATCGTAACGAATTCTTTCAAAACTGTATTCCATATGAACGCGTTGTGTACGCTAATGATTTTACAAGAATTTACACCGCGCGTATAAATAAATATTTCAGTAAAAAAAAAAAAAAAAAAACGATAATATAATATTTTCATGAATCATAATTTCTGAACGTGTGTACGCGTATATTGGCTATTATTGCATGTTGTACAGAAATTCCCGTCGGATAAACGTTTTCATTTTGAGTTTAAAAATATTTATTTTTTTTTTCAACAACAACAACCAAAAAGAATAAATAAAAATACGGAGCTTAAGGTTGCGTTGGTTATAATTAGCTTTTCTGTATTCTAACGACCAAAAAAAATATTTATATATACTATGATAATTTTTAAAAAATTAGACTTACAAAAAATAAAATGCGAGGATAAAAAAAAAATCAATGAAAATAAAACGTAACATTCAGTATTTAAAAATAGCATATATATCTAAATGTATGATATATACGCGAGTACAGTTCGTTTTAGACAGCCGGCCGTAAATATTAATAAATTATTGTTGAGCAAAAAAAATAAAAAAGAAAAAAAACCTTTTCGTTTCCAAATAAAACTATATACAAACGCTCGTATTATATTATATTCCTTCGAATTTAACTTATTTTAATCCTCGGAGAACTGCGTGAAATATATAATAAATCTCTCGGAAAACTTTTATTTATTATTAGAAATCATTAGCGACTCTAAATAATTATACAACAAAAAAAAAAAAACTTTTTTATTCAACGATTTCTTTTTTTCATTAAACGTTGTTGTAAACATTATTCGTATTAAACGGTGTTTAAAAATCGTTTAAAGCACTTGTTTTTCAATCGTTCGAATAAAATATTTATTTGGCCGATGATTCGGAAAAAAAAAACTTTTCCTACGATACTGCTTATATTGCTTCTGATAACTATAAGTTGTAAGCAAATTATACCATCGGTCGTCATTTGAGTACGATAAATAAAAACGCCTTAGAAATTTATCGATTTCGTCAATCGAACAAAATTATTATAGCCAACACAAAATCGTAGATTATTATTTAATAATTGTACGCTTTTTTATACCAGTATAGAGGCGAGAAAATTGAAGTATATTTGAAATTTTTATATAAATAAAAATACGCGTATTCATAATAATATATTTATATAATTTTAAGTTATTTTTAAATATCTCGTAAATAAAAGATTAATTTTTTTTTTCACATTTTACAGTAATAAAACATCTCTTATATATATATATCTTTATTTTTCATAATACTCTTGGCTTGATCGTGTATTAGAATAAATTTTATATACGAGTTTTTTTTTTTTTTTAATTTCTTCGTCGTAACATAAATTATATAATTCAACGTGTTCAGCAACGGTTTTTAAAAATGTTTCCCATAATCCCGCGGTCCCAAAACAATGAAAGTTATATTCCGATATATATATATATATATATATATATATATATATATATATATATATATTATAAATATGAATATGAGCGAATAACTACTAGTTTGAGTATATACCTATACTTGTACATAGAAAGTAAATAGCTATAAGTAGCTCTTTCCTAATAAGATTTATTGTAAGTTTCGGCTTCTTTTTCTTCAATTTTTCCATACACCTACGTTCACTGTACTGTTTATTATAGGTTGACGCTGATTTTCGATATATACGTCGTATTCGACATATCCGATCAAAAAAAGACTCCGAAAGAGACCGCAAAATAATTCAAGTAATATTATTATTATTATTAATAATTATTTTATATGAATATTGCCCCGGTCACTATAGCGCGCGGTTGTGTCTCTCGTATTTCTCCGGATGTACTTCTAATGCGCCTCCTCAATTGACCTCGATGACCTCTCATAACAATAATAATAATAATAATATTTTCATTTTTTAATCAGCGCCATAATAATTTATACGTATAATAATATATATGTCTGTCTGTAACGTTTACTCGTGTGTTTTTTTTTTTTTTTTTTAATATTAATATAAATTACGCTATTGTTTTCGGTTAGATTTTTCTCTCGTGCACACATAATATTATATTGTACCTAAATGCTGCGTGTATCCATCGTCCGTCGTTCATCCGTCGTCGGCGGGCCCCCGCGTCGCCGCAGCATAGCAGCGCGGTGTGTTTAAAAAATGAACACACTCGGTGGTAAGTACAATACGCAGACGCGCGTCACAATAATGTCGTACCCGCGGGCTATAATATTTGTAACCGAAATATCGCCGCGGCCCGAGAAAAGAGACGCGGGGCAGACGAAACGCCGCAGTACACGCTCGTAAAGAAAATCCGAAATATATTACGACGATCACAAAAAAAAAAAAAAAAAAAAATATCGAAAAAAAGTGATATTAGAATGTAATAATGTATATACGCGTATACAGGTGAAAAATAATACGCACGTGTCAAATATTCCGAGAACGTTTCTGAACTCCGCGCAGTATACTACGAGTAATTGATTTTTTTTAAAAAAAAAAAAAAAAAAAAAAAGGCGATATCAATATTGTTATTGTTGCGTAAGTGAATTTGTCGGTATTACTACGTATGCCCAATTCAAAACGTAATAGAATTTGAAATCCGGTGGCGTGTAGAGGATATTAATTAATGGGAGAAAAAGATCAAAAAAAAAAAAAAAATGCAAATAGAATACACAGTTTGATACACAATTGACTGTAGTAAAACGAGAGTGTCGGACTTGAAGGATTAAGACGATGGTCGTCCGTATCTTCAGCGACACGAATTTTTTTCTATTAAGACCCTCCGATCGACTGCCCCCTTGCGACTCTTCTTCTCCCGTTCCTTTCGAAACATTTTCTCCGCGTGTCCGTGACATATATTACATGAAGTTTCTCCTCTTCCTTTTTTTCCGTCGCGATTTTCTCGATTTCACACGGTATTCTACCGCGGTGTTTTCTCGCGCGCGTTCGTCCATCCGTCCAGTTGATCTCTTGCATAAGTATATACTATATACATATAGCAGCAGCACCGATACTTTACACCGATTCTTCTTCATTTTTTTATTTCCTCGCTTTTCTGTACTACGTCTCGCGTTGTCTCCGCCGCCGCAGCAACGGAGCACAATGCCGTATGCGCGCATACGTCTTCAGACGTATATATCCTTTATATATTCTATATATATCCTTTCCTACCCCACTACTCGACGAGTGCTTATTATCGTTCTCTTAGAATCTCGCCCAACCTCGGCCGCCCGTTCGCCGTACACGACAAGTATTATACGCATATATTATATACGCGTACGCCCGACGACGAGGCACTAGGAGGTACCTGCGGTGACCGGTACAACACACCGGTTACCGCGTATTATAAATACGGCAATCGAGTCGTTCACGTGAACGGAATAAAGAAAAAAAAATATATATATATACATATATATATTCGGTCGTATCCGTATAATGTATGATAAACCGTGCGTACGTATACAGCGCGCGCAGCAGCTCATCTCGCGCCGCATATTATAATAAAGTATTATTATTATTATTATTATTACATTACATTATTATAATACAGTCTCCCCGTATACACGCGTTATTATTATAACCACCGCAGGCCCCGTTCTCGTTCATTCATAAGTCATAACCGCTCCGACGACGGCGGTTCCGTTCTCCTCGCCGCCGGATCCGTCCCCACCGCGACCGACCGACCGACCGACCGACCGACGACGACGCTAAAAAACACACCATCTGCAACAGCACCGCGACGACGCTAAGGTTGTCGTCGTCGTCGTCGCCCGTGACCTACGACCTGCCCGGGCGCACCATTAGCCGCGCGCGCGCATGGTATCAACGACTGATGACGACGGTGTGCCCGCAAGAAAGTCACTCACACCTAGCGTATTAGTTTTATTATTATTTTATATATATATACTTATTTATATACATACGAGATACTTTTCGCGTTGTCCCGCCACTAATAGCCGTTTAACGAATACTACTCTCCAACTCGTACGATTCCCATTGATATCTCGAACGCATTAATATTTATATTCCCGGAGCAACTCCGTCATGATTCTATCAGTGTATACGTACAAAGTGGTACGCATTGGTTTTCGTACTCTCATATTATTATTATTCGGGGAACAACACTACGGTATAGAAAATTTATGCATTTCAATATTTGGGACGTTCTTTCAAAAGTCTTTATTTTCTAACGCGCGCTCATATAAAATATTCATACGGATTTCCAGCGCATCGCACGGGCGTGAAAATTTTATAATTTTTTTTTTTTTTTTTTTTTTTGTAATGCGGTTAATTGGTAAACTCCGGATTTAAACCGGCAGAACGGTATCAAATGACCCCCTTGCTCCAAGAATATTTAACCCAACACGCCAGACCGAGTGTCGGAACCTAACCGCGATTTTTTTAGAGTTAATACGTCTCGTCCGATTGCTGAATTCTCCGTTTGAAAAGAACCAAAAGACATCTCGACGTTAGAGAATGAGACGAAGGGGAGCAATAGAACAACAGGAAACGTAGAAACACGAGACAAAACGCAGTGTGGCAAATCGTTTGAAATCAAAAAAAAAAAATAATAATAATAGAGACCAATATATTACGTTTTGTACAACAAACGGTTTTAGAAGTTATTGTATTATAATAACGACAAAACGGAATTTCGAAGAGATTTTATATTTGTATTCTTATTCCACAAGAAACTAAATAACAAAACTCGAATAATGAAAAATACTTGATAATTATAACATTTTACCGACCGACGACGACGCTCCGGTTAGGTGTAAATAATTTTATTTTTTTCTCTCCTCTCTGTATTTAAACGAACGCAAACGCTAACCGGAACAATACGCGGGACACAGGCACAGCGCGGGACGATACGACATTCCGGGGGGGGGGGGTTTTATATATTTATACGAAATACCTACACAGGTGTATATGAGTTGTAATAATAATATTAAGCCCTCCTGAGCAGGCTTATGAGCAAACGTATAAACACACTCGGAGAGAGAGAGAGAGAGAGAGAGAGAGAGAGAGAGAGAGAGAGAGAGAGAGAGAGAGAGAGAGTGAGAGAGAAAACGACGACCGGTCGAGAGGCTGAAGATATCGAGAGAAGGCTTCCGTTTAGAATTTATTGTCTGCGCCACCCATAACAATAATAATAATAATAATAATATGTGACGGCGGGGCCCGGTCCGCACCAACAATGCAGCACAAACGACACCGTACGGACGGTAATCCTTCTGCACCCGTAGATCTCGAGGATTTCTTTTTACACGCACGCACAGTGTTTTTTTTTTACGACAAACACTCAGGTGTGTGCGCACGGTTGACCTTTTTGAAAATTCGAATAGGTCGCGGCGCCACGCCAACCACTCTATATAAACACGGTAAATGGAAATTTATGAGACACTAATTTCACTTCGTTAGCGGCACAATAGCGCGCGTTTGCTTATACTATAACATTATTATGTTGTCGAGTTATATCGCGCGATTAAAAGAAGAAAACAGAAAAAAACCGATGTGTTTTATAAAAGTCCATTGAGTGGAATTCGAAATTGTATCCGTTTCAATGTTCGTTATATTTTACGTACCGAGTACCACGGTACTCGACGAACAATTTGCGTTTAGGTCATGGCCGCGAGTGAATATTTTTATCCGGTAAAAACGAATATCGGATTTTTCTTTTTTTTTTTTTTTTTTTTTTTAAATAAATTTACGTTCGTGTTAGATACGAAACAAAAAAGGCGTATTAATTTGCGATATATTTTTCGTTTTAAACGCCACCCACCAGTCGTCGAGACGCGTACCGAGGAAAACGATGTTTTTATACCGCTCTTGTGGCGATTCTCTCGTCAGACAAATAAACTTAATGATAATAGAAAACGCGAAATTCGGGTGCGCGAGACGAATAATAATAATAATAATAATAATAATAATATAAATAAAAAAACCCGTACGAAAAATAATACGATTTTTAATTTTTCGATCGGATCGCGTGATAAAACAATTATCATTAATTAATCATCATTATCATTAATATTTAACATATTAAACGTGAAAAGTATACGAAGAGAACGCGCGTAATGACTTTTGTTTTTCATACTTTGCTCGGAGCGAAAATAGAACCGGACCGAACAACGCCGATCATGTTTCGTTTTGTTGTTGACTGATGATCATAGGTGGTAATCCAATTACTTTGCACGCGTTCGTTTTGTCTTCAAACCGCTCCGAGGTGCTCGGATCAGCCCGCGGCGGTTTTGCTCTTTCAGTGTAAAAGCTGAGCCTCAGATTTCGATGTTGAAAATATAGTTTTAATATAATTAGAGGTAAAAATCATTTCTCTCTCTCTCTCTCTAAAAATGTAAGAACAACAATACATTTAATATGCGCGCGTGTTGGACGCATTACAGAAAAAAAAACTAAACCGAATGGATAAATCCGTATGGGTACGTCATGTTTTCAATAGATATTTTCAACGTAAATATGCGAGAGGAATTCGAAAATTCGAGAACACATAAACAATATACGTATAAATGCGTTATATAATATTAATAATAATAATAATAATAATAATAATAATAATAATAATAATAATAATAATAATGAATTATTGTGCGATAAAAAATAATTCGTTTTTATTTTTTTAACTTTCGGTTATTAAATCTGTACGGCGTTCTTAATGAAATTTAAAAAAAAAAAATTTCACAATGGAAATTCGAACAGGACCCCTGGGGCAGCAGAACAAAAAAAAAAAAACCCGCAAAAAATTAAGTATGACGCGTATACACCGCGGCGCAATGATCGTGTCCGTTCCGAGTGTATGGGGAATCGTGCGATGGAAAATAAAAAGATATTCTCCTTCTTTCTTCGTACACGGGTCGTAATAAAAAACGAAAATATATTACGACAAAAAAATAATAAATGGCCTTCCTGCGGCGGGAAACTGACCATCCGGCATTGGGTTTTCGGCCGCGATAAACGCAACGGCTCGTCGTTTGGACGCGCACCGCACGTTTTCGCGGCGTCCCGTCCGTTTGCCGGGGGTCGCGCGTCTCCTAGCGCGACCGTTGGCCGTGAAAATCCGCGTTTTCCGAACATTTGTTCCGTCGCCGCCGCTTGCCGAAGCGAGAAACGCGGTGGGGCGACGAACGACGACGATCGTTTTAATCGAATTATTGTTTATACGTACGTACGTACGTGTGTGTTTGTATACGGTTTTTTTTTTTTTTTTTTTTTTTTTTAACGTCGTATAGACTTGTATATAAATCACGCGTGTATTTTGTTCAGGGTGAACAAGATCGGACGGAGGAGACAAGCGAAACAAAAAGGACCGGGCGGCGCGGGGCAGAGGAGTCGAGGAAGTGGCGCAGCGGAGTATAACCGGCGCAATACACACGTATATATATATATATATATAGGAGTGGCCTTGCATCTCATTAAACTGGCCAGCGTTTTATACGTCGTGTATACTGCACTGTGTGTGTGTGTGTGGAGTTGGGTCCCATCAAAAGGTGTGATGACCATCTGGTCACCCATTAAATTATTACCGAATAATGGGTTAACGTTGTGCGCTCGCGCACGAGACGAGATTATTTTAGTTTTCTGCAGGCTAGATTGAAACGAGAGAATAACATTTTTTAAATATTTTGTTTTCATTTTCTCGTTTGGGTATTTATTTTTTTTTCAATCTCTCTCTCTCTCTCTCTCTCTCTCTCTTTCTATCTGCAGCCGGAGGAATTCAAATAAAATATAAAGAGTATTTATTTATTTTTTTCCCCGCGTCAAAATCTATACGTACTAATATATATTATATTGTAATATATCGGGTTATACCTATTATAAAATATATTATATTGTTTTTTAACAATTTTTTTTTTTTTTTTTAATAGACGTTGTACACGCGTTATTGTAAATCGAATAATAATAATAATAACAACAACGCGTACAAATAATTGTATTACATTATTATAACGCGAATGACTATAAATACGAGGTATAATGATATGTGGTGTAAAATAGAAGAAGAAGAAAAAAATCGTTTAAAAAGACGACGTTCATTTATCATTTATCGATTTAAATCGGACGTATGAACGGGGCGCGTGTAAAACGTTTTATTATTATTGTTATTATTATTATTATTATTATTATTATTATTATTATTATTATTATTATTATTATTATTATACGCGCGTTTTCCTATCGGCCATATCGTTCGTAATATTATGGTTCGAGAGCAAAAAGAAAACAAATGTTTTTAAAAACTATAACTTTTAACTCGATAAATCATTTTTTTTTCTGAACTGGATATGTTATATGAATAAGAAAATAATAATAATAATAATAATAAATAAATAAATCTCACCTTATAATGCAACGCGAAATTTTCCCGACGCGATTCATTATAAAACCGGTACGGGGGTTCTGTCTGTTCGATATAAAAAAAAATATATATTATTGCGTGAATTACGAAAATGTAACCGACTACACGCGAGCGGATATCTCAATTCGTTTTCTTTCCATATTTTTTTTTTTTTGCTAAAAATAAAAAAAATTATTTTAGAAAAAAAATACCAATAATAATTACTCGGTTGTAATTTAAATTTAATTAATGAAACCTGAATTAAAAAGTATTTTTGAATAATATTATTATTACACTCGTGTGTGTCAGTGGAAATCGGTTTCCCTTATATGCGTCCTTGTCAGTCTTCAACACAAGCTTAACGTGGAAATTACGATTTGTTTAAACTAATTTATATTTTAATATTAAAAATATATATATATTAATATAATATACGCAATTTTTTTTTACTCTCCTCTTAACCGTCGTTCCGTTATGAAAACGTATTGCGGGTGCGCGGTGGTGCCAAAAAAGAACTCAGTCAATAACATTATTATATAGAAGACAAGGTCGTAGAATACCAAACAAACCACTCAGATTTGCTCGTCCTACGAAAAACAGAATGTTTGACGTCTCGTCCTAAAAATAGACGAGCTGAAAATAAAATGTGATCGAGTTCGCAGGGTCCGTCCAAGGTTAAGTGTGTATAGGAATTCCGAATATTCGAACGAAATGAATTATTTTTCGGACGATCATTCCGAATAATATGAGAGAAAAAAATATAACGCCTATCGTATATATATTATATATTATGATGTATCGAATTGTATCGATAAAACAAATGAAAATGTAGAGTATTAGAGAGTAAGCAATTACACACTATGCTCGTTAACTCAAACGTAATTCGGTGTTTTTGTAAAAAAAGAAAAGTTTTTTTTTCGCTCGACAAGAGTAAATAAAGCGATTATAATTGCTGATTTTTATAATAATAATAATTAATTTAAAAAAATAAAACGCAACTCTAAAATCATGTAGTCTTAGCGTACATTTTCGCCTTCTGGCACGTAGGATTTTCCGCTAAATTTTATTTTTAAAACGGCTTACGATTTTTTACATGTTTTTTTTTGTCTCGGACGCCGATGAACCTCTACCGCTCAGTTTTCAATAAATTTTGGCAGTAATAAATGCTTTTTATTTTAATAGACATAATAAAAATTTCAATTGAAAACAAATTTTACTCTTTGTAAAACGTTTTAAAACCACAGTGAAGCAAGTCGAGTGCCTCGTACCCAGTCTATATATATATATAACTTTTAAAAAAAATTTAGGAGCTCATTTTTTTTTTTATTTATTTGAAGAATTTACGAGCGAAGCAAGTCTTACCCGTAAGTCACTGAACTACAAATTAACCAAACCACGGCCACATGGCTCAGCGGCGACAGGTTCTTTGGACGTTACCGCTTTATCGATTTATGTATGTAAAAAGCGAATTAACCCGAGGAAAAAATTAGGTAAGGTTTTTATAGGATTAAACTATTCGTATTTATTACAAGTGACGGTATATTAATTTATTACCAATATTATACCGTTATATAAAAATTTGACTTAATCGACAAGAGTATTGAATACGTTTCTATCGCAGTCCATAATGAAATTCCCTATAATAGGACCCACACGACATTACGTTATTACGCATCAATATATATATATATATATATACGTAATATAAATATTATACGACTTCACGCGTGTGCGTCGAAAAATCAAGTGAGACGCTAAACTAATTTCTGAAAACTTTTGAAAATAAATATCTCCGCTATAATATTATATTGTGATTATAATATACATGTACATTTAACAGATATATGTCAAAACGATTTATTCGGCAATATACTACACCGACGATTATTAAAGTGTTAGTTTTTAGATACTCAGATATTTCGATTTTACTGTTATATTTATCTAAATAATATATGTATATATATATATATATATATATATACATATTTCGTGTATAATCATAAATATTTAATTTTAAGTTATATGGTATAAATTGATCAACACGTACGTGTAGCACATTTGTACGTATATGGGTATGATCGGCTGTATATATATGTACGCACAAACATAGATGTACTGTATCGTAGAAATATACGATGTATATTTGCGTTAACAATTTACACTATATTGGTATTGTTTTTTATTACTTATATTTTCGTTACACAGTGCGTCATATAATACGAGTTTGTATGCAATAATTTCAGGCCGTGAGTACACATTGACTTCCTGAATTCAGAACAAATATTATTGCAAACTGTTTTCACAATAATAATATTATTAAATAACTAGTAATAGTATTTCTTGTTACTATAATTTATTAACTTTAATAATAAAAGAATCTAAGAAGCTAAAATCTTCGCTAAGGATATTATACGCCGCACGAATGTAATTTATCAACTACACTATTTAACTAGTTTATAGAAGAAAAATTGAAAGAAACGAGGGAAAGAGATATCGCGGAGGAACAGCAAAGATAACATGGAATATCCGTGAAAATGCTGCGTTTTTCAGACGCTATTGCAGTACTAGCGGAAAACGATGCAAAAAATAGAGCAATATGCTGAAGAAAGTAAATAACACACTAGACACCACTTGAATATAAATCGGCGAAAATGTTACTAATAATATGTAACAAACAGCAGATGAACGCAAACATAGTTTTAGATCAGAAAATAGTATATAAAGTTCATAATTTTATTTGAAAGTAAAATTACAACTGACGCAAAAAAAAAGCAGAGAATGGACATCGAATATGCAGGATAACTCAGGCAAAACAAGCGTTATAGAAAAAACGAACCTTTTACCATAGATTCAGTAAACGCGGACACTAAGAAAGCACTTAGAAAAAGTTTGTGTGGAACGTACGCCATGGAATAATATTGGACTATATACTAAAAGCAGAGAAATCAAAAACCTGAAGCCTTCGAAATATGGTGCTAAAGAAGAACGTAGAAAATTTTACGGACACAAAAAATAAGTAATTATGAGGTAAAAAAAATGATGAACACGCTTAGGATGAGAATAAAACTGTGGATTGAACACTTAATAAGAAATAGTCTTTAGATGACAACAATTATCGAAAGAAGAATAGAAAGTAAAATAGGAAGAGGAAGGCCCAAGAAATGAAAAAAAAAATCATGGAAGACACTGAACTGAAATCATATTTAGGAAGCGATTAAAAACAACCGTAGGCGACAGAGGAATATGGAAAACGACACCTGCAGTGATTCAAACAATCTATTAGGACTGTAATCACACAAAAAAACCCTATTATTATTATATTAAAAACTCAAAATCTCAGTAATCAACAATCACTATGATTATTTTCTTTATACAGGCAAAACACTCCGTTACCCGTAATTTGAATACGATTATATATTATGCAACGTGTAATATAATAAAATGGTTTTAAAATCATTTCTATGTAAAAAAAAAAAACTGTATTTTATACAAGTGTAGTCAATCGTGCCGAGTAAACAATCTTCTAGTGTATTAAATTAAAATACTTTAAAAAAAAATAATCAAAAAAAAATTATAAACGCGCATCACATACAAACATTGTGATTCGATCCATTATTTTATTATTTCACGAAATTAGTGCAAACGTTGTTCAAAACGGATGATAATACGCGATACAGATGCGGCACAATTAACATATCAAAATTAAAACGAACAAAAAATTTATCGTAAGAACAAAACGGGTTCCATAAATATTTAACCTAAGTATTACATCGTTTGATCCATCCTATAATCACGCGATTGGTTTTTTTTTTTTTTTATCGTTTCAGGCCACTTAAACCAATGCAATATAAATATCACGAATTGAAAATTACAATATAAAATGTTATTATAAATTCGTAAAAAATAAATAAACAAAAAAAAAGCCCCCAGTGAAATAAAATAAATTGTAAGTTACAGATATAGAATTTATCGTATAATACAATTATATATAATATTAGTATATTATATAGTTTAAAATGTAAACGATTGGTCGCTTAAAATTTTAAATTGCTTCGTTTATATCAGTTCGAATTTCAAACATTCTCCCATTTTATTCACATTATATTTATTTATTTATTTTTTTATTATATATATATATAATCTATAACATTTTATTTGAATTCCAATATCCGGATTAAAGATCTCTTTAATCCCTCGGATATAACGGATGACTATAACGGACACGGCGTATCATATATCACTCTCACGGAACACAACAAAGTCGACAACTATACAAACAGCTTTTATCTATGTTTATATATATATATAAAATATACTCATTTGTTTCACGTCAGTCATGTCACAATGGGTCGTAAAACTGTGTTGAGTGCATGCGTCGTACGCTTCACGTCACAGTGGTTTTATATCTCGGACAATTTTATTATTATTATTATTAATATTTCATTCATTAATTAATAATAGTAATGTTATTACTGTCGGTCAAAAAGTCAAGAGGAGCCGGAAAAACGACTGTTGTATTACGCATAAACATATAATATAACTACGTAACAATATTTCGAACGATTGTAAAGAAACCATATTATATATATATATATATACACGCACACACACACAAATATATACTCGTATAATAATATAATAATTCTGGTCAACGTGCATGAACATTGTTCGAGCTGCTTATAAAATACATTATAAGTGGCAAAATGGGCGTGGTATTTTGGTCGGACAATAAATCAATATAGTCCATTGGTCCGACCGGACCAGTTACGAATTTTTTTTTTTTTCGTAAAAAAAAAAAAAAACTTCGATTCAATTGATCGCCGAGCCACTACCATACGCGCGACGTCGCGCAGTATTTAAATTTTTACGGAGAATTTATTGTTATTACATTTTTTTCTTTTTCCTCGGAACCCGAAATTACATTTCGTTTTTTCTTCTCAATTTACTCTTCGACGTGGCAGTGTAATAATATGGAAAAACAAAAAAAAAAATAATTGTGTTCGCGTATAAAAGTACGCATATCGGAATAATTGTCTTCTACGCGTTTTTGCGCAATCGTTCGATTGATTTGATGCCGTGCTGCCCTTTATACGACTATTGAACTCCTTGTAACTGTCCTCAACCCACGCGTGTACACATCGCGATTCGTCCCTTCGGCCCTCTTCCGATATGGCCTATTCTAATGTGTTTTTCGTCGAACTACCGTGTCGTCTCGTCCCTGAGTTCCCGTTTTTCCATTATTCTCTTAACATCGCTCGTTCGTTTTTCTCCCCTTATTGACCCTGTCCAAATATTATGTATTATACATATTGGCCCGTTTAAATCCATACGGGAAAACAAATGCCCGTGCGAGTAAATCTTTTTTTCGTGATTTAATGTTGTTTAATCGGTTATTCTCAACAGACTGTATTGTATAAATGGGTTTTAATCTCAACGTATGTTGATTTGTCATATTATTATAATTATTATTATTATTATTATTATTATTATGGTGCGCGTACATCGTGAGAACGGAGAAATCTAGATTTCGATCCTTGGGCGCTGCTTATCGGACCGCCCTCGTGGACGAACTCAACAATATATAAACGATTTTCGGTAGGCCAAAAACCAAACGGACAAACAATAGACCTCCTTCAAAGACGTCGATAATTAGTCACGATAATGTACACTATAACAACGGGAACCGCCTAATTGAATTTTGAATATGATTTTATTTTTAGTTATTATTTATTATTATTATTAGTATTATCCCCCTCGTCCGTAACAGCTTGACACTGTTTTCTCACGAATATATTGTAGTGAAGAAAAGCAAAAAAAAAAAAAAATATATATATATATACATATATTTATAAACGTTTGTCACCACGCGTATGATAATGCGTTCTGTTACATCTGGAAATATGCGAAAATACGATTTTAAAAGTAGCATGTGGAAAAGATTATATAATCTTGCTAAAAAATGTAAGGTCTTCGATATCAATAATCTATGTTTAAAAACAATTGTAAAAATGATAACTCCTACGGGCCTCCGCACAAGTCTCCCCCACTCATGGTGAGACGCGATATAAATATCCTTCTATGACATCAAATAAAATTATTTTCTCGGCACATTTTATTTATTATTTCGATAAAACAGTATTATATGCCTACGTGCGGACTGAATTAACGAAATATAATTCATTTATATTTTATAAATTAAATAAGTTGTTGTATTATTTATTTGTTGAACTCCGCGGTACACGAGCCATTTTGCGGCCTGAATTCGTTTACGCGTAAACGAATTATTTACACCGGTATTTTATTTTTTCAATTTTTACACTCGGTATATTACAAAATGGAACTTTTGTTTTTTATACCTCGAAATACAAATAACGGAATCAGTAACGCAAATTTTTCTTAAAAGGAGTACCCCCCCCCCATCCATTGGATTGGCAAACGTAGTGCGCGTAGACGCCGCGTGTTATCGTCGTGCGAGAAGTAAATACTTATAAAAGTATATCCACTCGTATGCACGTGCTCGCGTGTCAATAATGCGAAATGATTTTTTTACATATTTCGCATGATGTATTCAGTGACTATAGTAGAACTATAGACAAAAATTCAATTGGAATTACGTTAAACGAAATTCATTATACTGAGCAAAAAATTGTATTTTTTTCGCTGGATTTTATTACGTCGAGAGTTCGAATAAACGTTTCGTTTTTCATATACACGTGTACGTACTGGAACAAATGGTCGAAAATTAACATCGTTTTAAATTTAAATGTTTTACAAAAAAAAAAAAAAAAAAAACGAGACTACATATATACACACCACGGGTATGAAAATCTTTTTCAATTCGTTTCACTTGTAGTCGGATAATTATTTTTGCCAATAACTCGTCAATAGATCAAAAATGTTACAAAAAAAAATAAATAAATAACACCCATAACTAATTACTCCTTGTATTATTAACGTGTGTATACAATGCACGCCTGCTTATTATGTTGTCTAATTGCGTCTATAAATTGTCCAATTAAAATTTGAGTCTCTATAATACATAATTTAAAATAATAATTATAATAAAAATAAATTTCTAATACAATTTTATCGACGAAACTTTATCGCCCATAAAAATATTACACGTTAGTAAATTTTATTCGAGTTTCAATATCGAATCGTTAATTTTTACAACGAGAGAAACTTTCAATCGGAACTTCACCACGGTTATCGAAATTAAATTCAATAAAATACTAATATAATAGTAGCTTTAATCATTTTCGAGATAATTAATTATATTATATTGACACCCTGCTAATTAGTGCTATGAATTTGTGTCAAACGATTTTTTTTTTTTGTTTTTCAAACATATGTTGGATTCATATTATATTAATACACAATAATAATAATAATAATAATAATAATAATAATAATAATAATAATAATAATAATAATAATAATAATAATAATAATAATAATAATAATAATAATAATAATAATAACGATAATAATGTCATCATACACGAGTGTTCAATTTTGAAAATTTGATATAACATTTAATTTTTTTTTGTTGACATTTTCAATTCGTAGTCCAGTTTTTCGCATTGCGCACTATATCGAACTTTTGTCTTTTTAATTATTTCAAATAGGCTGCAGTATATAATATATAAAAGCCGCATATACAATAAATAATGTAACAACAGTTTTTATTCAAATCTTCTCATTATCTTTACATAAAATTTTTTTTTTTACTTAACGTAGAAATAAAACCTTGGATTTAACTGTTCCTTTTAATGTTTTAAAATTTCGATTACTTGTAAATACACTTTTTTTTTATATACATGTATATTTGAAGATTTTTTTTCGGTAAATTTAGTTCACAGCTCTAGTAAAGTGACGAAACTTGGATTTTACGTTTTCATGTACAGTATTATAACGATAAATAAAAAATTAAAAAAAAAATAAAATTCGTCGTTAAATAAAAAATTGTCAATAGAAACTGCAAAGTCCGTTATCCGCGTGCAAAATACCGGTTATTGCCCGTGCAGTTCAATTATAATAATACAATATAACAATCATTTATCATTTTACAAATTCGTTTTTTTCTTTCACGCCACTTAATGATCAATTACACGTTAATAAAATAAGAAATAAGACGTTATTTTAAGTTTGTTTTTATATATGTTTTTTTTTTTTGATATAGGTGCAAAAATGTATGTACATAAATTACTAGCTGATTGATCTGATGATCAAATGAAACAAACACAAATTTATTAATATATGTTTTTATATTTTATATATATTACACTATATCCGTTATTCCCAAATAGTACAAATCGTTTTACACATTTAGGCACTATACCAATATTTCTCAATGGGTGTGCCGTGATATTTGAAAGGTGTACCGCGACAACTTCAATTTTTATTATTATTATTATTATTATTATTATTTAAAAAAAAACCATTATAAAATAGAAAGTAGATAATATTTATCCAAAGTGTGCCGTGACTTATAAATGATATAATAATGTGCGCCGGGATGGAAACAAAAGTTTGGAAACCATTGCACTTATAAGCGGTATAGCAATTTTACAAACAAAGATGTTAACTGTTTTTAGTGTGTTATAGAAACGATGTAATGTACAATAAACATATATGAGTTCATTCATAGTCGATGTGTGTAGAATGACGTAAATGATACGATACGATTGACGTCAAAGGGACGCGCAACAAGTACCCATGGTAACCGCTAACCACTACGCGCTGATGACGCGAAAGGACAGCGACAATTATTGATCCTCTCGGGTTTTATGAATGAATAACGCGCGCTGCGGAACGGGATACCCTTGTTACCATTGGATTTTAAGCGAAAATTTCGAAAAATCGTTATTTTTCTTTTTTTTCTTTTTTATGGACCGTGTATAAATACGCAATTATACGCACGCCGTCGCGAAAACTTATACAACAATGCGCATGTATTACAAAAAATATACTTTCATTTTTCTTAAACACACCCGTATTACCCATTCTTTTATCGTTTTATTGCACTTATAGGTCGTACTTGAAATCACACACATATAATATATTATATAGCGTGGAGTTCACGTCATACCGAAAACCGAAAATTGATATTTTGAAAAATAATAATAATAATAATTAGATTTATTGTATTTCATCAGTCAAACGGCCGCGGATCGTTCCTGTTGAAAGGAAATAAATTTTCAAAAATGTTTATAGTTTTTGCGGTGTACGAACATAATTTATATATACCCAATTTTCTTATATCCTTTTCGGAGAATACAAATAAAAAATCCACAAGAAAACGAGAAAATACAAAAACGGAAAATATAACGTTCAATAATAATAATAATGGTTCCGGTTCAATCATTATTCTGTTTACAATGGTATAATTCACAATTTTGAAATAATGACTTAAAAGAAATTCAGTCTATTCGCCTGATGCTCGTCTTATAAAATGTCCAAAGATCGAACACATGAAGTTATCAAAGTCATACGTAACTTTTAACAATAGCTATATCATTTTTAAACAACTGTGTTATTATAACACTTCGGAATTCGGTAAATAATTTCATCAAATTGATTTAAACTTGATATTTTGTTTATTTATATTGTGTGTAATATTAAAGTTACACGTCATTTACAGCATATAGAATACTTTGAGATATATTGTGATAAATATTTTAACAAATAGATGGTTAATAATATTGTCATTATTTTAAATCCGTTATGTTCGTGTTTATTGTACACGTCACTGACGTCCGTGAAGTTGGCCCCCCCACTTTGTCCCACAATGTTCAAATTAGTACCAAAATTTTGCAATTTTTTTGCAACTTTAGGCATGTCTCGGGAAAAAATTTGCAATTCCTCGAGAACCTTACAATGTTTGAAAAACTTCGGAGAATTCCAAATTTACGTGGCCTTTCCTTTTTGTTCCACAATATTCAAATTAATACCAAATGTGTAATGAAATTATATGATTATTTGAATAAAACTAGGTTTAAACACCGAAGAACGACAATTTATAAGTGTTCATACAACATATACCTATTATTATATATATGTATTAATGTCTGTAATTTCCAAACAAATATTTATTATTGTGTATATGGGAAATAAAATTGAGAACATTATAAAACATTTTACATTTATATTTTACTAGCTGAATTACCTGGCGTTGCCCGGGAAACTAATTGTATGTTTAATTCCTTTTGGGTGTAACTCGCTGTGGAAGCAATGCCTTTTTAAGACTAATCACCCGAAATAGCGGTTAAAATATTTTAATAATTTGTATTTTATTGTATAAGGTAAATATTAACTGAAAATGAAAAAAATTAAAATTGTGAATTTTATTTATTTATTAGCTGTATAGCTGTATTACCCGGCGTTGCCCGAGTTATATTGTTCTGTTAGCTTTTAAACCTTTTTTTGTAAAAATAAAAAATAAATTTTTTATAAAATTCTAAATAAAATAAAATCGATAAAATTCGATTTATCAAACCTAACCTAACCTGACAGTCAATATTTATGAAAAAGAAGATTTACTTACATCATTATAAAACCTGGTCATTAGTACCAAAAAATATCTTTTTTTTTTACATTATTTCTTTATATACGATGTTCTTTACCATTTTAGAGGGAGTTGTCAGCACAACCAAGCTATGGGGTGAGCTTACACATGAAGACGCTACGTAAAGCTGACCATGGGAGAAACAGTCCTTTCTACACCCCTTTAGGGATGGAATTTTATAAAATCCTTTCTGAGTGTTCGCCTTCGTTATATTAAGAACCTCTGTGCAAAATTTAAAGTATCTAGACCCAGCGGTTTAGGCTATACGTTGATACATCAGTTTATCCTTTTATATATATACTCGTATATATATATATATACCTTATATATATATATTATATATATATAAGATAGAACAAAGTAGTCATTTTATAGAAGTGCCTATATATTTTATTAATGTACCTAATATGTATATAATATAGCCCAAAAAATCTATTTATTACTATTTTTTAACATGTTAAGCTACAATGCTGAAAAATTGATTGAGCTTTAAAAAATATTCGGAATACTTTTAAAAATTACCCAAATAATTATTGCTAAATGTACCAAAATAGAATAAACATAAAATTACTTTTAGTGTAATTATATTCTTATATATATCATTAGTTTATCAACATAAGTTAAAGCGATACAGGATGCGGGCGGTGGTACACGTGGAATTTCAATATTAGGCACACATTAATTTGTTTGCCCATTGGCCTATCTACAGCAAACAAAAACCGATATTTTTAGAAATGTATAGCTCTTTCCTTTTAAGACTTATATATTGTTTTGAAATATTATAAAAAAAAAAATTGTTGAATTGTGTAAAATTGTATGATCAGCGATCACCAATTTGAACATTGTGGAACAAAACGGAAAGGCCACGTAAATTTGGCAATCGCAGATGTTTTCCGAACATTACGCGGTTTTCGAGGAATTGCAAATTTTTTCCCGAGACATGCCTAAAGTTGCAAAAAAATTGCAAAATTTTGGTACTAATTTGAACATTGTAGGACAAAGTGGGGGGGCTGCGTGAAGTTGGCCCCCCCAGATGTTTTTCGAAATTACGCGGTTTTCGAGGAATTGCAAATTTTTTCCCGAGACATGCCTAAAGTTGCAAAAAAATTGCAAAATGTTGGTACTAATTTGAACATTGTGGGACAAAGTGGGGGGGCCAACTTCACAGACGTGAGAATAATCAGGAAAACTTCCGTTGGAATATTCTGCAAAGCAAATTTTATTCTTACTTCCAGTAACTCTACAAAGACAAAATTAGTGTAGAATACTTCCCTAGAGAATAATCGGAAATACTTCAGAAGTAATTTTCTGACAAGCAAATTTTTCTTTTACTTTTAGTAACTCCACAACGATAAAGTTGGTGTCGAACGCTTCCCTAGTGTAAAATCAGGAAAACCTCTGTATGAATTTTCTCCCAAAGAAATTTTACTCTTACTTCCAGTAACTCTACAAAGACAAAATTGGTGTCGTATACTTCCCTAGAGATTAATCGGGAAAACTTCTGTAGAAATTTTTTTTCTGGCAAATTCTTCTCTTACTTTCAGTAACACTACAATGACAAAATTGGTGTCGAACGCTTCCCTAGTGTAAAATAAGGAAAACCCCCGTAGGAATTTTCGGCCGAGTAAATATTTTTCTTGTTTCCAGTAACCTTTCAATGACAAAATTGGTGAAGAACGTTCCCTAGTAAATAATCGGGAATACTTCCGTAGAAATTTTTTATCTGGCAAATTCCTCTCATACTTTAAGCTACACTACAAAGACAAAATTAGTGTCAGACACTTCCTTAGTGTAAAATCGGGAAAATCCCCTTAGGAAATTTCTGCCGAGTAAATTTTATTCCTACTTCCAGTAATTTTACAAAGACAAAATTGGTGTAGAACTCTTCCCTAGAGAATAATCAGGAAAACTTCAGAAGTAATTTTCTGACAAGCAAATTTTTCTTTTACTTTTAGTAACTCCACAACGATAAAATTGGTGTCGAACGCTTCCCTAGTGTAAAATCAGGAAAACCTCGGTATAAATTTTCACCCGAGGAAATTTTACTCTTACTTCCAGTAACCCTACAAAGACAAAATTGGTGTCGTATACTTCCCTAGAGATTAATCGGGAAAACTTCTGTAGAAATTTTTTTTCTGGCAAATACTTCTCATAATTTCAGTAACACTACAAAGGCAAAATTGGTGTCGAACGCTTCCCTAGTGTAAAATCAGGAAAACCCCCGTAGGAATTTTCTGCCGAGTAAATATTTTTCTTGTTTCCAGTAACTTTCCAATGACAAAATTGGTGTAGAACTCTTCCCTAGAGAATAATCAGAAAAACTTCCGTTGGAATTTTCCGCCAAGTATATTTTATTCTTACTTCCAGTAACTCTACAAAGATAAAATTAGTGTCGAATACTTCCCTAGAGAATAATCGGAAAAACTTCTGTAGAAATTTTTTTTCTGGCAAATTCTTCTCATACTTTTAGTAACACTACAAAGACAAAATTGGTGTCGAACGCTTCCCTAGTGTAAAATCAGGAAAAGCTTCGTAGGAATTTTCTGCCGAGTAAATATTTTTCTTGTTTCCAGTAACCTTTCAATGACAAAATTGGTGAAGAACGTTCCCTAGTAAATAATCGGGAATACTACCGTAGAAATTTTTTATCTGGCAAATTCCTCTCATACTTTAAGCTACACTACAAAGACAAAATTAGTGTCAGACACTTCCTTAGTGTAAAATCGGGAAAATCCCCTTAGGAAATTTCTGCCGAGTAAATTTTATTCCTACTTCCAGTAATTTTACAAAGACAAAATTGGTGTAGAACTCTTCCCTAGAGAATAATCAGGAAAACTTCAGAAGTAATTTTCTGACAAGCAAATTTTTCTTTTACTTTTAGTAACTCCACAACGATAAAATTGGTGTCGAACGCTTCCCTAGTGTAAAATCAGGAAAACCTCCGTATGAATTTTCTCCCGAGGAAATTTTACTCTTACTTCCAGTAACACTACAAAGACAAAATTGGTGTCGTATACTTCCCTAGAGAATAATCGGAAATACTTCAGAAGTAATTTTCTGACAAGCAAATTTTTCTTTTACTTTCAGTAACTCCACAACGATAAAATTGATGATGAACGCTTCCCTAGTGTAAAATCAGGAAAACCTCCACCACCAAAAAAAATTTTTTTTTTCTACCGAATTCAAACTAAAATTATTCACTGATTTGATACGAAGAACCACCTAGAGTTACTGGAATGGGCATATTTGGTTTAGTAATGAAGGAAAATGTAGAAAAAAAATGCGAAAAAAATCACTTCCGGAACACGGCATCGAACCCTGGTCCGTAGATTCCAAAGCAACGCACTGATCCACTAGACTACAAGAAATGCCCATATCGTTGTTCTCACTCCTTATTTGCAAAACGTCATAACTTCTGAACTATTTCGAATTGATCGACGGGGTTAACTGCATTACGTTACTAGTACCGAATTCTATCGGAATCCGTCATAAAAAAAATTTGACCCCCCCCCACCAAAAAAAATTTTCTACCGAATTCAAACTAATATTATTCACTGATTTGATAAGAAAAACCACCTAGAGTTACTGGAATGGGCATATTTGGTTTAGTAATGAAGGAAAATGTCGAAAAAAAATGCGAAAAAAATCACTTCCGGAACACGGCATCGAACCCTGGTCCGTAGATTCCAAAGCAACGCACTGATCCACTAGACTACAAGAAATGCCCATATCGTTGTTCTCACTCTTTTTTGCAAAACGTCATAACTTCTGAACTACTTCGAATTGATCGACGGGGTTAACTGCATTACGTTACTAGTACCGAATTCTATCGGAATCCGTCATAAAAAAAATTTGACCCCCCCACCACCAAAAAAAATTTTTTTTTTCTACCGAATTCAAACTAAAATTATTCACTGATTTGATATGAAAAACCATCTAGAGTTACTGGAATGGGCATGATTGGTTTAGAAATGAAGGAAAATGTCGAAAAAAAATGCGAAAAAAATCACTTCCGGAACACGGCATCGAACCCTGGTCCGTAGATTCCAAAGCAACGCACTGATCCACGAGACTACAAGAAATGCCCATATCGTTGTTCTCACTCCTTATTTGCAAAACGTCATAACTTCTGAACTATTTCGAATTGATCGACGGGGTTAACTGCATTCGTTACTAGTACCGAATTCTATCGGAATCCGTCATAAAAAAATTTGACCCCCTCCCACCAAAAAAAATTTTTTTTTTTACCGAATTTAAACTAAAATTATCCACTGATTTGATGATTTGATGATGATTCGTTGTTCTCACTCCTTATTTGCAAAACGTCATAACTTCTGAACTATTTCGAACTGAAGGACGGGGTTAACTGCAATACGTTACTAGTATCGAAATCTTTTGGAATCCATCATAAAAAAATTTGACCCCCTCCCACCAAAAAAAATTTTTTTTTTTACCGAATTTAAACTAAAATTATCCACTGATTTGATGATCTGATGATGATTCGTTCTTCTCACTCCTTATTTGCAAAACGTCATAACTTCTGAACTATTTCGAACTGAAGAACGGGGTTAACTGCATTACGTTATTTGTATGGATATCTTTTGGATTCAATCATTAAAAAATTTGACCCCTTCCACCAAAAAAAATTTTTTTTTTTACCGAATTTAAAATAAAATTATCCACTGATTTGATGATTTGATGATGATTCGTTGTTCTCACTCCTTATTTGCAAAACGTCATAACTTCTGAACTATTTCGAACTGAAGGACGGGGTTAACTGCAATACGTTACTAGTATCGAAATCTATTGGAATCCATCATAAAAAAATTTGACCCCCCCCCACCAAAAAAAATTTTTTTTTTTACCGAATTTAAACTAAAATTATCCACTGATTTGATGATTTGATGATGATTCGTTCTTCTCACTCCTTATTTGCAAAACGTCATAACTTCTGAACTATTTCGAACTGAAGAACGGGGTTAACTGCATTACGTTATTTGTATCGATATCGTTTGGAATCCATCATAAAAAAATTTGACCCCCTCCCACCAAAAAAAATTTTTTTTTTTCCTGAATTTAAACTAAAATTATCCACTGATTTGATGATTTGATGATGATTCGTTGTTCTCACTCCTTATTTGCAAAACGTCATAACTTCTGAACTATTTTGAACTGAAGGACGGGGTTAACTGCATTACGTTACTAGTATCGAATTCTATCGGAATCCGTCATAAAAAAAATTTGACCCCCCACCAAAAAAAATTTTTTTTTTTACCGAATTTAAACTAAAATTATCCACTGATTTGATGATTTGATGATGATTTGTTCTTCTCACTCATTATTTGCAAAACATCATAACTTCTTAACTATTTTGAACTAAAGGACAGGGTTAACTGCATTACGTTACTAGTATCGAATTCTATCGGAATCCGTCATAAAAAAAATTTGACCCCCCCACCAAAAAAAATTTTTTTTTTTAACGAATTTAAACTAAAATTATCCACTGATTTGATGATTTGATGATGATTTGTTCTTCTCACTCCTTATTTGCAAAACGTCATAACTTCTGAACTATTTCGAACTGAAGGACGGGGTTAACTGCATTACGTTAATAGTATGGATATCTTTTGGATTCAATCATAAAAAAATTTGACCCCCTCCCACCAAAAAAAATTTTTATTTTTTCCTGAATTTAAACTAAAATTATCCACTGATTTGATGATTTAATGATGATTCGTTGTTCTCACTCCTTATTTGCAAAACGTCATAACTTCTGAACTATTTTGAACTGAAGGACGGGGTTAACTGCATTACGTTACTAGTATCGAATTCTATCGGAATCCGTCATAAAAAAAATTTGACCCCCCACCAAAAAAAATTTTGTTTTTTACCGAATTTAAACTCAAATTATCCACTGATTTGATGATTTGATGATGATTTGTTCTTCTTACTCCTTATTTGCAAAACGTCATAACTTTTGAACTATTTCGAACTGAAGGACGGGGTTAACTGCAATACGTTACTAGTATCGAAATCTTTTGGAATCCATCATAAAAAAATTTGACCCCCCACCAAAAAAAATTTTTTTTTTTACCGAATTTAAACTAAAATTATCCACTGATTTGATGATTTGATGATGATTCGTTCTTCTCACTCCTTATTTGCAAAACGTCATAACTTCTGAACTATTTCGAACTGAAGAACAGGGTCAACTGCATTACGTTATTTGTATCGATATCGTTTGGAATCCATCATAAAAAAATTTGACCCCCTCCCACCAAAAAAAATTTTTTTTTTTTCCTGAATTTAAACTAAAATTATCCACTGATTTGATGATTTGATGATGATTCGTTGTTCTCACTCATTATTTGCAAAACATCATAACTTCTTAACTATTTTGAACTGAAGGACGGGGTTAACTGCATTACGTTAATAGTATGGATATCTTTTGGATTCAATCATAAAAAAATTTGACCCCTCCCACCAAAAAAAATTTTTTTTTTTACCGAATTTAAACTAAAGTTATCCACTGATTTGATGATTTGATGATGATTCGTTGTTCTCACTCCTTATTTGCAAAACGTCATAACTTCTGAACTATTTCGAACTGAAGGACGGGGTTAACTGCAATACGTTACTAGTATCGAAATCTATTGGAATCCATCATAAAAAAATTTGACCCCCTCCCACCAAAAAAAATTTTTTTTTTTACCGAATTTAAACTAAAATTATCCACTGATTTGATGATTTGATGATGATTTGTTCTTCTCACTCATTATTTGCAAAACATCATAACTTCTTAACTATTTTGAACTAAAGGACAGGGTTAACTGCATTACGTTACTAGTATCGAATTCTATCGGAATCCGTCATAAAAAAAATTTGACCCCCCCACCAAAAAAAATTTTTTTTTTTAACGAATTTAAACTAAAATTATCCACTGATTTGATGATTTGATGATGATTTGTTCTTCTCACTCCTTATTTGCAAAACGTCATAACTTCTGAACTATTTCGAACTGAAGGACGGGGTTAACTGCATTACGTTAATAGTATGGATATCTTTTGGATTGAATCATAAAAAAATTTGACCCCCTCCCACCAAAAAAAATTTTTATTTTTTCCTGAATTTAAACTAAAATTATCCACTGATTTGATGATTTGATGATGATTCGTTGTTCTCACTCCTTATTTGCAAAACGTCATAACTTCTGAACTATTTTGAACTGAAGGACGGGGTTAACTGCATTACGTTACTAGTATCGAATTCTATCGGAATCCGTCATAAAAAAAATTTGACCCCCCACCAAAAAAAATTTTTTTTTTTACCGAATTTAAACTAAAATTATCCACTGATTTGATGATTTGATGATGATTTGTTCTTCTCACTCCTTATTTGCAAAACGTCATAACTTCTGAACTATTTCGAACTGAAGGACGGGGTTAACTGCATTACGTTAATAGTATGGATATCTTTTGGATTCAATCATAAAAAAATTTGACCCCTCCCACCAAAAAAAATTTTTTTTTTTACCGAATTTAAACTAAAATTATCCACTGATTTGATGATTTGATGATGATTCGTTGTTCTCACTCCTTATTTGCAAAACGTCATAACTTCTGAACTATTTCGAACTGAAGGACGGGGTTAACTGCAATACGTTACTAGTATCGAAATCTATTGGAATCCATCATAAAAAAATTTGACCCCCTCCCACCAAAAAAAATTTTTTTTTTTACCGAATTTAAACTAAAATTATCCACTGATTTGATGATTTGATGATGATTTGTTCTTCTTACTCCTTATTTGCAAAACGTCATAACTTTTGAACTATTTCGAACTGAAGGACGGGGTTAACTGCAATACGTTACTAGTATCGAAATCTTTTGGAATCCATCATAAAAAAATTTGACCCCTCCCACCAAAAAAAATTTTTTTTTTTACCGAATTTAAACTAAAATTATCCACTGATTTGATGATTTGATGATGATTCGTTCTTCTCACTCCTTATTTGCAAAACGTCATAACTTCTGAACTATTTCGAACTGAAGAACAGGGTCAACTGCATTACGTTATTTGTATCGATATCTTTTGGATTCAATCATAAAAAAATTTGACCCCTCCCACCAAAAAAAATTTTTTTTTTTACCGAATTTAAACTAAAATTATCCACTGATTTGATGATTTGATGATGATTCGTTGTTCTCAATCATTATTTGCAAAACGTCATAACTTCTGAACTATTTCGAACTGAAGGACGGGGTTAACTGCAATACGTTACTAGTATCGAAATCTTTTGGAATCCATCATAAAAAAATTTGACCCCTCCCACCAAAAAAAATTTTTTTTTTTACCGAATTTAAACTAAAATTATCCACTGATTTGATGATTTGATGATGATTTGTTCTTCTCACTCATTATTTGCAAAACATCATAACTTCTGAACTATTTTGAACTAAAGGACGGGGTTAACTGCAATACGTTACTAGTATCGAAATCTTTTGGAATCCATCATAAAAAAATTTGACCCCCTCCCACCAAAAAAAATTTTTTTTTTTACCGAATTTAAACTAAAATTATCCACTGATTTGATGATTTGATGATGATTCGTTCTTCTCACTCCTTATTTGCAAAACGTCATAACTTCTGAACTATTTCGAACTGAAGAACGGGGTTAACTGCATTACGTTATTTGTATCGATATCTTTTGGAATCCATCATAAAAAAATTTGACCCCTCCCCCACCAAAAAAAATTTTTTTTTTTTACCGAATTTAAACTAAAATTATCCACTGATTTGATGATTTGATGATGATTCGTTGTTCTCACTCCTTATTTGCAAAACGTCATAACTTCTGAACTATTTTGAACTGAAGGACGGGGTTAACTGCATTACGTTAATAGTATGGATATCTTTTGGATTCAATCATAAAAAAATTTGACCCCTCCCACCAAAAAAAATTTTTTTTTTTACCGAATTTAAACTAAAATTATCCACTGATTTGATGATTTGATGATGATTCGTTGTTCTCACTCCTTATTTGCAAAACGTCATAACTTCTGAACTATTTCGAACTGAAGGACGGGGTTAACTGCAATACGTTACTAGTATCGAAATCTATCGGAATCCATCATAAAAAAAATTTGACCCCTCCACCAAAAAAAATTTTTTTTTTTACCGAATTTAAACTAAAATTATCCACTGATTTGATGATTTGATGATGATTTGTTCTTCTCACTCATTATTTGCAAAACATCATAACTTCTTAACTATTTTGAACTAAAGGACAGGGTTAACTGCATTACGTTACTAGTATCGAATTCTATCGGAATCCGTCATAAAAAAAATTTGACCCCCCCACCAAAAAAAATTTTTTTTTTTAACGAATTTAAACTAAAATTATCCACTGATTTGATGATTTGATGATGATTTGTTCTTCTCACTCCTTATTTGCAAAACGTCATAACTTCTGAACTATTTCGAACTGAAGGACGGGGTTAACTGCATTACGTTAATAGTATGGATATCTTTTGGAATCCATCATAAAAAAATTTGACCCCCTCCCAACAAAAAAATTTTTTTTTTTTCCTGAATTTAAACTAAAATTATCCACTGATTTGATGATTTGATGATGATTCGTTGTTCTCACTCCTTATTTGCAAAACGTCATAACTTCTGAACTATTTTGAACTGAAGGACGGGGTTAACTGCATTACGTTACTAGTATCGAATTCTATCGGAATCCGTCATAAAAAAAATTTGACCCCCCACCAAAAAAAATTTTTTTTTTTACCGAATTTAAACTAAAATTATCCACTGATTTGATGATTTGATGATGATTTGTTCTTCTTACTCCTTATTTGCAAAACGTCATAACTTCTGAACTATTTCGAACTGAAGGACGGGGTTAACTGCATTACGTTAATAGTATGGATATCTTTTGGATTCAATCATAAAAAAATTTGACCCCCTCCCACCAAAAAAAATTTTTTTTTTTACCGAATTTAAACTAAAATTATCCACTGATTTGATGATTTGATGATGATTCGTTGTTCTCACTCCTTATTTGCAAAACGTCATAACTTCTGAACTATTTCGAACTGAAGGACGGGGTTAACTGCAATACGTTACTAGTATCGAAATCTTTTGGAATCCATCATAAAAAAAATTTGACCCCCCCACCAAAAAAAATTTTTTTTTTTACCGAATTTAAACTAAAATTATCCACTGATTTGATGATTTGATTATGATTTGTTCTTCTCACTCCTTATTTGCAAAACGTCATAACTTCTGAACTATTTCGAACTGAAGGACGGGGTTAACTGCAATACGTTACTAGTATCGAAATCTTTTGGAATCCATCATAAAAAAATTTGACCCCCTCCCACCAAAAAAAATTTTTTTTTTTACCGAATTTAAACTAAAATTATCCACTGATTTGATGATTTGATGATGATTCGTTCTTCTCACTCCTTATTTGCAAAACGTCATAACTTCTGAACTATTTCGAACTGAAGAACGGGGTTAACTGCATTACGTTATTTGTATCGATATCTTTTGGAATCCATCATAAAAAAATTTGACCCCCGACCAAAAAAAATTTTTTTTTTTACCGAATTTAAACTAAAATTATCCACTGATTTGATGATTTGATGATGATTTGTTCTTCTCACTCCTTATTTGCAAAACGTCATAACTTCACA